>CAAE01015008.1:1997043-2020151 GCA_000180735.1 Tetraodon nigroviridis | reverse complement strand
CACACACACACACACACACACACACACCTTTTAACTAGTGGCCTATGATGTTTTTGGGACAGACAGTGTTGAAGGGCCAGGTTAGCATTGCCATCTGGGCTTTGTCTTAACACAAAGCAGTGCTGGAGTCTGAGAACTAATGATGGTTGAGAACTAATGATGGTCTTACAGCCAAACTAACAAAAAAACAACTCATCTCGTACAATGGAAGAGAGAAATTAAGTGTAAACACCGAACAACATCTAATGATATTACATAATGTCTGCTTTTGTTTTCCATGTCTGCTGCTCCTTTCTTGATTGTGCTCACTCCTTCTGTGGAAAACATTTCACTGATTGTCTCTAGAAGGAAATTTCCTTGGACCTTTTACGCTAAAATGATGTGTAGCTCTTCTGTTGTGCAAAAAGATCATAAAACAGCTTGTTTTGTGTTGTTCAAAACAAACACAAAATGTAGATTAGCTGCTTTAGTAAATCCAGGAGGTAATTCTTGGATGTCAACGAACAAGGTAGGAAAGTCACCGGTTCAGTAGGGTGGATGGCTGTTTAGTAATGCTGTTTCTCTAAAGTGACAACTGCTTGACCCCGTGACTCAGGGGTCAGGATTCTGACGCAAACTGCAAACTCCGCAGCTGGGGACTCTTGTTGATGTTGCAGCATAACTGTTAATCTGTCAGAATAAACACAAATGAGAACTTTTCTTGTGAATAATTATTTAAAATACAACTCTGTGCCACTTTCATAACCTGGAGAGTGTTTCGGCCTGACAAAAACAATATAAACAAAAATTTAACTCTTCATATTATGGGACACAGCTGTTTTGCTATGTTAACATCTGATGACCCGTAGACATCATTTTTTTCATTTATTTAGATTTGAAGCTGCAATGTTAATAAATGAGGAAGGGTCAAAAATATTAAACAAAATACTACTTTAGCCGTAGTTTATACTACGGCTAAAGTACTTGAGGTGATGGTAGTTTTAGGATGTGGTCTGTAATGTTTAGACACCGTTTAGTATTTACTTTACCTCATTAAGACAAGACAGAAGGACTGAATACATTTAAAAGCCACTTTATTCTGGACTCTGCAGCCACAACATCCACACATGGCCTTAAAATCAAGAAAATAATTAACTGCTTTTGACAAATAGATTTTTCTGCAGGGATCCTTCCTGTGTCTATTTTAGTAATCTGGCTAGCCTAAAAAAAGCAAAGGAAAAAAAAAAAAAAACAATAATCTTCTATGAAGATTTAACAAGCCAAGAAGCTATGGCTCTTTGACATAAAAAAAGCTACCAAACTGTGTGACTGACGACACAACAATCTCGACTCTCCAAAATTTGGACTGTTTTAATGTGTCTTTCTTCAACAGAAGATACAACAACGTAACACCCAGACATCTCTGTGGCGGTACTACCACATCTAGCAGTAAAACGCATACGTCACTGGAGCGAGGCGAGAGGATTCCCCTCTACCTACTTCCGCATTTGCAGTAAATCATACTATGTATGTACTATATATGGTCCGTTTTCATGTTGGTGTTATTACTTATGACAAATTTAGTGTGACGCATACGCAGTAATGCAAATATGTATTTAAAGTACGGTACTTGTTTTTAATTGGGCGATCTGTCGCTTTGTTATAAACATAAAACACGAGTTCGACACATATGACGAGACTCTGTATTTTTAATTAATAGTGAAGGGTCTTGTTCCGACAATACTCCCTGGCACGTGAAGCTGGACCGACTTTTACTGTCGTCACACGGTCACGACGCAGCCTCGCGGTGCTCGCGCCTCCTACTACGTCACTGGTGGCCGCGAAGAGATCGAGCGCGCGTGCACACAGCAGACAAGTTCTTTCCGGGCTAAAAATAGTCTGGACTCGGTATCGGTAGGTTGTTGTACGTCTCTAGTGACGTCATTTGTGGGGTTTTTTTCAAAGGAGAAAATTGACCTTTCTCTCCACACGCTTCTTGTCTTAAAAAGTCTCATCACGTTTAAGTGTAGCTGTTTTTGAAGACTTCCGTGGGGATAGGGGTCGTAATCGATGATTTGCAAATGTACCGAACTTCAAAACAAGTTTGTTTTGAGCAGTTGGGTCAGGAGGAAAGTAAATGCGGCACAAGCAGAAACGGGATAATTGGTTATCCAAGGGGAATTAAAGATCCCCGCGGCCAGAGGAAGCTGGGGTTTGGGGGGATTAACGGCTGGGTCAGGGACAAGGAGAAGCGTTGATGACTCATTCTGTATGTGCTGATAGTCTGGACATATGACAGGATATTACGTGTGTTCCATATAAGTAAAGGGCGCCTTTAAATAAACGTTCCACCAAAAAAAATCCTAACTCAGTTGGCGGACTTTATATGGGAATGTAAAAAAATCCTTTTCTTTACCCGCAGACTTCAATTGGGCACGCTCTAATTTAAGATATTTTTATTGCTTTTATAATTTTCTCATTTGCCGACTTGGATACAAAACCTTACATTTTACGCGATTTTACATGGTGCACGTAAGGTATACTACACACGTTTGTGACCGGCGAACATGACAACATATAACTCCGTTTGTGTGTGCGCGCACAAATACACACGCAAGCGCGCACACACACACACACACACACACACACACACACACCAGTCATAACTGAATGACGGAAGGTCGCCATCGGAAACTGCGTTACGCTCCGGGCAGTCGGAGGAGAAAACAAGAACGCGAGGACTCACTTCAGTCTTCATTTCAGCACCACGCGAGCTTCTGGACAGCGCCCGAATGAACTCGCGCAACTGGAGCCTCGCATGCCTTATAAGGGATAGAGCAGCATCAGCACCGAGCCTGAGCGCAGCGGGAAGGGATTCCCGAAGAACAACAAACACGCGTCCGCGAGACACCGACCCGAAGCTCGGTGGCTCGAGACTTGCATCGAACCCAGAGCCAGATCCTGCCTCCAATGTCGCAGCAACAGGTAAGCGCCTTCTGCAAAGTTCGATCCTTCGCTCAGACGTGATGGAGAATACACACCATCGTCGGCGAATGTATATGTATTCCTGAAAAACTAATTCCTCGCAGGCGCTTTACATCCTTCACTTCGGTGGGTTTGGTTAGGACGTTAGCGTGAACACAAAATTGGAGCTAAATGAGATCTGAAAAAGCTGCAAATTCAAGAGCATCCTAAACTTAATCTACTATCTGAAGCTCTTTAGGGAAAACAGCAACAACAACAACAACAACAACAACAACAACAACAAAAAAATTAACTATTGGATCAAATTTAGCTAAATATTTATTAAATTCCCTTTTACAATATATTGAATAACCTATCAATTTTTTAACATCTTTGGACAAAAATGTTGTTTATGTAATGATCTACTTTGAAGTAGAGGGAGGAGATAAAATTTATACTTGTTTGATTATACAACACATCCTCTTGCTGTAGCTAGAGTTTTCTGGCCCCATGTTAAGCTTTTTAAATTATTATTATTAATATAAGTATTTACCCAAGTCTCCTGGTATTTTCCTCAACGTCTTCATAGGATTGGATTTTTTGAGTTTTTTTGTGGATGTGATTAAGAATGTGTGAGCTAAACTGATACGCCTGGATGAGTCACTCAGGCTGCAAGTTTGCAGAAGAGTGCCAAAGGGGAGGGGGAGATAAAAGGTTCCATTGGAAAACAGTCCTGCAGTGCCTTTTTTGATGGATTGTTTTATTTATCTATGACCAATGTCAGATTTTCTAACTCTATTTTTTACCTATACAAACTTTTTTCCAAAGTTGGCCTGGGTACAGACATCAGGGTATTTTTCCCACAATAATATTTCAGAGTGTTGTGTTCTATGCTCAGTTCTTAGACCTGATGATTCTGATCACAAGTTAAAAAGTAATTAATATCTAACAGGACAATGGCGTGTAGCCTGTTGAGTTTGATAATCATTGCAATCACCAGCATTCAGCTGTGGCACCAAGTGACAAGTATTGACTAAAGCAAACAATAGACGATAATGGGCTGCTATGAGCCACCGTTCCAGGCGCAAAGTTTAAGTACTACGATTTCAGCATTTTTTTCACATACACCCCCCAATCATGCAGTCAATCACATAATAGTGTTCTGACTACCCTGTTGTGGCAGATGTTTTCTTTATTACCTATATTTTGCAATGTGAAATTGATTTAAAGAGCTGGAATGTAAAGGCTGCATGCATTAACGCTGGAAAAAATAAATGTCTAAAAAAATCAAAAACAACTGGCAACAATTAGTCAAATGTAACACAATGAGCATGTGTATGATTTCTATTTTTGGTGGGGAGCACAATTAGAAAATGGATACTTATCATGGGCAGCATACACAAAAACAGATGTGTGTTTAATTTGTTATGTTGGTGTGATTAATGCAGTCTGGTGCTGATGACTCATTTGGATTAACTCTTGCTATACTAGTAGAAAATATCAATCAACAAGCAAGGGGTGTGCCTTCCCTCTATCATTATTATTATTATTATTACTATTATTATTATTATTATTATTATTATTATTATTATTATTATTATTATTCATTTTGTTGTTAAACTAGAAGCTACCTTCTGATGGACTGGATTGTCTCACAGTTATAGCATTTTTTTTTATAATTTTAAATTTTAAAGTTCTATTCATTTGTTTTAAATCAGGCAGTGGGAGAATGTTGAAGCAGACCTCCGTGTGGGTCTTTCCCACATGCCGGCCCATGTGTCGGCCTGTCAACACAGCAGTTATAGTAGTCCTGTGGAAAAGCTGTTAGCCAAGCTGTGACTTGTAGACAGCCGACTGGTGGGGGCGGCATATGTGTGCGTTAATGTGTGTGAGACAAAGGGGGAGTGTTATAAACATAGGGGTGTTTTTTTTTTTGTTTGTTTGTTTGTTATTTGGGGTTTTTTTTCTAGAGGTTGTAATTAAGGCCATGTTGTTGTCCCTGTCCTCTTTCTTAGGACAGCGGCATGTCTGAAACCAAACCAAAATCCAGTCAGCGGTTCCACAGTCTAAACACTGAGCAAGTGGAAGTCCTCCATCAGGTTTTGTCAGAGGTGGTGCCAATCCACGGCCGTGGGAACTTTCCTACTCTGGAGCTTCGTCCCCGAGACATCATCATTGCCGTGCGGGCCAGGCTCCAGAAGCAGGGAATTACCGTGAGGGATGTCCGCCTGAACGGTTCCACTGCCAGCCATGTGCTTGTCCGGGACAATGGAACGACCTATAAAGATCTGGACATCATCTTTGGAGTAGAGCTGCCCAGTCAGGAGGAGTTCCAGGTTTGACTGACTCTCGATTTAATTATCTCTAACGTCGAAACATTAATTAGTCATTTATTTAAATGATTCATTCATAGACAAAGTGATGATTTTTTTTCACGTTTTTTTATCTTCTTCTCCCAGGTGATTAAGGAATCTGTGCTGGGCTGCTTACTAGACTGCCTACCTGCTGGGGTCAACAGGGAGCGGATCAGCAGCGCTACAATGAAGGAGGCCTATGTACAGAAAATGGTCAAAGTCTTTAATGAGCATGACCGCTGGAGTCTCATTTCACTCTCTAACAACAGTGGCAAAAACCTGGAGCTGAAGTTTGTGAGCGTCTTGAGGCGACAGTTTGAGTTTAGCGTTGATTCCTTTCAAATAATTCTGGATCGTCTTCTAGAATCCTACATGCAGCAGGATTCCCAGTGCCGCATTAGCAACGCCCATCTGAAGGACGGGTCTGTAGAAAATCACGGTAAAAGCTCCCAGTCTCTGCTTGAACAGCCCAACACTCCTGAGAAGTCTACTGGAGACATTCTCGGTAAAGAGGCTGCTTCAGGAGGCCAAACACAATCAAGAGAGGAAGCGCTTCAAAAAAATCAACGTTCACAATCAGACCTGTCTAAGCAGACAAGCCAGCCCAACATTGAAGAACACGATACTGAAGAACACGACAAAGAAATGATCCCTGCAGAGCTAAAAGAAAAATTAGCAAACTTGGAAAATGTCACTGGCCAGGCATGTTGTGGAAGCCCTTTGTCAGGAAAAGAAGAAACCTCAGAGAAAACAAAAAAAATGACTCAAACTGAACTCTTAAAAGAGGCAGAGTTCTCAGAACACACTACAGCTTCAACACAGGCAGAACACTCAGCGCAAAACCAGCCCTGTGATGAATCTCGACCACCACCACCACCTCAAGAACTTCCGTGTCAGTCAGAAAACAGCAAACCTCCTACTGTAAATAAAGACCTCACGGAGCAAAGGGAAGCGTCCAAAGAGCCGCGAGCCCCAAACGAAACACAGCCAGGGTCCCGAGAGCTGGCAAAAGAACATGTCACAGATCTGTCTTTTCATAAAGGTCAAAGAAGTAACAAAAAGAGTGAGACCCAAAATGTGTGTGCTTCAGAGAAAAACGTTCCTTCGCAGGCAGAGACAGACACACAATTAGCAGAAGTAAAAAAAGTAGAAGACACAAGTGAAGCAAAGAAAAAAAATACAATAGAAATAAACGAGGAGACAGGAGAGATTATAGGATCAGGGGCAAAAAACATAGAAAGCAGAGAGAGTATTGATTTTCCTTGCTCCACCTCTTCCACATCTCTTACAATTTACAACGTGCAACCTGCAGGCACACTGGATACACTGGAGATTCCCAGCATGTTGCACATGTCAGATAAAACATCTAGAACGGTTGATAGCATCGGCCCTCCAGATACTCAGGATAACTTATCGGCATCTCCCTGCCTTTCTTCTGACAAAAAGACCTCTTCCTCTTCGTCTAAGGCCTCAGACAGACTATCTTACATGGTGGTGCTCAAGCACTCCTCCCCCAAACCACCCCGAAGGATGTGCAAAAAAGTTGTCCAGTCTTATCAAAATCCAGTATCCGAAAATGAATCGTTCATAGCACCGTGCCCCAACACAGATCTTAGCCCCAATATTGAACAACAGCTATCTTCTGACCCAAAGCAAACAGCTCTAAGTTCAGCCCCGACACCTCCAGAGACAAACAGTGTCTCTGCCAAACCAAATCCTGGAGCTGAATCCCACATCACCAGTGACCTGGCCGCAAACCTAGACCTTACCTCAGCTCCTGCCCCTGATATCACCTCTGCCATAGATACTTTATCTCCACCCAATACAGATATCTCATGTGAAAAGAGTATCCTTAGCCCTGAGGAGACACAGTCCATACATGAGGACCAGGTTGGAAAATCCCAGCTGTCCAGTAAAGAAACTATTCCTGCTTCTGAAGAGATGGGACCTCCTGATTCAGTGGAGATTGCAGTTTCACACTCAGATGTGGTCATGTCAGACACCAAGACACCTAAGCATACCACATTTGAAGTCACTAATGAGGAAGAAAAAAGGGAATCATGGAATAAAAAGGTAGAATCTTCTCAGCCAAACAGCAATGCAAAAGACAATCCTCCCTTAACCTCTCAATGTGCCACCTTTCCAGTTTCATGTGCTACCCCTCCTCTTATAAGTCTTCCCCTTCCTTCTTTCACTCCGTCACCACCCAGCCTTAGTCCTCCTCCATGTGTGACACCTCCAACCTTCTGCTTGTCATCTCCAGAGGTGTGTACTAGCCCTGCAGCCAGCTTAAACTCTCCTCCTTTGAGTCTCAGCCCTACCTCGTCCTGCCTCGGCTCACCTTACCTGACCCCTCCTATGCTTAGCCTCAGCCCTCCTCCCCTCTGTCTCAGCCCCCCTTCTCCTTGCCTCAGTCCTCCCCTTCTCTGTCTGACTCCACCAGTGGAATCAAGCAGCAGTGTACCTCAGGTATCTTTAGACACAGAGCCTTTGATACTGAATGCAGACAGCGAGGAGCATTTTGAGTCCTGCTCTCAGCCAGAAATTCCCAACCTGCAGTTAGAAGGTATAAACGGACAGGACTATATGTCATCAGTACCTCAGGTTGCACGGCCTGTTTCTTTTCCAATCACTTTCCCAAGTTCCACCACACATTTGCTGCCTTCATCTCCAAGCGGAAGCCCAGGGGAATTTACCCCTCCGAAAGCCGACGAAGCATCTAGCACTGTGCCTGTGAATAAAGACATCCCTAAGGTATCTGCAGACACGCCTGAACAGAAAACCACTCCTCAGGCATCTGACTCAGTCCCGGCTGTTGAGGTGCTGGCAGAGAGCATGTATGGTGATTTTGAAGCGGCTATGGACCACTTACGCTACCGCCTAATTGCGACTAGGAATCCTGAAGAGATTCGAGGTGGTGGCTTGCTGAAGTACAGCAACTTGTTAGTCAGAGACTACCGACCGGCCAGTGAGACCCAGATAAAGACACTGGAGCGGTACATGTGCTCACGCTTTTTTATTGATTTCCCTGATGTGCAGGAACAACAACGGAAGATCTTGTCCTATCTGAAAAACCACTTCATTGGCGAGGAGAGAAGCAAGTACCAATATCTGATGACTCTTCGTCGCGTGGTCGACGACAGCACGGTCTGCCTGATGGGGCACGAGAGGCGACAGACGCTAAACATGATCACGGTGCTGGCGCTGAAGGTTCTAGGAGAGCAGAACATTATCCCCAACACAGACCATGTGACATGCTTCTACCAGCCTGCCCCATACCTTGCAGAGCACAGCACCCCCTACATAGCAGAACCCAGCTACTGCAACTACTTCATACCCCAGGGAGCATCAACTCTGCTTTACCAACCATACCCCTTACACCTGCACACGCAAACTGGGTTAGTGTGAAACACACAAACGTATAATTATGCTGTACAAAAATCAGTGTGGAAAAGGTGCTTGCTACAAAAACATAGGTGGATAATACTGTCTTGTCTGTAGTTGACCTGTGGGTCCAGGTTTTTATGGTAAAGTTCTAGAGTATTCTGAAAGGTTCTAACATGATCACGTTAATGTGAGCTGGGAAAAAACGAATTCTTCCGACGTTAAAATTCTAGAAAATGCTGTATGCACTACATGATTCATAGCCCTTTTTGGCCTTTGTGGGAAACCGAGAGTGCTGTCAATACACACACATACACATACGCACGCACGCACGCACGCACACACACACATTCAGGTTCTTAAATTTGTGATTATTTTAGTGTTCTAAGTGTGTTGTTCTTAATAAGTTTGTTCAGTATGTAGACCTTGCCTGTGGTTGATATTGTGCATGGATAAATTAGGACTGTTCTTTCACTGCCAAATACTGTGTTACGACTATGCTACAGTTTATTGTACTTTTAATCCATTACTAAAGGGGATTTGGTTTGAAAAAATAAAAAATAGGAGCAAGTCTGACAGTGCATACAATATTTTTCACACATACATTTATGTATTTTTGGGCTCATTGTAATTGTGAAATGCTCTCAAAAATACAATAAACATGCATGAGTAGCTAAAAATATAATATATCACACCTTAGAGTCGAAGCAAAGGCTTTTGAATTAAAAAAAAAAAAGATATATGAACTATTTTTGCAGGAATTTCCAAGATTCAATGGAAAACAGGCCGGTCAGTTATTGCAGAGACAACACCAAGAGATTAGCCTTTGCAATAGACTGTACAGCATATTGATTACAATATATTGTGTGAAGATACACTACAATGTTTTCAGGTAAACTGTGTTAAGATGTAGTGCTTGAATCCCTTCTCTTGTGGAGTCCTTTCTGTAATTACATGGTGTAATGTACCGACTAGTGTTGACTGATTTAATGCTGAAGTTTACTCTGTGGAGGTGGCCAGGTTTTAACCATCTTTGGGTCTTCTCTGTACGTGGTGGACAGATCTGGCTCAATTACAGGAGGTGCATTCATAAAAGGAAGGCTCCTCACAGCAAGAATCAGCACCCTCTTAATCCACACAGTCGGAATGGAGGTGAAAGTCATGCATCTCCACTTCCAAACAATTCCAAACTGTGCAACAGCAATTATGACCAAAGATGGTTCGGGAAAATCAAGTGCCTAAATGTGAGACATCATTGGCATGTCTTTATCTTAATGCACTGGGGCTGCACTGGGTGGGCCTGCGGCATGGTTGGGTGTATTTAGTTGTTGACCCGTTTTTGCTGCCTGTTTTGATGTCTTCTTTAATGTAGTCCTTTGTTGTTTACTCATGTACATTTTGATAATAATAATAATAATAAAGAGGAATCTCAACCAACCTATACTCTTAACCAAAAGTTGAATTCTTTCAGTGCGGCTTCAAGCATTTGGTTGAAAGAAGAAAAAACACACCCATCTTTTCAATTTTTTTTTTTTAATTCTCAACTCTTTGTGGACAAGCGCTACCTGTGATTGCACCATGCAATGATCCACTTAAGTATGGCCTTGAAATCATGGCGTGCCAAAGAGGACCAGCACAGTTCTGTGTAATGTTGCCTGTCTGCTCTTATTTTTAAAAATAAGCTGTCCTTTAGATGCGTTTGGACCTGAATGACGCACAAGTGACGCACCCCAGCAGGCTCATCAATGTGGAAATGTAACAATGTGATTTGTGAAGTATGTGACTGAAATGGAAGAGATGAAGAGAAGGGTGCGTTCAGAAGGGAAAACACAGTTTGCCCTGGAGCATCATCAGGCAGGCTTCTTCTTCATCTGGTAATTGAAAAGAGCAGCAGCGTGAAGAAAACAACAAGGAGGCAGCCCTCCCACCATTTCACTCCACTAGTAACCCTGTGTTTCTGTGATAATCGGGAGCGGCACCATCTCACACGGTATAAGCTCATGTATGTGCACGCAAGGTTGCAAGCATGTGGCTCTCCTGGAAACAAAGTAAGTGTGTAAGCTATTAGGGTCGGTATCAGTGTCTCACAGACCTCTTAGCCACTGATGTCCACGCGGGGTTACCATAGAGACAGAGACAGTGCACAGTGGGTGAAGGAAGCATGACGAAAGGCAGGGAAGACCCACACAGCAAGTGGGAGGGCTGGAGATAGAAGACAAGCAAAGAAGAAAGTGGTGTGAAAAGGACAAACTAGTGGTCAGAAAAAAGATGAACGTGTGTTCGAGGAAAAAAAGAGTCTATGGGAGCAAAAGTGAAGGACAAAAGTGAGCGGGAGGGGGAGAGGTTAGAAGTAGCGCGAGGAGAGCAGAGTAAGGCGATTGATAGGAGGAGAGCGTGGGAGGTTGTCAGGCACCAGGGGAGTCTCTGTGAGGGTGGCTGCAGTGACGACAGCGGTAACGTTCATGCTGGAGAAAAAAAACACACAAAGCAAGAGCGGCCATCAATTTTCCTAATGGCCAGCCCACCAACAAACTGAGTAAAAAACCCACACGTCAGTGGGTCTGACAGAAGCTTTGGCTACGGAGTATATTTTCTACAGCGTAATTTTAAACATCTAAAATGCCACCCTGTCTAAATCCTCTAAGATGTTTAAACTCATTAGAAGTGAAGATTGTCTGTAGGAAAAAGAAAAGTAAAATGACTTTAAGGTATAGCAGTTAATCAAAATAATTATGGTCAATCAAACCCATCTGCAGCATCTCCATCTGTTTTTTAAATGAATTCCTCTGTAACATTCTAAATGTTAGAAGAACAGTTTTAATTTTGCCACAATAATCAACATTTGCGCCTGCTATTTTGAAGCACTCGCTGGCTCTCCATTAATAGAAACGGTAATCATTTTTGAGAGGTTTTAATGCTCCGTTTGCTGTGACTCATGAACACTGGGTAATTAAATGGATCCAGTGTATTCACCATTCATAATTATGTTTCATTTACTACAAACTCAACCTCAGTCCAATCCACCCACACTCTCCATATCCCCTCACCGTGTTCCCTCCCAGCACCCACCTGCTCTGCTGGCGGCTATGACTCAGTCTTCATCTTGCTGAGGGTACAAGAGGATGAAAAGCTTAATGAAAAACAGCCAGAAAAGTGATTTTTCTCAATGACATACAATGAGACGTGCACCCGCTGGAGTTGATACATTTTATTCACTAATTCATCCTTTACAGCAAAATGGTAAGACAACATGGAGTGCCTCAAAAATAGTTTTTTTCATTGCTGGAGATGTCTGTGGCGTCACCACTGAGTGACATGGATGAATGGTTTCTGAAGGGCGAATTCGTCAGACACACGCCATATGTGGAATTGAATCAGTCAACCCTGAGGAGACAATGCTGTCGATCAGGCGAGGGACTATTCTGTTATTCTGCACGCAAAATCATCCCATCTGTGCAAACTTCTGGCACAGAACGTACTGTCATTACTTTAATTCCTCTTGCACTGGCCCAATTTATGTAGTGATTCAGAACAAGTGGGAGACAGTTTTGCTTCCTGCATGTCTGAGTCTTCCCTCTGCAGATCACTTACGCACCAGCTCAGATTCAAAAACTCGTGGGTTGTAAGCTTGCTTTATTAATTTTGCAAACTAAATGCAGCATAATGGATCATAAATATCCCGTGACAAAGACACGAGATTGCGTAACAAGAGGTTTAGCTTAAAGCTTCACGTGCCGGAGGTAAGGTTTGGACAAGTATGTCCTCTCCTGACCTGCAGGTGTCCACCACACTAACTCCAGACCCAGTAATATAGCGCTCCTGACTGGATCCAGACTTCTGGAAATGACATGCTGTATGACTCAAACCTGGACTCGGACTTTTGTCTTGACTCAGACTGTGGGCAGTTGCATTGTCTGATGATGTTTTTTGTTTTGTTTTGTTGTTTTTTTGTTTTGTTTGTGTTTAAAGGGTGGTCTGCAGATGTACCGTACATTCTTATGATGAGGAGGAACTATCATCTGAAGCATACTTTTATTTCAAATAAAAAAAATAGAAGTAGGAAACTTTATTTTTCCCACAGATTCACTTAGAAAGTAAATGCAGTTTTCTAAACTGGTGAAACCAAATATTGTGACACAGAGATTAGCACTGTTGCCCCAGTACTGTAAAAAGGTCCTAGGTTTCAATCCAGGGGCATTTCTTTTGGTTTGTTAGTTCTCCCAAAGGTTCCGAATGGGTACTCTGGCTTCATTCAACACTCTACAAACATGCATTTGGCCTTAAATGTGAGAAAGTCTATATATGAAATTAGCGACTCAGGTCACACCCTGCCTCTAGTCCTAAAACAGCTGGGATAAGACCAAGTCCCCCAGCGACCCGGCTGACGGATTTATCAATAGATGACGGATGGATGGATGGATGGATGGATGGAAGGAATACATATTTCACTGACAATAGTGACCACATTAGTTCTCCTGTTGTAAAACCTGGATTTGCAACTGATCGTTTTGGTCATTGGTAATTGACTCACCTCTGACTAAATAAAAGGGTTTTTAGGTAACTTGTTAAACACTGGGATCTCAGTAAAAGATGATATCTTCTTTTTTGACTGGAATAGTGTTTTTTTTAATGGGTAAATTTATCACTGCTTTTTTACAACATCCTGTCTTAATCACCTTTTTTATTAAGAAGAGTAAGATGTGAGCATTATTTTCTATTCCCTTGCTAATGTAAAAAAGTATAATATAGAAGTATAAAACAGATTGCTTCAATATCCTTTTTGTAGAGGTATTTATTTAAGTACAGTTTTGGGACATTTCCAATTTATTTGAAAAAGAAATAACACCAACCACTATAACTTGTATTCTGTTTAAGACTAAACAAAGCTGGGCGTTGAGTTCTTGGCCAGATAAAGTAATAATCATTAGAAACCTATTAAAACTCACAGCAGTGTTGAGTGAGGCATGTGTTTCTAAAATAATGGTTATTGTGACTGTTGAGATAGTAACCTCATTAGACTGCCTGCACATGCCTGCCTTTTGGGACTGCTGCCTGTTTCAACGTGTAAACAGCTTGAAAACATCAGCAGGTCAAAGATTATATCAGATGTATGCGTAATGTAAGAGTGGGTGGGAGTGGGTGTTCGGGGTGGGGGGCGGGGGGGTGCTGATGTTGATGCCTTTGGTTCATGGCACTGCTGCTGTTTGCACTGGAGCATGTATTAGCTGGGGGGGGGGCTGAGGGAGCGCGCGTCTTCTTGGTATCCACTGGCTGACGTCACGGACGCCCACTCGTTTCCATCTCGTCTGCGTGCGCCGAAGAATAGATCCCCATCTGCATCCAGCTCCACCCCCACCCACCCCTCATCACCTCCCGTTTCTCCTCTCCGAGGCGGCTCCGCAGGAAAAAACCCAGCACCTCGAAGCCAAACATCTGCTCATTAGAGGAATCATGGAGGTCCTGTTGGCAGGAAAGACATTTGACTCGGGCTCTCTCCGCGCAAAATGTCAGCGCGTACCTGTCGGCAAATGCGTGCGTGCGTGCGCGCGCGCGCGTGCAAACGTCTGACGTTGTTTCCACGACAAATGCTCGTCCACGTGTACACGCTGGGATCCCAGGTGACGATAGGACATCGTTTATCATCACTTCCTCGCAAAAGGTCATTCTCGTCTTTTACGCGGAGTATTTCCTCCCCCTTTTCATGGGATCCTACACACACACACACACACACACACACACACACACACACACGGGGATGGCGAGCGCGCGCGCGAACACACAGACAAACACGCACACACACACACACACACACACACACACACACACACACACACACACACACACACAGACACACACACACACACCCAAGCTGCGGGCGAGACCACGTAACTGATGTGGACAGAGGCTGTGAATGGATGTCAGTGGGGAGGGGACAGTGACTGGAAACGCGTGGGATGACGGAAGATGATGGGATATGCGCATGAAACGGGTCTATTTTAGTCAACATTTATAGCCCGTCAGGGAATTTAGGAGGACACACTCGGGCTTGTGGCTGGTTGTCAGCCAGACGAACAGAATCGTTGTGCCGAACTCAGTTGTCCAAGCGCGCAAAGACGCAACAACAATCCCACCAAAGTAAATGAACTCTGAAAACAGGAGGCCCTGAAAAAGACTGCGTGTGTGTGCTGTGAGCATCCTGGTATCAAAGACGGTAACAACTCAAAGGGCTGATCACAGGAGACAGGATAAACGGGGGGATCAATGGCAGCGTAAGAGACGAACGACATCACAAACAGCGAAAATTAAAGAGAGAGAGAGGGAGGGAGGAAGCACTAGGGTGAGATCAGAAAAATATGTTCGATCAATAACGCATTTCCTTTTCATTATTATTTATTATGTTCTCTGCAAATATGATGAATTCAAAGAGCGTGAGTGGGGAGACGGGTTGAAAAGAAAGGCAATAAACCGCTGAGCCGAGTCTGAAGGAGTCTGAAGCGGGGAGGGGTGGACGGGACGGAAAATAGGAATTCAAAGAGTTGTTTTAAAGGCTGCAGGGATCAACTTTGAAGTGTGTAGTTTTGGTAATAAAGTCTGCGATTCAGTCCTGGCTGCTAAATGATTCCAACAGATTTGCTCGTGGGAGGATAAATTAAAATAACACTGTTGTAAACGTTGCACGTTAACGGAGATCGGCGGAGCCCTCGGAGGCCAGCAGAACTGCGTTTGCCTGGATAAAAGTTGGCCGGTGGCGCCATCTAGCGGTCTGGTGGAGCGATGACGCTGTGCGCCACCGAAGACTATCGACAAAATGGAGCCCGGTTCTCGGCCATGATATTGTAGGTCAGAGAGGCTGAAAATGTCGCACGAATACCAACCTAGGAAACGCGTAGCGATAAGGAGCTTTCGGTTAAAAAGGATTTACGGACGTTTTGGACTAAATAAAGACACTCTGAATCACTTAGCCTATTATAGAAAAGTCTATTTATTAACCTACAGGCATGACTCACAAGCTATATAGCACAACCAAAAAAGCTGTCAGCTGTAAAGAAAGCATACATGCTTGCACATTTACATACATTGTAAATATACATATACATAAGCAAATGGACACACATGCGTGCGCACACACATGCACACACGCATGCACACACACAAATGCACACACACAGGGACATCTAATAGCTTAAGAATCTCCTTTATAAGCGCTATGTGCTTGTATTTAGTTGTTAAATGGACAGGTCCATTTAAGCAGAGCGGTATCCACTGATGTTGCTGAATAAAAGGTGAATGTGGGTCACAGGCAGCGCTCATCCTGGAGGTCATGCAGAGTGGAGGCCTGGCAGTGGTAGAAGAAGCTGGGCAGACATTGTCTGGCTCATCAGATTTACCAGGCCTGCAGGCGGTAATGTACAGAGAGGGCACTCACATTTCCTCAGCCGAGGCCTTTAATGCTGTGAACACAAGGCAAGGCCTTCTGTCAAGAATGAATGGCTCCATGTGGAGACAACCCTGGATTACCTCATGCAGGCCCCACACCCTGCTGACATGTAGCAATATATACGTTCAAGGGTCTTCGGTCAGTAACTGGTTTGGGGTTAAGTCATTTATACACATCACTCAGATTCTGTTGTCCTTAAGAGTCCTGGGATCACCTCCACCCATGCTCACACTGATCAGCTCCTTCAGCCTCCTTTCCAAGCTTTTCTGTACTCATTTTCAGTTTAAACGGTCTCTTTTACCGAAATGGACCCTTGCTTATCCATCAGTCTACACTCTACGGGTTTATGTGTTTATTAGAGCAGTTTTCATTTACGGGTTTCTTTCAAGTTCGTGCCGAAGTTTTTAAAAAAGAAAAAGGCTTGCGACACTGTTTTCGAGGAAAATTCCCAGGACTTGTTTTTATTAAGAGAATTTCAGAACACAAAAGAGGGACCAGACACCTGCATTTGTCAGAGAAGGTTTCCAAATTCAATCCACTTAAAAAAAACACCTGTGTTTAGAAAAGCTGACATGACAGCCCAGATGGAGCAGCTGTTTTACACGCAGGGTCGTCGGAGAGAGAGACAAGTCGGAGGCAATCGCTGTTCCCGGAATGTTTCACATGTTCATCTTCCTCTTTCTTATGTGACAACACACTTCAACACGCTGTTAAAACACAATTTAAAATGGAAAAAAAAAAAAAAGACACAGAAGCAAAAGGGGACTCACTGCACATTTAGAGGTCTAAAAGAATAACCCACATTAACATGGCTGAACCGTTAATAAAACATGGATAAAGGCTGTACAGGGGAAGGAGATCTAATCTGTGGAGGAAGAGGAGGCGGTGGGGGTGGGCCAGGGGGGAAAAAACAGGTATACACAACTCACAACAGAGCCAATCTGGCAGGGACACACTTTCTACACCACACAAGCCTTCAACAATCATGAAATGCCATTTAAAAAAAGATTTTAGTGTGTTCATCTTGCTTGCAGACACTTGATATGACCACTGCAAATCTGCAAGGTGCTCCATAATCAGCTTTGCGTTTGTGCTAAAAATCTGTACGGATACTTATAAAATCATTGATAAAAATATTCCTCTGTTAACAATACACCTTGGAGGGAAACCATGTGAGAGACTTGAAGGGGCTGGTTGGTTGGCCGGGGGCTTTCGTGGATGGGTGGGGGACTGCGAGGAAGCTTGGGCAGTGGTGCTACTCGGACTTGGCCTCCTCCTTGGCCTCTTCTGGGGCTGCCTCCACTGCGGTACATAAGGGAACAAAAAAGGGTCAGACCTGAGTCCCAAACGCCTCGCTCTCCGTTCAAAAGCCGCCCTCTGAAGGGTTCCTCGCCTCGTTGGTCTTGGCCTCGCCGTTCTCAGAGTGGTTCTCCTCGTTTGCCTCTGCCTCAGCATTCTCCTTTGCCTTCTTGGTCTTCTTGTCCTCCTTCTTATCGTTCACAGCCTTTTCTTTCTGTGGGGAGAGAGGACAGCGTTGCCGCCTGCTGCGTGGTGGAAAACAGCCACACTTGGGGCAGGGCTCGCTTACCTTTGCTGCCTTCTTGGCTTTTGGTTCAGGCTTGGGCTGGGCCGGTCTCTATGACAATAATAGACAGGAATCATACAAGTGTGACACTTATACAACACTGTCTAATAATGAGCACTTTCCCTCTTAATTATAGCTATTATTTAAGCGAGTAGCCCTTTAAAATTACTATTAATTAGGACTCTATTGTGTTCCAAATATATGGTATTCTTTATCACAGATGCTGAAACTATATAAGAATAGAAATAAAATCTAAATTGCAACAGTATACGTGTTGTTTTTGTATTTGGTTTTTACTGGCATTTTGAACATTTCTCTCTACTGTTCTACTCATCTTTTCTTGTATCCGGGCAAACCGCCGCTTCATCTAATCATTTAAATGTAAATAAAAACTCTAATATTATGTGTTTGTCTTTTTAATCAAACATGTTGTTGTAAAAAAAAAAGGGTTAGGGGTTGTTTGCGTGGCCTCTTACCGCTGATAACCTGGCTGATCTCCTCTGAGGCTGAAATACAACAGAGAGCGTTATCTTTTAATACCATCATCACTGTATTCAGTTTAAATTCATCACTTCAGTACTTTCCTGGGGATAATGACCCCTGGGTCACGCACAAACTTATTAAAATGTCATTTTGACCTAGTGAGTGATGGATCCTGTCTTACCTCCTCCTTCTCTCCTTCTGTTGTGTGTGACTGAAAAAGAAAGAGAGAAATAAGTTGAAGGAAGCCAAATAACTTTATTTTTAATTCAAACGTGCTCTTAAGCATCAGTAAACATTTGCTAAACACTTTGGAACACTACTCTCGATGAGCACAAATTGGTGCAAAAGACTTTTGAGTTTTGGATAAAAAAGATAATTTCGTTGAAAACTATGCTCATTTTGGCGGATTCCGGGCCAGGAAAGGGGGACCGGTTGATTATTTGCAGGCTGAGCAGCGAGAGTCCCGCCATGCGGGCCGCCGGAGCCATGCTTCCAGGGCCCCGGGCCCACCTTTCCCCCCTTCTCTCCCTCATCTCTTTCTCCAGCTCAAAGCATGAAGCTCAGATTTGAAAGTGGCGCGGGAGACTCGAAGAAGGGGGAGGGACCTGCTGCCGCCCGTGCGCGCCACCCGGCGGCGGGGCCACGCCATTACAGCCATTTGGGACTATGAACAAAGAAGAAAAATATGTAATTTTATCAAAACGCCACGGCGAATGTCATTTTTTGCGACCAAAATGCAAAGTGTTGACATTCTGGCATTTTCTAATGGCATTGTTGGCCGGTTTGGTGGCGTAACGGCGATAAGTGAAGCGTTTGTTCTCGGTAGGTCGGCGACGAAGGTGGACAAGAGCTGCAAAGCATGGCTGCTGCTTGTGCTTTAACTGCATGGACACCGAGAGAGACTTCTGACTCTCCAAAGGACAGGCGCTCTCGGAGGGAAACGCGATTTCTAAAACCGACCGGAGCAGGAAAATATTCGTTGTAACACAAAAAAATTGCACATTTTATCTAGAAAATAGGTAAAAATTACCAACGACGTATAACGGTCACAGCCTGCGTTATAATTAAGTAATTTCTTGGAGGGATGTCTTCACAATCGTTTGCATTGGATTAATAGCTGCTAGCCCCTTTAAACTATTTTTGGTGTTCGGAGGATACGTACCTTTCTCTTGGGCATGTTGATTTCTTGGAGGTTTTCTTACAAATACAACTAAAAACTGTTTTTCTTAGTGGCTTTAGTGCATGTGAAGACGAGCGTCTCCCTTATGCTCGGCAGTGTAGTAAACACACTGGAACAGAGAGGCGAGTGGTTGAATGGGGGGAGGGGTGCGGCTAAAGGTATGATTGATAGGCTCTGGGCCAATCAGATGACGCCATTCGGGGCCGCAGAGCACTTGGAATTTTGGAGCCGGCGATGATCTGAGGTCTGCGCGAATGGTTTCTTGCAGGGGAGGAATCCTGCAAGAAGGACGAGGCTTTCGGTGGCGGACAGACCCCCTTCAGCAGGGTATGTTCGGAGGAGGAGGAGGCTAACGGGGCCGCGCCGGTCCGTGGGCACCGACACAGGGCCCGGCAACAGGCAACATGCCCCCGTGTGAAGCCACGCATCCTCGTTGGCTCGATTAAGAAAAAAAAAACCCCACGGTCCACATCTGCAGCGACGGCCACTGTGAGAGGGAGGGAGGGAGGAGGGGGGGGGGGGTCGCCTTAAATTCACTTGGCGTCTTAGTCCAATATGGCGCCCACTCCTCTCCGACACATTTTTTTTTTTTGTTTGTCAGTGGGCTTACCTAAATTCATTTCAGGGGGTGGGGGGTGGGATAGCTCGCGTCGTATGCCCCCAAACGCCTTCAGGGGGCCCACGAAGCATGGGTAATACTTTGGCTGCCCCAAACGGAGCTCCGGTTTTGGAAATCACAGGGGAGGACGAGATATTTTTTTTTCTGCCCCCCCAAAAAAGCATTTCCTTGACTGCAAAAACACCTGCGTGCGAGCGCACATTTCCACCGATGCAGGGACGGCAGGCTGACTGGTGGACAATGGAGTTTGTCCTGTAATTATCTGATGTTATAAAGCCGCTGTCCCGCCACGCCGATAGGCAGTTTCTCTTTTTGTGCGTCCGGTGCGTGGACGTTTCTCCAAGTACGTCGTTTGGCAGAAAGGGGGAGGAAGAGAGAGAGAGAGATAGATATAGAGAGAGATATAGAAAAAGAGGGAGAGAGAGAGACTGGGTGGAGTGGAGGCTGAAGAGAGGCGGAGGATGAGGAGCGCGAAGCTCCATCCAAGACGCAGGCGCTTTTTACGCAGATCGTCTGCGCTGCCTGCGACGCACAGACACCCCGCCGACCGAGGAAGCGTCCTCGCTCTTGTTTTGTCTTCCCCGAAAGAAGCTCAGTCGAAACGGCACCAGGTTTTTGAATCATGGTGATTAAAGTGTACATAGCGTCGTCGTCTGGGTCCACATCGGTAAGGATCTTAAAGACTGTTCTTATTCCCCCCTCCCAGCCTGAGGTCTGATTCCACAGCATCCGTGCAGCTGAACTTTGCCTGAACTGGGTTTAGTGATGTTTAAATGTGTGCGTGTGTGTGTGTGTGTGTGTGTCTGTCTGTCTGACCGGGTCTGACTCAGCAGGCGTGCTGCTCCACAAAAGGTCTCACACGGAATGATGGCTTATCCTCCATCTTTATCAGTTTGCAACTTTCTGTCTCAGAGAAGGAGTCAGGGAGGAAGTTTGAGGTCCACTTTGAGCCGCGCTTTGTCACGCAGCTTCCAAGTGTGACAGCTGACGGTTGTTGCTGCAAACGTCCCCGGAATGCTCGGCTCTGTCACGCAGGTTGGTTCGTGTTGTTGTTTCTGCACGGATCCAGCTGTTGTGTTACCAGTTAGGAGAAGAGGAATGATAGTGATGCAGTTCTCCGGGGCCACGGCTGCAGCCCTGGAACTCGACACTCTCCTGTCTTTGGTTCAGAAGGCACTTTGGTTACGGTGGAAGCCGAATTTTGCCCTCAGACAGTTCTCCCTACTGTCGAGATACTTTTGAGTTACTTCCCAAACCACACCATTCCTCAGCTGACTTTGTGTCTGTTTGTTTAGCAGAGTTCTGGTCTTTGCCTTTTCTGGCTGTCATTTTCTGGCTTGATTGTTGCTCCTTGCCCATCAACAAGCAGGCTGTTTTCTGTCCGTCTGGTTCAAAGAGCCGACTGCCCTGTTCTTCCTCCTCTGATGATATTCAGCTCAGTTTTCTTCTGCGATTCTTTCGCTGCACTCCTGGAAGCCTAATGTGCAGAAGGTCTCTGCTACAAGTGGACAACCCGTGTGATCTGCTGACGCGAGCGAATGATCACTGGGAGATTTTCATTTAATCAAGGAAAAGGCAGCGGTCTTTTATTACATTTACTACTGAAGTTTAAAGGTTTAACTGAAATTAGTAGAGGATTTACAGCTTAGCCAGCAAGCGGGAGTAAATATAATACAAGAAAAATATAAGCAAGAGATATAATATTGGGGGAAATGAACCATCAGATACCATTAAATGTTTTCGTCCCTCATATTGTTTTTTTGGGAAGGTCTTGGTTAGTGTTGGAGCAGGGGTCATGAAGGAGTAAAAACAGCAGCCACCCAACTCAACCATCATGTTTCCAGCTGGTAAAGAAGGCTGAAGTCACCTGAGTCACCTACAGCAACAGTTTTCTGCTGATTATACAAGCTGGTGTTCAGTAAAAGGAGAGTTGTACCTGCTGTCCGGCTGTTTGCATGTAAGGAATTTCCATAGCACCTTGGGGAAATGAAGGACAGATTTGAATGCCAAAACTAGGATGTTTTCTTTTTTTTTCCATAAAAAAACACACGGAAACACACACGCAGTCACAACCACGCCTGCCACTGGTATATGAGCTGCCCATTATACACTGGTGCCGCACTATTGTGTGTAATTTCCTGACTGTAGCCACAGTTGTGATCAGAATAACACTACTCTCATTTTGCTCTACAGACAGATTTGTGTTAATCTTTAGCGAGTGAGTGAAGACTTATTCCTTATAAACGCACGGGTCTGAAGTTAAATTGCATTTGTATTAATCCACAATCTGGATGTTTTGTTGCTTAGATCTCTGATGGAGGAGCTCTGCGATTGGCCCAGACTGCTCGAGATGAAATATTTTTCTTTTTATTGAGGGTAAATAGCATAAATAGAAAAGGGAGCCTAGGTCAAGTGATCCAATCATCTCTAACAATGGTCACCAAGGCCTGTGCTGTGGAGCATGTCATGAATTTGTTGACGTATCTGAGTGTGGGTCATGCCCTGTTTATTGACTGGTCATGTTTGGAGTCAGTTACGAAATTCACATGGTACAGAACACAAAGGTTCCATCGAAAATGTTCCAAACTCTTGAATCATTTCCACAATCATTTCCTAACCCTGATCAGTTGGGCTAGTGTCTGAAGCAAAGTTAATGTCCCATTTCTGTCTTGACTTAGTTAACCCCTAAGAATAAACCGCTGTTGTCAAGTCTATTTGGTACATATGGGTCAGAGGAAGTAAGCGGCCCTGACCATGCCCAGCCTAAGAAATGTCCCAGCCTCTTCTAAATTAGAAAAAAGGTTCACTCGTTTTGGCTGACGCGGGCTCCTGTAGGCAAACACAAGTGTTGGTTGTGAAGGAGTGGGGCTGTTTTTAGCAGGGGCAAGGAGGACATTTGCATAGATCATGGAAATCTGCCTGTTCGACGTCTGCAAGTCCGATGCTGTGCGATCCCGATATCTTTTGTCTGAGGACAATTTATCTTGTAGTCCAAGAAGACAAATCCGAGAGAAAAAAAAAGTGAGTTACAGTCCGTTTTCGTTTCCAGGATCCAAACAAAGAAACGCAAAAGGTGGCATGCGAGAAAGCTGGGCACTGTCACTGCAATTACAGTTAGGGGC
>CAAE01015008.1:1931770-1972230 GCA_000180735.1 Tetraodon nigroviridis | reverse complement strand
GGAAAAAAAATGATAAAATTGTTTAACGTGTTAATTTTAGAAAGTTAGGAAACGTAGAAAAAATTGTGAAAATAATTTTTCGTTTTTTTAAATAGATAAATTTATTTTTTTTTGGTTTTTTTTTTTTGTTGTGATTTATTTAATAAAGATATGATAAAATAAAAGTTAAAAAAGTAAGTGATTTAAGAATAAGTGGAAAGGTGATAGGGGGTGTAGGGTGGAGAGTAAGTTATAATTAGAAAAATGAGTGTGAGAGGGGTTAGAATGGGGGATTTAAATGTATAAAGGATGAGGTTTTGAGGTTTGTATTGTATTAAAATGGGTTAAAATATAAATGACAGAGATCTTTTGTCAGATTTTAAAAGGATATGTTCCAGGTGTTTCCTTCAAAGTGTTCAGAAAGCCATTATCAACTGAACCTGCAAACAGAGAACAGACACACAATAATGTTTTTTTTTTTCATTAAACACAAACAACTTTATTCGTTTTTTTAAGTAATTCTGGTTAATTTAAAAGTCCCAAAGTCCCAAATAAACAGTCACAAGCGGCTAATAACTGACATTAAATTACAAGAAGCCCAGCCTCTGCCTAGCTTTTCCTGTTCATTATAAACCTTTGCAAGCATCATCTTTTTATTAAACTATCTACAGAGATAGATTACACAGGCATAACGCTTTTATGAGTGATAGTGGTTTTAAAATGTAAATAAGTAATCCCTAATTTATTATTTGCTGGTTAGATAATTAGTTTGTCAGGACACTCACGCATGACCACATGGACGATGTCAAAGGTGAAAATATAAATGGTGAGCATGGAGAGGGACATGGTGAACAGGTAGAAGTAGCGGTAGTTCCTCTTGCCCACACAGTTGCCCACCCAAGGGCAGTGGTGGTCAAACCGATCTGGGGAAGAAGACAAACAGTTCAGGTGTAAAGAGTAACAAAAGGCTTTTTATTTTGTTTTTTTTTAACCATCTTCTCTCAGCTTTAGTTTAGCATTTGTAAGTATGCGTGCCAGTGCCAGGACTGGAAAAGGACAAAGGTGATTTATTTCAGCCGTAAAAGAAATGGAAAATGAAAAATTGTAACTGTAATTGTCCTCTAAAGCGGCACAAATAAACCTTACACATATGTTGCTGAACTGTGGCAGAACAAGATCACAATCTGAATAAAAATCTGCATTGTCCCTGTTAAAATAAATCAATGTAAAAATTAATGAGCTTTCAAACAAGTTGCATGTGTTTTTAATTGCTACATAGTCAAGTTGTGTGTGCGCGTCTGTGTTTGTGTGTGTGTATGTGAATGTGAATGCATAAATGTGTGTGTGTGGATGAGCACAAATAAGCTAGTGTTTACAATGACAGAGCATTTTTTCCTCTCACTGAGCCCCCACTGTCCATTCTCACTGTCTACAATCTCAGTGCCTGTCCCCCAGCATCTCTAGACACACACACACACACACACACACACACACACACACACAGAAAAGAACGAGCAGCTCCAGGAAGACATGGATTTTTATCGCTATGAGCTGAACAACAACGACGCGTGCACAACGGAGAAGTTTCAGAAGAAGCTCAGTTCTGCCAACCGTCAGCTGGAGCAGTGCTTGGAAGACCTTCAGGTACCTCCGCTGGCACCTCCGCCAGGTGCATTGGGCTCTTTCATAGTTTATCATCATCACACACACACACACACACACACAGAAACACTTCAAAACAGTCTGCAAAATATACATTCCCCTGTTTAACATAACATCAATTAAGTAAATACAGCTCACATTTCTATTTTCTCGAAAACGTTCTGAATTGCCTTCTCTCATTCCCTACAGCTTCCATCTGAAACGCCAAAAGTGAGAGCAGAGTTCTTTACCGACACAGTTGTCACAGATGCTGCAGTGGGACGCGCGAGGGGGGCGGAAGATTTTGCAGGTGTAGCAGTACTTCAACTTGACAATCTGGTTGTTGATCTGAACGTTGCGGATTCGAGGAGGCGGTCTCTGACCAGCGGGGACATTTACGTTGGCAGCCTCTGTAAACACAGTTTACAACACACTTCAGAACGCTGGGGAATTTATGTCTATCCACCGCTGACTTGTTTTTATTATTTTGCAGAACGGGGCACTTTCAACTATTAAATATAATCAGCACACCTCAGAGACCCTGATAAAGTTATCACCTATTTATTTTTTATATCTAACATCTGGAGGGGCTCATGTTTGGGAGTCATTTTGAGCCAGTACCAGCATGTTTTGATGGGAGCACGAAGAAAATGCAGTGGAGTTTAGACCTTTGACAGTCTGGAGATGGATCTGTTTGTGTGACCTGGGGCAGTAATTATTATGCATAAACTAAAATGTATTCCCATGATTTGCATAAAACTCTCACTGATCTCTTTCATAGAAAAATGTGTATAATCTGTGAGCTTTTTAGTTGATCTATAGGGTGGGGGATTAGCTGCTGCAGGATAAACTATCAGAGAACAAATTAATGAGTCATCATTGTGGAACCAATGCCCCTCCCTTGGGCAGAAAGGCTCATGAGTGGCATCAAATATTCCGAAAGAATGCCTCTCCTTGTATTAGTATTCTCTCCTGGGACCAGGCACTAACAGGCTTAGGCTGTGACAGCATCATCATCATCATCCTGCCGTTGCTTCAGGATCGGGTTAAAAAAGAAAAATCTGCTGCCTTCTCCATTTTTTTTCCTCCTGCTTCTCCTCCTCGGCTGTGTGAAATCTCTTACAACCAGGTTTACCAGAAAGCTTCTATAGTATCATATAGGATACCTACTGGAGAGGAACTGTTAGGGGTGTGTATATGGCTCATTTCAGCATTTAGGCCTTAACATCTTGTTAGGATATTACAATCACTGGGACGTGAACTCCAATATACAAAGGTGCTAAAAATAGGCAATTGGTTGCCTGGACTATTGCTATGATACTACTATCAGAAGTATTCTAGTGAAGAGATTTTAGCATGTAACATATGTACAGTGGAGATGTGTAAGAAAAAGCTCTGGAAATAAATAGAACAGCTGAGAGAATGAAGGTGAAATACAGTAGATCAACAGTAGACTGATGCTGCTGTTTGTTCTGCTTTGATCCAAAAGTACAAGTTGCAGAGATGGTCAGTATTAAAAGTATTCTGTAGCAGTCTAAACAGCACGGAAGGAATTTAGAAAAAAAATTAGAACCCCAAATAAAACATTCCCTGACTGAAACTGTAGGTTCTTAATTACTAGAGGTTATGCCTAAATCTAAAGACAATGAACTGCTTCCGGAACTCACCGATTTCCATCTCAATAAAGGAGGCCTCCTCTGGCAGAGCCCGAGGCAACACCCCAGGATCACTGAAGCTCGTCCTCAGAAGCATGGCCATGACGAAGAGAAAAAGAAGAGCAGCAAAAACCGGAATGGCAGGAGACAGATGGACAGCCAGGTACGGGCATCTGAAATGCACAAAAAAACCCAATTAAAGTACAGATTTTTTTTTAAATAAGGTTGTACCCCCAGGGAGCTCATGTTTTTGCCAGCACTTATCGGTCTGTGTCTGTTTTTGAACAAAATAACAGGTTTTTAACAAAATTTTCAGGAAATATTGGTAATGGGACAAGGAAAAGATGATTACATTTTGGGGATATTCTAGATTCCTGTTTTAAGTAAATGTCACAACAGGGAAATGAGCTACTTGGCAGAGGTCGGTATTCTCTGGGTGCTTTCTAGTTTAGTCATTTGGTGGTTTTTTTTATTTTTTTTCCGCAGAAATAACAAAATTACAAGAAAAAACATTCGTATGTGTTTTCTAGCTTTCTAGCAACATTCAATAAAATTATCGCCTTTTGTGTTACTGCTCATAACTCTTGTTGTGTTGAGAAAAATGATACTAGGAGGCTTCCTCTGTTTGTTGACAGGAAGGAAATGAAGGAAATGACCCAGGCTGGGATTCACATTCTTCATTGTCTTGTTTTGTCATTCAATGAAGTCAAGACCCAGTAAAACGTGACACAACAGGCCATAACTGCTGACAAGAACACCTAATAATAGAGGGTTAAGACCGATAATAAAAATTAAATACAAGCATTTATTTTACCTGAAAATATTTCTGTGTTTATAAGGTAAATAATCCAGAAGAGAAGCAGACAATGTCAACAGGAGATGAATGAAATAGTTCAGAAGGCCTGATCATCCAGATTTGGGGTTGAGCAAGTTTCAGTGCTCTTTTTTGGATTTTTGTGATCTGGCCAGGTTAAAAATGACCTACTGTATAACGAAAACCCTTTACTTCTAAACTTTAGGTGTCTCCGGCCCATTAATCTGCCCCCTATTTTGGAAGGTTCTAGTGACAATAGCATTTTTTTTAAAAGAAAAGATATTTTGCTGCAGTGGATTGCAATTGCAAAAAAGTAATACCATTTTGAGGTTGTGTTGCTGATAGAGAACCAGGACGATGGACCTCGGAGCGTTCCACCACAACCGCCACAATAATTGCCAAAAATACCTGATTAAGAGTATCTCTTTTTTGCCAGGTCACTGAGATTAGGGGCCAGCAGGACTATTGCATCCAACTTTTCCTGCTGCTCGGGGCAATAGCAGATAGTAACAGCAGCAGCAGAAAGAGCTTTTCAGCGCACGCAGTCACACTACGCTTTTGCCTCGTGCAAGGAGATTGTTTATCCATAACCCTCCAATCCAAACGCAACACCTGTACTTTGGAACACAATACACAGGATTTTAACCTGTTCACACCTGACTGACAAACTGGTTTCACTGACAGGGCTGTAAATTATTGACCAACTGTTTCTATAACTGCCCAGATATGTGATTCATGACTCAGCATGACCCCCAACAAGTTCAAAAAAACAGTGTTTTTATAGAAACTGATGTTTAACCACTGCAAAAATACACAATTCTGTTCATATTGTCACTTTTAAAAGGATCCACAATGTTTTTTTTATTTTCAGTTATTAAAATGAGGCTGTTGGCTCCAAGTTTAAAAATGTAGCATTTCAAAACAATGGTGCCAGTCAATGCTGGGTGACAGAGTCTGGCTGTTAGTCCCAGTCTGATAACAAATCAGGTATATCAGCATACCGCAGCACTGACATGACAACACCAGCAGCACAAAGAAAACCTGCCGGACCAGTGCGAGCGGTTCCTCTGCAGGCCTTTTTCCCCAGTAATGGAGAGCAGGGATCAAATCAATAACAGCTCCCCCTAGACCGGGCTTTCCGAAGTGGATTCAGACGCAGAGCAGGCAGCCAGTCGATCAAGTCTAATTCCTGCAATGATGACTGGGAGGTATTTGAGGCACACATCACTGATTCCCATCAAGTCGCCACGTCCTGCCCGGACGTGGCCACTTCATCCGCTGTCGGGGAGCAGGATGGTGACAGATATCCACGCAGGACGAATAAATCTAGGATCAGGGTCCTGTGTCCGTTTGGGGAAAAATGTGTTTTTCAAAGAGGTGATCAATCAGGCTGCCGACATACGTCCCCCGTCTTATTTACTCAGTTTACCCCCCATATCCCATAGCTGCCCAAAGCATCAATGTCCTGCTTTAATTAAAACAAATTCAGGCGCGTTGGTGGACGTCCGACTTTCAGACCTCAACCTCCCTGTCAGTAAGAACAGTGAGAGATTTCTGTAACATCTTTTGAAGTTGTGGCTCAGAGAATATTAAACAGAACATTTCTGTGATTTTTCGCAAATTTAATCCAAATTGTACTGTAGAGTGACTTTATTAAATCAAATGAAGGAAGTAAATCTATATAATTGATTATAGTCAAAGGAAGACTGTAATAGAGATGATGAACCTTCTAAAAAAACTCAGTGGAAAGTGTGTGGAAAAGGTTCCTCGTGTGTGTGTGTGTGTGTGTGTGTGTGTGTGTGTGTGTGTGTGTGTGTGTGTGTGTGTTCAAACTTTAAGCCACAGAATTTCCCTTCTTAACCATGGCTGACACACACTCAAGGATAAGACGGATTTTACCAAAATAAAAAATTGCCTCAACTGCGCAAATACGTAAAGCTGGTAGATTTTCACGCCATCGTGTCATATCTCAATGAGCCGGGACATTTAACTGTTGCTGAGCACTTTACGCCTGTTGGGTAATGCACAAAAACACACAATCTTCCACAGAAGTGCATTAGTCACACTATAATGAGATAATGGGGGCTTCGGTAATGTCCACATAGATGCGGATCAATCTGCACTGTGTAACTTTAGCACAATAAAAATAAATAATAATAAAAATGTTCATGTTTTCTATATCAGATTTTATATGTGGTGGAAACAAGTGGGATTAAGGCCCACATCTGATCTGGCAGATTACCATTAGAGCCTATTTCAAGGCCATTTCTGGGAAGGCGGACCACTTTCAAAAATTTGATGCACTTGATATTTTGACAAAAAAGTAAAAAACAAATACAACATTTTTAAGGTTAGCCTAGCAGTGAAAGATTTATATTTGGTGTTTCCCAAATTTAATGGTTAGGAAAATTTGATAATTTTTAAAATTAGACGTCAGAAGCGTAAATGTTTTAATACATGAAATTTTGAGGGGGCCAATGTCAGCATTTTCTAGAATTATAGGCGCCAACAGATATTCAAGAGAAAACATCTGAGAGTACGGTCTGCCATCGGCAAATCAGCCTCCTTTTTCATGCAAGAGACGGACGCACAGACTGTTTTCCTGGGATTAAAGTTAGGATTATATGTTACATCACACGTTGCGTTTAAGAATAATGATAATTCAGCATCTCTAGACATTTCGCCAACCAGCAAATATTTAAAATAAACACACAAAGACCAGCTAAGGAAGGCTGGTGCCCAACTCTTAATAAAATGCAACATCACACCTCATCTTCCTCTCAAATGGTTCTATTTCATTATCTGATGGCAATATCCCAGGAACAAAGCCTGTGGAGTCCTCTGATCAGGCTATAAATCAAGGCACTGCTCGTTTAGTCTGGCCTGGCAGCCGCTCTCTGATTGGCTTACAGGCACACTGGGTGGGGATGCACGGCGGACAGCAGAGGTAGGACTGCAGCTGCCCCATCTCAAAGCTTTTTCATACGCCTTTGACAAGCATGAATAGATTCTGCACTATAACCGGATACACCGGCCAAAATGCCAAGGTCCATTTCAGCACACACTCATATGCTACTCTGGAATCATGTCAGCATCCTGGTGGACACACAGATGACACACTGGTCTTATCTTCCAAATATATCCATTCACCAAACCTCCATATGTACTTGGGTCAAAAGCATCTGCAAAATAACCTGAATGTAAATGTAAAATATAACAAGGTGTCATGTATGTAATAGTCACAAATTTAGCCTCATATTTGCTAATTAGCAAAGCACACTGTGTGAGACAGCCGTAAGACTAGTACTTTCCACAGTGTTGTGATCCGATTAATACATATTTTCTAGTTTTATTCCACAAAAGTAGGAAAAATACACAAAATATCTTGAAAATAGCTAATCCCCTTCATGTTATGACTGCTCAGGTGCATGGGTGTGCCAGAGGAAACAAGTAAACACTGACTTGTATTTGACTTGTTTTCCCTTACTGGTCTTTTTCTTTACTCTCCACTATTACTTATATTAACATTTCTACTCTTTTGTTGCAGTTTCTGCAAAAAAAACTAGCCCATCCAGGCTTTTAATTGATTTTTCTGGAAACCGCCTTCTTGATAAAAAGGTGGAATATTTCATTCTGAACATTCCAGAGGTGACAACACCTTTAAACACAGACAGCCTACCAGCATTACTGTTAGAAAACTGCAGAAATTGACTGCAGGATACTAAAAAAATGCAACATCACTGTTACACGACAAATCAAAGAAGGGCTTGTAGTGAACCCGTAGAAAACCCATCTTTATAAATCAAAAATTACTGTTTTCAGACCAGAAACTGGGTCGGTGTTATCCATTGTAGGTAAGTGTTTTAACCGATAAACTTCAGCATAAATGACTTAATGCATCAATATTGTTCAACAAAATGTATTTTGGTTTAATGGAGTAATGCAAAACTGTTTTTTTCATCTCTAAAGCTAAGCTGATTCTCCAAACACCAACTTCTCTTTTTTATTACAGGGCAAATTGAACACATTAACAGCTGCATATAAACTACGATAAGAATGTAGACTATTAACTTATTAAAAGTGCCTGTATTTACTGAGAACCAAAGACATTTCCTCTACTCTTTAATATTTATCCATGAAGACAGGAAAAATTGTTTTAGTCATAAAGCCTGTGAGCACATTAAACCTCAGACCCTTTCTGAGATGAAAACCCCTTAGAGGTTTTCATCAGATATTCATCAACACGTCACGTGAGTTTAAATATTGCCCTCCTGTTGTCTGCATCAAATCTCCATGTTAATAACCACCACCAGTGTCCCCAGAGACACAATTATCTTCCACTCTAACATAGAACATAGTGCGCTAAAAAGCCTCAGTCCACAGTCAGTGGAATGCCTCTGCTGGACCCTGGATGCTCCACCAGAGCAGTATCATATCTCCTTCTTTCCTCTGGGCAGGACAACAGCTCCGTCCATCCAGGCCAAACATCAGAAGGCCATTAAAAGGCCACCATGTGAGAGCTGCTGCTTCTCCTCTCCGCCCTGTTCTCGGGGCTGCTGACTTGCTCACAGTTGCTGCAGTGCAGAGCAGCATTCTGAGGGCTAAATCACTGTCCTGAGGTTGTCAGGCAACGCGGGAAGAAGCCGGCGAGACAAAGACAACGAGGACAGTCGGAAAGGGGGCAGTTTTGCACTACCATGTGCAGCACGGTTTGGGGTTAAATACCGGGCGAGTGTTTGCTGTGCTAATGAGTCCGCTGGGCTAAGGCGGACCTACTGTACAGCAGCGAGTATTAAATATTCAACAAGCTTGATCAATCGTTCCTCTGACAGAGGCTGAATTCTGGGCAACAAAAGATGGAACCAGCATTAAAGAAACAAAAGTATGACACCGGCATAATGATGGAGATAGCTGACAGTGCAAATCTGGATGGTAAACATACAAGATGAGATCAAAAAGATGAAGCTGGCAAAAACTCACATTAGCATTTTCAAGTAAAATATCCAATATTTTGCTGGCCAAAGTTCCTCAATTCTTATTTATGCAAATATGTCGTATTTGACCATTTACCAATCTACTGTTCTGTATCATCTAAATATATATTTTTTTTGTTTCACGCCGAAAACAAAGCAAAAAAAAAAGCTTTCTGATCATTTTTATCATTTTTGTAATGCTAAAAAAGTATCCTCTTATGTTTTTTTGTTTTTTTTTTAAAATGTACTAAAATGTCAGATCACGTTATTTATTAAAGTGTCTTATTAACAGTTGAATTAGTTTCTTCATTTTGACCAGGAGGCCTTACTCGAAAGCAAAGAAGAGCGAGCAGGTCCCGACGATGAGGAAGAGGGTCAGGTAGAAGACTCCTTTCTGCCGGGCCATCATCACTCGTCCGTCGCAGCAGAACGTGTTTTTTCCCGGCAGCTTCTCCCATTTTCGCACCTTTCGCGTTATCATCACCGCCGACATATTGTCCCTTGTTCAGCGCTTTATTATTTTATTATGCTGTAAAACAGACACTGGTATATCCCGGCAGAGCAGCGGGTGCCATCTAACATTTCTGAAGCATTGTTTTGAAAAGTGTCGCAGTCACATAATCATCGTTTGTTAATCCATACTTTGGGCTCCCGGGCGCAATCCCCCCACCTTCCTCTCAGTGTTGGAGGGAATCTGAAGAAAATCCTGAAGCTGGAGGCAGATGTTTCCTGCAGTAATCCGGCCGTGGAGGCTGTTGCATCCAGAGATCGGACCCTGACCGACTGACATTCATATCATCTCGACAAATCACAAACGGACGCACGGACAAGCGGCTCCGTGTGCGCGCACTCCACGCCGCGGCCGTGCCGCTCGCTCGGTACACATGAGGGTAAAAATAAAATGGGAAAATATCCTTAAACAGCCCGTCTTGGCTGGAAGGTTGGGAGCGTTCAGAGGTGCTCTTTTTTTTTTCCCCCACCCAAAGGATCGCAGCTCCGTTTTAGTCAATGGCAGCAGGAAACACGCCTAGATTGAAATATCCAAGCTTAAAGGGGCAGAACAGGTAAAAGGAAAAAGGAACAAAAGGCAGGTTTCCCGTTTCCATTTTCAATTAGGATACAATTTCACTCTTATGAAGAGTGCTGGATTTACACAATAATTCGTTTTCTTTTTTTTTTTCTTTGCTTTTTTTGCAAACCCAAATGCACGAATCCCAGAAATGTTGCTGAATTTCTCCAGAGGTTTTGCTTCACTTGCCTATTTCATGTTAATTATGATGTTTAAAACCAAATCAGCTCCTAATTGCACCAAATTTGTTGTCTTATGTAATTGAAGCGATTAGCTATTTATAACAATTGATATATGTATGCATCATCTTATTTATGCAATAATAAATGATGAATAGATATAGTGATTGTCATCCCTCTCCTATATGTTCCATTATAATATATTTGTGTATTTTACATATTTTTAGTTTGTAGAAATGTAAAAAAAACAAATCCTTATTTATTCAAATCAAAAGCCAGTGCACCCATTTTCCCCCAATTGTATTCAAACGACTGTTGGGCTGAGTGAGTGAAAAAAAGGGGAAATAGGTACACACACACACACACACACACACACACACACACACACACACACACACACACACACACACACACACAAACTTAATAACACACATAATAATGTTATACTGTCTCTGTGTAAAGAATGAGATGATTAACATGCCTCAGTATCGGCTCAGCCATGTCAAATAGTCTTTATAGCCTCCCTGTTGCTACAGAGATGTAGCGTCATTGGTGGCACAAGGGTAGAGTTAAACCATAAAGGCTGCAGAGAGTAAACATTCCCAGCTCTGTCTATCCTGGATTTATAGATCAGAGGTAGACACACTGCTTTAGGTCATATATGTAGTTTTTGATCAACCTAAAATGCATTTCCAAATACATCCACAAGTGCATAGGACATAAGATAAGGCACATTTCTGATGATTTTATTTTGATAAATGCATACTGCACCAAGAAGCTAATTTCAATTTTAAAAGAGGAGGATTGATAAAAAAGAAGAGCCACAATAATTTCCAGGTCAGGTATAGAAAATGGATGGATGGGTGGATGGATGGGTGGTTGGGAGGGTGAATGGATGGGATAAATGATTTTCCAGGAGGCACACAACATTAAATATATTCTTAAATGAAATAACTGGGTATCTATACTCAATCGAGTGGACAGTCAACATTTGATCTGTTGTCTTCGAGATAAAATACAAAAAACGTGCGATGTAATGTTTACTAAATATAATTATTTTCACCACCATCACTTGACACGTAAAAATATAATTTTGCCAATAAAGCTTTACGAATTCAAAAATCCTTCTTTCAAAATAAGCCGGGTGGAAACAAGCGTAATCGAATGCGTTCCGGAGTGGTTAACCGGTACTTGTAGCTAGATTAGCAAAGGCAGACTGTATTAGTTAAATATAGTCTTTTGTTTTACTTTTTTTCTACAAATGGACAGTGTGCCTTGTCTTCGTGTGTCTCAACGTTATGCACAACACTTCAGGTAAGCGGACAGTTTGTGAGAGAATTCTGGACATATCGTGAGTTGGCTCATAGTTAGCTAGGAAATATGAAATCGATGTGGATTGACAATTTTATTAGATCTCTTTAGTTCACTCACTAACGTTTTATATATTTTTCTTACAGGAGACACTTGGAGTCAAGAAAAGTTCTTAATTCGGGTCTCTGTTTGTCGAAAGAGCCAGTCGGTACAGTCCTTCTGCCCATTTTTACCATCCTGTCTTTCCCAACTTGATTTTCCATCTCTGAGAACGATGGTGTCTTCAGAAAGTGTTTGTGAAATTGTTTGGAGTCCGGTAATTAAACAAATTGTTTTATTTTGTTTTTATTTGATATCAGCGCATTAAAATACTTTGGCACCTCCGTTTCTGTTGGCCATTGATTCATGGCCCCCTCTTGTTTATTTTAGGTTCCTCTGCAGTCAAAAAAGAAAGGCGGACAAACGCCTTTTTATAAGACGGAGAGCCTTTTTCAGGACCTGGTGGAAAGTAATGGTGAAAGATGGACGGAAGAACTGAGGAAAGACCTTCCTCGCAGTTTCCAGAGACATGGGGACCTCATCCTGCTTGGGGACAATTGTTTCACCCTTCCACAGTGGAAAAAAATTGGTATAGTCGTGTCAAATTCAAAATATGTTCTGTAGTAAGTACAAACTTTTAAGAATTAGCCTCTCTTTTAGATGGCGATGTCCTCTGGATTGCTGTGGCCAAAGCCGTTGGTGCAAAGCGTCTGGCAAAGATGAGCCGAATATCAAAGGATGGATTTAGGTCTCCAGCAGTGACCATGTTGTTAGGAGAACACAGCTGGGTCACACATATCGACAACAGGATTAGGTAATTTCTTTTTTCCTTTGACTACAAATATGTAGAATGTGCAGTTTGGATTTTGTGATGTAGGATCTGAAATTAATGATGTATGTTTCTGTCAGGTACGAGTTTGATGTTACCAAATGCATGTTTTCAACTGGAAATATAACGGAGAAACTTCGTGTTTCTCAGTTTGACTGCAGAGGTGAAACAGTGGTAGATTTGTATGCAGGTGAGACGATTCTATTTTTTTATTATTGTTTTTACTTAAACACCACCAGGTACTAAATAGCGCAAGTCTAAGATTATGTAATATAATTGTGTTTGATCCTTGATCAAATGTGGCATGATGTTGCTCAGTATTAAAAAATATTTTGGTGAATCAAACGTTGACATGTAACTCTCCTAACTGTAACTTTGTGAGGAATTGGATACTTCACGCTACCATATCTGGTACATGCTAAGGCCCGACATGTTCACGCTTGTGAGTGGAATCCTGAGGCAGTCAAAGCGTTACAGAAGAACCTGGTGACCAACGGGGTCTCCGAACACTGCACCATTCACCCAGGAGACAACAGAAAAGTAAGTAGATTTTAATTTGTTTTTAAAATTGGCATTGAAATGTATCACCAATGTCACAATTCTGAATTTGAGTCGTTGCCCCCTCTAGCGGTTGATATTATAATGTGGCATAAACTTATTAATATAAATAATAAAATCAATTTGTAAAACACATTAACGCGATTGTACATATCCCTTGTGTTTGCTTTATAAAATTGTTGTTTTGTGATCAGAGCATTTTATACACAACCTGATGAAACCTTTTTTTTCCCCCCTAGCTCCAGCTAGTTGACGTTGCTGACCGTGTCAATCTGGGTCTCATTCCAAGCTCTGAGGAGGGCTGGCCCATAGCCTGTCGCCTGCTGAATAGGACAACTGGTGGCTTTTTACACATTCACCAAAACGTCACCTCTCCTTTCTCAAACACAGCCGGTGTCCCAGAACACAGTGATGTCACTCTGAGAGGGAAGAAGGCTGATCAAGAGGTGTGGCAGGCCTGGGCCTGTGACTCAGCAGATCGCATTTCCTGTATTCTAAAAGACGTCACTGGTGCACGGTGGATGACATGTATCAAGCACATCGAACATGTGAAGTCGTACGCGCCGCACGTCCAGCATATCGTGTTAGACCTGGAATGCAGGCCAAGAGATGATCGCCCAAGCTGACGCCTTAAAACTTTCTACTGCAAACACTCGTGATGCAAACATGTTTTTATTAACCTTTATTTATCCAGGGCTGGTCCCAACACCACAGGTCCAGTTTCTCTTGTCAAAACCATCTGAAATATACTAAATTATAATAATTACAGCCACAGAGCCAAACTGACAGCCTTATCTGTTGTTTCAATAAGCTAACGCACTAAATAACATTTTAAACTATTATTGTCTCTGATTTAAACTTTGAGCACACAGTTTTTTGTTTTGCCAGTATTTATTACATTTTTAACATGTATTTATCCTTGTAGATTATAAAGGGGAGAAAAAAAACTAAAGATAAACATGAGACAGATGTATCCATATACGGTTTAAACTGAATGTTTATCACTAGTGTGGAAATAATGTGAATCATATGAAATATTTTTTACAGCCAGTGAGTCAGAAACTAATTAAGCAGCTTTGTAGATCCAAATATGGGGATATCCTTTGAATCTCTCCCTCCAGTAGACAAACCTGCTATAACCAGCACTGTATCAGACCTGATGAGTGCTGGACAGGCCCTGTCAGGACCATCTGCTGTACGGTAGGGAAGAAAGGTGGAAAGTCATAAATTATGGATGTGGTTCATTATAAAAATAAAGGCAACAATCCCGCTGACTATACAGATGGACAACATATGGTCACTTCTTTTTTTTTTTTTTGAAGCTTCATGGATTTAAGCCACCCTGTACGCAACTAATACAATTTATTATGGTTTTAACCACATTGTTGAGCCAAACAATTAAAAAAAAAAAAGAAAAAAGTACAAAAGCAGCATTTTAAGCTTAATTGAGGAGTAACACAATTAGCAACAACAAAAACCCCTGCTGGATACTACCGCTCCCTCTTTAAATGTCAGGTTTTCTGCAATAAAGTAAAGCCAAAGCCAACAGCTGGCGTCATCTGGCCTTAACATGAATGACAGCTTGAGTCTTTGACACTGTTTAATGAAAACTGGGCAAAACTTGGAATGTTCAGAATGTATCAGGGTTAAAAAAAAAAAACAACCTAAATTCCTCCTTTAGCCCTTCCTAACATACCAGGTTATAAATAACTTTTTGTAGGTCCCTAAAAAAACTACCTGTGGCACTATTTTCTACATGTAAACTTTTGAAGATGTCAAAAAATTAAAACTCCTGCTAAGTGAAGCCACAAATAACAAGTAATTTCTAATCATGTTTAATGCTTTACTACTGATATTTTTACATAGTCTCGTAAACATTTTAAAAAAATAACAGCAAAGTTGGTGTGTGAGGACTAGCTTTAAACAGAAAGCTAGTTTGGCGCCACCTAGCGAGGCACTGGTGTATTACTGATGGCTTTTTCTCCCTTTTCTATATAAAAAGCAGTTTTTTAACAATAGGTTTAAGTACAAAATCAACACTGTTGAACATTTCAGTTTTAAGTCAATATTTAATTAGTTATATTCGCAGCACTGAGCTCAGAGAAAGGTGGGAGGGGGCTGGCTGTGTGGGCTAGTTCCATGTCCCACATGCAGCCATTCACCTGTCACGGAGAGTGTGGAAAGCGGCGCCGCCGCCGGCTGCTGCAAACTTTCCTCATCTTCCGGTTGTTCTGCCCACAACTCCTGCGAACCTGCCGCGGAGCAAGGCAGCACTTAGGAGGCGACAGGAGAGCGGCGGGGGAGCGAAGATGTGCCCGTAGACCGGAGGGAGGAGGAGGAGGAGGAGGAGGAGGAGGAGGAGGAGCGGACATCTTTTAAAGGCGTCACGGCGGTCGCAGCGAACGCGCCGTCCCGGCTGTGCGCCGCCGTTTAAAAGCCTTCTGCTCGCGTTTCTGTCAGGAATTATCAGCCCGTCGTCCGCAGCGACGCCTCGGAACGGGAAGAAGTCGACATTTAAAAACAGGTGTGTGCAGTTTGTCCTCTTTTTTCCCCCCTCCTCCTCTTGCGTTATGTCCTTCCAGACTTCACACTCAACCTCGTCTGCCTTTAATTTCCTTAAAACATTTTTCCTGTGAAAGACACGTTTATGGAGCCACATTTTGCGCACTTTATTGATCTCAATTGACTCAATGTTACCAACCTTTAAACCTTTTGTGTAAACAGTTTTGTCTTTTTTGTTTGTTTTTTTTTTTTTGGATATCCGGTTATATATCATTAATGGTAATTTAAAGTAATTGTTCCACTCCTTCTTTGCACATGACTACGCGTGCCAGTGCTATGCTGGTGGATTTTCTGCTCTTTCCCCATAATTGCCATTGTTATTTGCCTAGTTTCTTGTCAGCAAAACATTGTTTCCCTCGTGCGTTATCTCCTCGTCATCTGGCGGGGACGCATGCGCCATTTCCCCAAAAGCTTATTTTTCCTGAACCTAGACCCAATCCCTGGGACAGTTGGCCGCAGGCATTCAAACAATGAGGAAAAGGTGCCATTTAAATGTTCTCTTGAACTTTTCCTGCAGTTTCCTAACGAGTTTCGCAGTGTTTTATATAAATCTCTTTTAATTGAATTTTAAATGTACCATGTATTCAAGCTGAGGATAAAGAAGATAAGCCCAGGGTTTAGTTTAAACCCGCGTCTCACGCTGTCTATCTCCACCCAGTTGTCCTAAAGGGTGGGAACACAGTAATCGCCAAGTTTTATGTTGTTATTTTTTGTAAATTCTTTTCCAAACCTTTCACCCGCCCGCCCGCGGCCTTTTCCGTGGGATCTCTAAATCCAGGAACATCCTGGTTGCTCTTAGTCATTTTTCATGTCATCACTGGCCGAGCCAAAAGGTTGTTGGGGTTTTAAGGTTAATCCCAGACTTCTCACGAAGCTCCGGCCTGGTTTCGCATTTGTATCTGGATTTCTGTGGGGTCCTCAGACAAACACAGCAGGGACAGTGATTCTTGAAATTGGAAAGCCTGAAGAGCTGCGTGTAGGGTGACGGGGTGCTGAACTTCAGCTTAATTTACACGAGATCACAGAGAAACCCCACAGCTGAAAAGTGATTCAGATTTATTTAGATGGAGAAAACTCATTTAGCCCCCAGGGAGCCGATAAGAGGCTTAGGGTTAGCTCACATCTTTTTGGATGTTGAGCGCTAACCTGTAGCTGTGGTCAGTGTTTACCAGAAGTAAATGTTGCTTGTTCACAAAGCTTTGTGAGGCAGCGGTTGAACGTGTGTAACCCACGCTGAAGGGTTTTGGTTCCAGGCACCATGCCTCAGGCTGCAGAGGCCATCAACCTGAGCTTCCTGTCCGAGTTGGAGCAGGACCTGATCCTGGAGGTGTTGAGGCGGGACGAGGAGCTGAGGCAGGTGGAGGAGAGGCGCGTGCGGTGAGAGACTGGTTCCAAACGGGCGGCTTGTTTCCCTTTTTTTCCTGCAAGAGTTGACAAACATATTAAAATCGACATAGTTCTATCAGTTTACAGTTCCCTCAAAGCTTTCTGTCTTCTGTTGCTGTCAGAAAGTTGAAGTTGGAGCTCCTGGACGTGAAGAGGAAAGGGGCCAAACGCGGCAGCGGCAAATACAGTCAGCGCAGCTGCGGCAGGTGTCTGGAGTCCATGAGCATCCTGAGCGCTTTCTCCAGCCAGTGCAAGATGTGCAAGCACGACGTGTGTCAGAGCTGCCGAACCGTCTTCTCCAACGGCTCCTGGCTGTGCAGCGTCTGCGCCAAAGAGTCGTAAGAGTCCGAATGTCTTTGTCATTCTTTATCATTAGCATTTAAATTGTGGCCGCTTGTGTCGTAACCTGCGAAATGGAGGGTTCCGGCTCCAGGTTCAAGGTGACGTTATCGCTTTGGTTTTATTAAGTTTTACTTTTGTTCTGAAAGAACCTTAAACAACAATTTAGCTCTGTCCGTTAGGTGTAAACTTACAAAACTGCTTCTATACACTAAATGCATAACCAAAAAAAGCATGAATTTCAATATTAAAAAAAGAATCGGAACCCTCCACATGCATGAATTTCAGTTCCATTGCAGGGCTGTGCAACAGTAGAATCACCTCCCAAAAACAGATTTTTGCTGTAGCAAATAAGCCACTGACAGTTTTCAATGTTAACTAACAAATGCATGAAATTTGCAGTTGATTCTTAAATCAAAATACTTGCGCCTGATTGCAGAGATCTGAAGAAAAGGACGGGAGACTGGTTCTACGATCAGAGGGTAAACCGTTTCTCAACGCTGCCGGGACACGACTTGGTGAAGGTCTCCCTGAAAAAGAAGGTTCCGTGTAAGTAGAGGAAGAGGTAGAGCGCACAAACTCGCCAAGCGGCGTGGTAAACGGTGCTCTGGGTGAGCTCCAAAAATGTGGGAAGAGCAGTGTTGATCAGAGCAGTAGTCCTGAGCCCCTATAAAATCTGCAGTAACATGACTCTGACCTTTTGTTTGGCTGTTAAGCAAGTGTCCATTTACAGTTCTTCCAAAGGTTCTAAGATATTGCTTATGTGCTTCTAGCTAAGCGTGAGACCGCTGGAGAGGTGCTTTTGAGAAGCACCGAAGTAAATCCCGGCCCTCCTGTTCCTCTACCCCGAAATAAAGCCAAGGCTCCGACCAGGAGCATCAAAGGGTGAGGCGCTGCGCTCATGTTCTCGTGGGGTGTTAATGGGATGATTTCAAACCTGCTTTTTTTTTTTTCCCCGTCTGGCAGCAGTTCCAGTGAAAATTCAGGATCCCTGGCTTCGCGGGAATCTTTCGAACTGAACCAAGAGAACTGGGCCAAGCCGATGCGAAGCGACACCGAGTCTGCAGAGAACTCCAGCGTAGTTAGCAGTAAAACGGCGACAGAGTCTGGCTGCGTGACCCCCGAGCTGGAAAGGTCAAAACACAAACTGTGAAAAAACATTTCTTAAAAAAACATTTCAAAAAAAATATAAGAACGTGCTAGTATCCATCAACTGTTTGAAGCTTTGACAAACAGAAAGAAACAAAATAAACTAGGCAGCGGCGCCTATTTTCTGGATATTTTTGGCTGCAATTCATAAAGAACTTTGTATCCTTTAAAAAAAAAAAAAAAAACAGAAGTTTTAGATTAAATGTTGTCGCTGTATTTGTGTCCTCGTGCAGGAGACAGAACCATTCGGTTCCCGTCAGCTCACTGCGCTCCAACATCCCCATCGTCACAGTTCCCCTCAAAGAAGCCACCAAGCCAGTACGCTGCTTCTGAGCCACACAGACGTGGTTATGAGTTCAGGCCCTCGTTTGCTCAGTTTTTCTTCTCTGCCATAACAGGAAGCGGTGTCGGCCTGTCCAAACCCAGAACTGGATGTTGAAAGGCTCTTTAAGAAAAGCATCAAACGAGACCCAAGAGCCAGCGGTTTGTATTTTTACATCACTGAACGCTAGACTAGAAAAAAAAAACGACACAGGTTATTCAATGTTTGTGCTTTTTTTTTTTTCCACAAAGAGTACTTGTCAAACCTCGACCTGCGTCATGAATCCGCCCGAGCGGAGGGCTCGATGGGGACGAGGAGCCGTTCTGTACCAGGGTTGGATACGCAGGTAAGGGGGGGGGGAATTAACGTTTCCAACAATTTAGGGTACCGCTCCATTAACGTGACCCTGCAGAAGTCTCAGCTTGCTTTTGTTTTGCTGCTGTAGGACGATGGACAGGAAGAGGATGAGGAGGAGGAAGATATTGACAAACTGGTTAGCTTCCACAAAAGAACAATGGCATCCAGCTCGACCAGCCTGAACTCAAAGGTAAGGACGATCACTGGCTCCTTTTGCAGCTCGCTGCAGTTCACTCATATCTTTTCGAATAGAAGCAGACTGCGTTTTACAGACCGGAATTTGTAATCTGATCTAGCGAATATCACCTCAGATCATCAGTGAAGGAAGTGCAAAACTGACACATTAAAACCTTCAAGGGGCCAGATCTTAGCTAATTTGTTCGTCTGACCTGCCTGCTGCTGACCTTTAAGTCTCTTTAAATGTTAGGGCAGATCCGTCACAATTATTGCAAATCTAAGTGGTGATAATATTGAGGTGTTTTCATTTCTGCAGAGCTCGCTGGGCAGCCTCATGAGCATTTACAGCGAAACGGGAGATTTTGACAGCGTGGAGGTGAGCGGAGACGTCGTCTTCACCCTCAGCTACAACAACAGCACAAATGGCCTGCTGGTCTTCATCAAGGGGTGCCACGGGCTGGCGTACGGTGACGCTTCGCGGCACCTTTCCAACCCGTAAGTGCAGAAAAACTAGTGTCGCTACCATAGCATGGCAGCTAGCATAACTGTAACCTAATAATGTGAAACCACGCCATGCAGATACAACATTTAAAGTCCAGATGGCAAAGTTTGTTGTTTTTGCGAACTGAAATTGACTCAGTCCGCATGCACACTGATGAAAGCTTAGCGTTGATCAGAAATATTTGTATTTGCTCAGTAATCACATCTCAGAGGCTGCAGCTGGAGCGTTACAGGAAACCAGCTGTTGTTGCGTTCTCATGGCGTTCAAGCCAAAAGTTCTGCAACACTGACAACCTCATTTGGGAAGAATTCTGCCTGACATAGTTCTCTTTGTTTCAGTTACGTCAAATGCTATCTGCTACCCGACAAAACGCGCCAAAGCAAAAGGAAGACCAGCATCAAGAGGAACACGGTCGACCCCGTCTACAACGAGACTCTGAAGGTGATGCCGCTTCTCAGGCGATATCCTTGTCCTGTTGACTCGCCGTGCCTGCCGCAAACAGTGACCACACCTTGGGAGACCTCAAGACTGATATTTACACTGCAGATTAAAATAGCTCTGTCAAATATTGGTTTTAGTTTCGTACCGAAGCTTTTAGCTTAAACACGGGGACAATCTGCTGCAGGGATCTGTTGAAAGGGAGTCCTTTTTAATGGTTTAGTTCAAGACCACGCCTGAAATCACAGTGTTGACCTGATCCATCATCATCATCATCATCATCATCATCATCATCATCATCATCATCATCTCCTCCTCACAGTACTCCATCAAACGCTCCCAGCTGCTCAATCGCTCCGTCCTGATCTCGGTGTGGCATTACGGTCGCCTCAGCCGCAACACCTTCCTAGGAGAGGTGGAGATTTCGCTGGACAGCCGAGACCTTGATTCAACACACTTGGACCGAATGGCGCTCATGCCAAAGGTGGATCTCTTTTACACTGCAGATAGAATAAAAAAAAAAAAAACACAACACACTCCTTAATAGCCTTATTTTATTTATTGAAGCTCCTGGGTATGCCTAAAAGAGGCCTTGTGCTTGTTCACTGCAGGTCTCTGCTGTTCCCACTTCAGTTTTCTCTCAGTACAAAGGAGAGCTAGTGATCTCCTTGAAGTTCATCTCGCCTAAAAAGCCGGCGCTTCCCGTGGCAAAAGGTAAAAACCTCGCAGCGCTGGCCAGTTCGTGGCATTTATTGCTTGATGTGTCGTCGTCTCAGGAAAAAAAGCCAAGCCAGAGAGCGGGGGAGAACTGCACGTCCTCATCAAGGAAGCCAAAAACCTAGTCGGGATGAAACTCAGACCAGCGTTGGATACGTTCGTCAAAGGGTTCGTCACAATAAGGGTCACCGTTTTTCCTCGGACTCTGTGAAGTAACGGAAGCTGTGTTTGTGGCTCGACAGCTACTTGTTCCCGATCGAGGAAAAGAGCACGAAGAGGAAGACCAGGGTGGTGAAGAAGAACCTGAACCCTCATTACGACTACATATTTGTTTATAAGGAGCTCAGTCTGGAGCAGTTGCAGGAGATGTGTCTGGAGCTGACCGTGTGGGACAAGGAGACTCTGGTGAGCAACGAGTTCCTGGGAGGAGTCCGCCTGAGCTCCGGGAAAGGTATTTTATTAGAATATTCTTGTTTGGATATGAGGTTCTTGGTTTTTTTTCAGTCCTAGGGATCTCATAAAACCTACCAAATCAGTTCCTGGGCTGGGATTTAAATTTATTTATTTTTTACACATTTGTTTTCAAACACATTCAGCCACATGTGTCTTGCAAATATATAATTACTTAGAGTCCGAAATGCCAACAGTAGAACATTATTTCAGGGTCTGACTGTCGACTGGGAGAGTTGGCTGTTTTTAGGAGAAGTAAGTCGGCAATGCTGCTGCAGCTATTTGAGCAGCAATATGGATGCAAATATAGACGTGGGAAAACTGGTTTTAAACACTCACAGTTTCCCCATTTTACTGTGTAGTTCAATAAAGTGCTCCTATGGCCAGTGTTTTTCTATTTTCCTTTGAGGTAAAAGGATAAATGCATCCATGTTGCATTTGTGGATTTATGGTATATCTACCTGTGTTCTTTACACACCCCCATTTTTTAATCTCAGTTTAATATCCGTCCCACAGGCAGAATATTAATCGGAAAAGAGGAGGTGGAGATGGACTCCGTGGGAGAGGAAGTGAGTCTGTGGGAGAAGATGATGCAGTACCCGGACTCGTGGGCAGAGGGCACTCTTCCGCTGCGCGCCACAATGAAAAAGGGCAACTGAAGACGGGACAGGACAGGACGCATCAGGACAGGACGCATCAGGACAGGACGCAACAGGACAGGACGCATCAGGACAGGACGCATCTTCTCACTTTCTCTTGACTGAAACAAGGAGAAACTGCGAGGCAAGACTGTGGATTAATCTTTCTTTGAGCCATTCAAACGGGACGTTTGTTTTGAGCGGCTCGGCAGGCCGCAAAGACGCCGTTGACTGCTCTGCTGCAGATCCCTGCAGACTTCAAACTGCATTTATTTGCTTGCAAGGGATGCAAACTGCAGCATTACAAATCCCAGTACCAGTGGCAGATAAAATAGTGCACTTTTTTTTATCATATCTACGTAACAATCTAGCCCCTGGTAATTAAATAAATCTAAAAATTAAATAAAGTAACTCTTTTTAACCGTCATGAACTCTAATTGTCCATGTTGATAACCCGGATCTTAGTGTACCAGACCCAGAATGCAGAATCCGTACAATTAGATTCAGCCTATCTACAGTACTTTATAATAACCTCCCTGAACCAAATCAGATGACAATTACATGATTACAGTTAAGGCCATTAAAGCCATTAAAATCGTGCCGAGCAGCTTTAGAGTCCTTCCTTTATATCTGCAAAAAAAAAAAGAGATACACGTGCCAAACTGATGCAGACGCAGTCTCTGTTCATTATACAACCACACCACCCTGTAAATAGCACAAATTTGCTTTAAAAATAGCAAATGTTTATATTACTGCATGATTTTAACTCATCAGGATACCTGGTGTTTTATTTTAAGGCAATAAAAAAGCAGTCGAACAAAAAAAAATACTGATTTGTTTTGATTTCTGTGTGAACAGAAAAATATTTCTGGTTGTTAGTTTGTTCCTATTAAATACGCTAAACTAATAATGACCTTTACTGTTGTTCGGTGTAACTACTCAAGCGTGATCATATATTCAGGTGATAATTCGATGCCTTAAAGACAGTGCCAGCACTTCAGTGTTGCAGGTAATCACATTTTTTCCTCTTTCCCCTCTCGGTCTCTTAAAAACCTGGTTTCTGCTCGATTGTCCTTCTTTGTCCCGTTTAAGAAATACTGATGCATTTATCACCGTGGCAACCGCAGAGTTCCATGCTAATTAGTCACAAAAGTCGCTGTTGAGCTCCAGCCTCTCCCGCTCCTCTTCATCCAGCAGGAAGTCGTCGGTGTAGGCGAAGAGCTCTTCCGGTGACAACGGGGTGATGAAGCGCTCCCTGTCGGCTCCGCGCTCGTCCAGGAGCACCATGCTGAAATACGACCTGGAGATTTTGAAGGCTTGTCTGCAGAGAAACAGCTTTGTAGATGAGGCTGATATAAAAATGAGTGATCCGAATGAAAAAGATCTGTACTGGAACCAAAAAGTCCCTTTGGAAGATGATAAAACTTTCTCAGAGAGGAGCGACGGAGCTGGGTGATAACACTTCGGGACAGCAAGATGTGGCTGCCAACCCATTAGCTGCTCTTACATAAAGTGTTTCCAGATAAAATACTGCTAATTATACTTTAAATTTGCAAGATTCCATGCTGCTCGTATCTGATTGGAACATTTTCTTTTAAGGATGAGCTTCTCATCTGTTGTTTTTGGTTTTATTGTTTGGAACTATTTCTATTGCCATCAGATTTAGGGATGGAGTCATAGGTCTTATAGTCAGAAAAATTAGGTCATGTGTTAAAAATAACAGATTTAGGTCATAGTTATTTAGTTAAAATAGTTATTTTTCATGCATAATAATAGCCCGAAGTAGTTTTTTCAGTAATTTAACCACTAATGCTAATGAGGCTAACTATGGAACCCACCATCAGCAACAAAACCGGTACACAAGAGATGCTGGATCTACCTGAGACCCTCGACGACCTCAGACTCCAGCAGGCTTTCTTTAATGCGACCTGTCTCCTGCGGTGGCGAACCCAGAAGCTCGATCAGCGTGATGCGCCGCAGCTCCAACCCACAGTCGGACTTCTGGACGGGAGAGGGAAAAAGGATCTAAGTGGGTGGAGGTCTTTAGAAGAAGGTGTGGACCTTCCAAACGCCCCACTTGTATCATGATGTTCTGCAGCTGGTAGTCTGGATCGGACATGTTGGGCGCCGACAGGATCAGCAGCCTCCTCTTTTCGTAGAACTGATCCAGAAGAGCGCCGAGCGTCTTCACGCCGGCTTTAATCTGCAGCGCTGCGAGCACACAAAGCCGTGACGCCGCTGTTTCGCGCTTTTCATGGGAGTCGAGCGTGTGAGCGTGCAGCTCGGAGCTGACTCACGTTCACACCGGGCGGGCTCTCCGTCCCAGTCGCCACTGAACAGGCAGACGCGGCTGGATATTCCCCTGAGCTCGTAGCCTCCGTCACAGCGATACTCGCATGATGCACCGTAGTTGTTCCCATCCGAGTTGCAGGTGATGTGACCATGCAGAGGCGCAAACAGAGTCGGGCATCTTCTCACTGCACGGAGAACCAGAGACACGATGCAAGAACAAAACCGAGGTTGGTTTGGATTCTGCTAGACCGGATGTGTATACCCAGTTTGTTATTTCATCACATAACCTCACCTAAAACTTGGAAATCTGAAACTAAATTATAATTTAACTGAAATGACAATCTTCTGACCTTATTCACAGAATGAACCTTTCTCAAACATTTTAGCAAACATCATTTTAAAATAAAAGAGCTAAACATGTACATAACACGCTGGCATGATTGAAAATGTTAGATCCGATTACTAAATACACTTAATGATGCAGATCTTGGACACATGGTCAGTGATGGTACCTGGGGTCATCGGGGGTTTCGGGTCTTTCAACATCAGACCCCCTCACCCAGGTGACCCGACTGGGAGCTTGTCCACGGCTTGTCCCGCTGGATCCACAGCCATCTGGACGCTCTCTCTGCAGCCTCTGAGGCCGCGCAGATGGCTCTCCTCCTGCGCATGCCTGTGATGCCCAGGAGGCTAAAGGCCTTGCAGAGTGACCTCCCTGCGAAGCCCCTACCCCCAACCTCTATAGGCAGGCATCTAGTGTGCCACCCCTAGTCTGCGACAATCCTCCACCAGCTCAGCATACTTCTCTGCCTTCCTCTCGTACGCTTCCTCCATTCTCTCCTCCCAGGGCTCAGTCAGCTCCAGCAAGATAACTTGCTTGGTATGACTCAGAGTGCAGAACAATGTCTGGCCTCAGGCTGGTTTCCACGATGTTCACTGGAAACTTCAATTGTTTCCCCAGGTCCACCCATAGTTGCCAGTCTCCTGCTGTTGCAAGGAGACCTGGTTGGGCCCTTCGTTGTGGAGGGGGTTGTTCTCCAGCCCTAACAAACCTGACTCCGCGACCCGGTGAGGGGAGGCGCTTACTGTAGTCCATGGCGGAGCTGATGGACTCAGCAATTGCCTTCAGCACCTGGTCGTGTCGCTAGCGATAGCGACCCTCTCCGAGGGCTTTAGGACAGCTGCTGAGGATGTGCTCCAGGGTGCACAATATTGTCCAAGATAATAAATTAAATTTAGAGCTTAAACTTACCCTCAATTCGCACAATAAACTTGCAGCCAGCTCTGTTCCTGGCCTGATCGTACACCTTGTATCGAATTATGTTTGGTCCCTCTTTAAATTCCGTCCCCGGCTCCTGGCCCACTAGGATCGCTCTGGCGGAGAGACGACGACAGTAAACCATGAGAGCTCTGCTCCATCTCACCAAGAGAGAAAGAGAGAGACATTGGAGACATACTCCAACGATTTATCAGCCGTATCTGATACCACCGGTGGGTCCCAGTTCACCACGGCGGTGAGTTTTCCAGGTTCTGCAGGCCTCAGCCTGGATGCGGGGCACTTAATCCTGGGAGGATCCATATCTGCAAAAAAACAGCTCAGGGTGAGGAAGAAAAGATGTTTCAAAACAAATCCCAGACTCAGTCCAGAACTCAGGCGAGGAAGAAATAATGGTGGGAAATTCTAAAACAATAACAGCAAAAACTGTGAGGCTGCTGCACAGAGAGTCTGAAATTAGATCTGCATCCTGGTTGTGGATGAGAGGATTTTATTTTACCCACAAACGTTCTTTCTTTTTTCTTCTTTTTACGCACCTCTGCACACGGGTTGCACTCCGCTCCACGTCCCCCTGGGCAGGCACGTGCGCGAGGATTCCCCCTCAAAGCGATATCCAGGACTGCACGTGAAGTCGCACCTAGAGTCCACCTCGAAGCCACGCATGCACCTGTACCTGCCGTGTGGAATAAGGTGCAGCACAGGGCAGCGCATCTCTGAAGAACACAGCAGAAGAATCGTGGGTGACATACAGCACGCAGTCGCGCGTCTCCTCCTCGGTAACGGGAGGTCAGAGTTTGCACGCACTGCGACAGAGCGCCGTCCCGGACCACCGCCGGCTCTGGAGACACTGGATGGAGCTCCGGCCCAGCAGTTTGTATCCTCTGTCGCACTTCATCTCACATCGGGATCCCAGAGTGCTTCTGTAGCGACCCCCGCGAGGGGAGTAGCAGGTGGCCTCCCCATTGGTCAGTCTCATAGAGTGGCACCAGAAAGGATCTGCGCACCAAGCATCAGCGTTAGCCACAGATGCCCGATTTGTTGTCATCAGATGCCTGATTCTGGTTCAGAATAATAAAAAATTACCCTATTGGTAATAAAATGAATGACAGATCCGTATGAACAATTTAATGGCAGATTCGTTATTGTTTCTCTACCTTTGTAGTCCAGCTGAGGAGGATGGTCTTCGTCAGTAATGTCGCTGTAGGTTTCTTCGACCGTGGTCCCCATAACCACTAAAACAAAGAGAACGCAATATATTAGAAGCATGTCTCCGACCTCTGACCCCCAAGCATATGAAACATCCCACACAGCAGCTTCTCCTTAGCTTCCTTTCCAGGTTACTTTAGCTGAATTTATCCTGGGAAATAGAGCCCAGGTCCCTCAAATCAGTGACATCATGGAGAAACCCTAACTGGCATGGATCTGGCTGCCTTCTTAAAGGATTGGACCCGATTTTCATTTTTTTCATCACAGATTTGGGCAATCTGCTCATTTAGCGGTGTACTAGTCAGACTTGTTTACAGCTTTATTCTCTTCTTTTGTGTCCACAAATCACTTTATTACCCTAGAGTTCCCTTTCTTTGCCATCATCGGTGCTCAGCATTTGCAGCTAAGACGCTTTGAAATCCTGAAAATGTCTATATGATTGGAACTGAGCAGAAACTTTCCAGTGTGTCAACTCCCCACCCCCATTTCCCTCACGCCCCTCCACATCGCTGCAAACAAACAGTTGGATTTTTATCCGATCCTAAGTGATTCACGCTTTTATAGAAACTTTTTCAGAACGGCTTCATCAGCATTTTTTCTGAGCCACATGGTAAACTCTTCAGTCCTTCAGCAGAAGCCCCCACCCCGAAATGAAAACTACTGCAAGGGAACATTTAAGTCATCAGACTGATGGGCTGCAGCGTTAGATAGTTTCATTCAGTAAAAACAGTTATATCCACTAACACCTCTAACCCTAAACCTAAACCAATCTGTTTCCTCAGTAACCAAGTAAATCAACTTGGTTTAGGTAAAAAGTTTGCGTAAAAAAACTGTTCAGTTAAGGCATATATCTCCTGTATGTGACAGGATTCTAAAGAGCTGCTTGCTGGAAAACGTTGCGAAAGAGATTAAAGGGGAAAACAAAAAAAAACTCAGCACATCTGCATTTAATACCGGTTCCAGCTGTTGCTGGGAAGAAGGTCATCTGTCAGTGCAGATGTCTGTGATTTTAAACAAAATTAAATGTTGTCTTTAACGCGACAAAATAGTTGTCAAGGAGATTTACTTTTGATTAAATAAAGTTTCGTACAAAAAACATCAAAAGAACTTTCTTTTAGTCTAATAATTACTTTATTACTTTACTACCTTATTGGACTTACACACATACCTGTGAAGAATAAAACGAGCACAACGGCAAAACGTGTGATGTGCATGTCAGAAACGAAAGGATGAAACTCGTGGAGAAAGTAAAAGTGTTTTTGACGCAAGCAGATGCAGATCCACCCGATTAAATACGACGCTAGAATAGAATCCGCAGAAAGTTCACAAAAGAATATAAAAGTCCTTCTCGAAGACAAGCGGTCGCCTCGCCAAACCGTGCTTTTCGTAAAGTCGTGATTCTTTCAGGTTCTCCTCCTTAGAACCACCTGGTGGCGCTATTTTTCATTCCTCTCACGTAAAAACGGAGTCGTTTTTTTTTTCCAGAAACAAACCTTTTTACACTAAAGTAGGCATGTTAGGAAAAACCGAAATTTCTGGATTTGAAATGTATAAATTAGTTATTGGTTATATATAAATCAGATTTGTCAAACGTCACATCAACTCGGAAAAAAAATCGTTGTAAAGCTGGAAAGCGCGTAACGAGAAACGGTGAAACTGCTCTCAAAATAAAAGCACGACCTACATTTTAGCAAAAGTTAAAAATAATTTGGCTGAAAACAAAATACCAACCCAAGGCATGAAAAAAACAGTTAAATTGTTCATCATATACTAGATTCCATGGCTAAATGAAAAGGAAATTAAAATTTGAAACACTGCAGAGATTGCTTTTTGTTTGGTCTATTTATTTGTCTGTTTTGGGTATTTCGAGGTGGTTGACGACTTCAACATTGATTTTTGCGCAGTCCTTTATTCGGTTTATATGATAAAAACAAAATTGCACACATGAACGTATCCTAAACGATCAAGAAAAGAAAGATTTTCCCTCTTTTCCCGTTTTTTCCTCCAGTGCGGGGAGACGGAAACGCCACTTCCGCCTCCTTTTTGGAATTTGACCCAAAGGCTCCCCCCCCCTCCCCCCTTCCTTTTACTCCCCCCTCCCCTCGGCTGCTGGGCGAAGTGAAGTGAGTTTTCTCCCCCAACGACTTTTGATTTTCGGATTAAAGTTTCCAGCCATCTCTCCAACATGTCACCCCCGTCCCGTCGGCTCCAGACGAAGCCGGTGATCACCTGTCTGAAGACTTTCCTCGTCTCCTACAGTCTGATATTCTGGGTGAGTCCGGCTGACACGAAATGGGGGAAACAACAAGCTAAAGGAGCCACAATGGGCTAAAAAAGCTAGCTAACCCCATCCTTCACTCACGACAGCTGGGTTCTAAACTCTGAATACACACAGGGGGAAACTTGTTGTTGCCGCTTGGGTGTTAACCTGGAAAACCACTTGTTGAGAATTCCCCCAACTTGGCCGGACGAGCGGTTTCTGCGGGTTGTTTTGGGGGGCTAACAGACACAACATGCCCCATTTTACCACCTAACGTTGGCGTCCACGAATATGTCCCGAAGCTCGATCAATCTGGATCAGACAGAAAAACTGACTTCGGTGCCAAACACCTGAAGTTACGGCTTTATTTGCGTTATTGCGGTGTTTAAAATCTCAGCGACTGGATGGATCTTATTTGGGTGACTTGTTCTTTACCAACTCTGCATTTGAGTTGATTTGGGACTCGGACGGTTTAAATAGGTGCTAATATCAAATGATAGCTGCTGTTTAGTAGATGTAGTTCATGTTACAGTCAAAGTCTGCAGGGTAAATGTCAGCCACTGCAGACTGAATCTATCATCAGGTTTCCATCAGTATTTTTTTGTTTTAAAACATCAGTAATGGTAGTCTAAACATGAGCTCCAGCTCTCCTGGAAAGCTGTGAGCAGATCTCTGCCGATCTTGTGTCGTCAGTTCATTAAATCAATTCATTTGCACTTTTTTTTTAAAAGAATTTCCTCCTGGACTTTTGCCATTTCCTACAAATGCTGTGTTAAAACACACGCAGCAGCGTTGACAACAACATTTGCTTCAGTTACATTAGTTACATGGCATCGGTGCGATGACGGAGGGACGCGAACATCCCTGTCAGTCGTGAAGAGAGGAGCCTGGAGGCCGGGCGCCTTCTTCCTCCGAGGCCTCGCGAGGGCCCGGCGACCTGTGTGGTCAGTCCTGCTACCGCAAAAGCACAGATGTAGCAAGAATTGGGGGAGGATCCCGGGTAGGATTCCTGTATTCCGCTAATTATCCAAATCCACCACAGCATCTGAATTATGAGCGATGAGACTTAAAATCTGTGTGTTTTAAGCCAGGATGATGGTTCAAAGGCCCTCAGAGGTGATAAGAGCTCCTCCGCTGTAGCCGAAGGCTTGTGATCATTGACCTGAGCCAGCCGCCAACCTGCTTTCACCCGCGGTGTCGCGCGCTCCGTGATCTTCAGTTCACAGGCGTGATCCTGCTGGCCGTCGGCGTGTGGGGGAAGGTGAGTCTGGAGTCCTATTTCTCTCTGGCGTCGGAGGACAGCACCAACGCGCCGTACGTTCTCATCGGGACCGGAGCCGCCATCATCATCTTCGGCCTGTTCGGCTGTTCGCCACGTGCCGCGGCAGCCCGTGGATGCTCAAACTGGTCAGTGGCGCCGCAGCGCCGCGAGTCCTTTAACTCAGCCGAAGGCGCCAACACTCCGCCTGTGCGTTTCCTGCAGTATGCCATGTTCCTGACCTTGATGTTCCTGGCGGAGCTGGTAGCCGGGATCTCGGGGTTCGTCTTCCGGCACGAGGTGAGCGGCGATTTAGGGCCCGTAAAAGGCCCTTAATCTGCCAGGAAAACCCCCCTTGATCTTATTGCTAGGCTGGTTTTCTGGGGGGTTTTTTTGGTTTGGTGGTCTTCCTGGATCCTGGCGCCAGGAACGACAACAAGTATGATGTCATTTCCTCTGCCTCGTATCTTGTTACAGCATCTAAAATGAATGACTAGATTTACTCCTTTATTAGCGCCTTCCTGAGCTGTAGCGTCTCAGCGGGTCTTTTCAGGCGTCGCAAAGCCTTTATTTACTAGCGTTTTACTGTCCTTTCACCTGTTCTGTGGCTGTGCGGTTTGCGGATTGACGGATGGCTCGTCTGTTTGGGATCCTCCAGATCAAGGCCAAGTTAAAGGTTGCCTTCGAGAACGACGTGATGTCCTACAACAGCTCCGACAGCAGCAGCAGCAGCACCAGCTCTGTCGTGGACACCATCCAGCGATCTGTGAGTGGGAGCTTTTTCGCCTCTCTAATGGTGTTGCTCTTATCTGTGTCACCGTAGGCTAACAAACCGCGCGGCGCTTGTTTGCACAAGGACGTTTTTAAAAGGATAAACAGCAGTGCCGCAGCACTTATCAAGCTCTCTCCTCTCGTGGCTGCACTTTATGTTTCCATTAGCTCATCCCAGTGATCGACAGTCGTGGTCTTTATTTATTTATTTTTTTTAAAAAGGAGAGGGAAATATAAAACCCTGAGGTTTACTGAGTTTGTTCTCTATCCAGCTGCATTGCTGCGGCGTGAAAAACTTCACAGACTGGGGTGAGACGCTGTACTTTAAAGAAAAAGGCATCCCCACCAGCTGCTGCAAAGACACCACCAAGTGTTCACCGGAGACCCTGAAAGACCTCGACAAGGCCGCCACAGAGGTGTACGCCACGGTGAGTCCGCTGGCCTCCGAACACCTGAGAGCGCAAACCCGCAGGTCCTGTAAAAAAAAGAAAAGCTTCCGACTGTGGTTTTTTTTTTGTTTGTTTGTTTGTCTCCAGGGCTGCTTCACGCTGGTGACAAACGTCATGGAAGCCAATCTCGGAATCATCGCAGGGATCTCATTTGGAATCGCATTCTTCCAGGTAGCGCCCGTCTACGTGGTGTCCTCACAACCCGAACACCAGCTCGTCAGGAGAAAAAGAAACACAGAAGTGACGTACAGTGGGGGACATGTTTGCCACTCTCTCAATTCCTCTCACACAGCCTGTTGAGATGACTAACGAACTAATCCCAGATTAAGAGACTGGAGGCTATAAAAATTATCTGTGCATTTATCGCTCCAGCGGCTTATTTATAGCCTGTGGGCAGTCATGTGAAGAGCAGCTGGAAGCATCAACGCCTACAAGATTTATTAGTGATTTATAAGGAGCAAAGGTGCAGGAAGCAGGTCACTGAAGCTCAGATCTTCAAGGGTTCGTTTTTTATTCGGGTCACTTTTAATAGCGATTCTTCTCTCTCTTTATCAGCTCATTGGCATCTTCCTGTCCTGCTGCTTGTCTCGATACATCACCAACAACCAGTACGAGATGGTTTAGCCGGTTTGACTTTTCCCTGGTGAGTTTCGTTGACATTATTTTCAAATACTGACCAAACACATCCTTGCAGTCGAGAGGACGCATGGTTCCCTTTTTTGCAGCTCCGGATGTTAGCTTCAGCGCTGCTGTCTGAACGCGTGTCTGCTGTGTCTGCGCAGGTTCCCGAGGGGGCAGCTCTTGACGTGAAAGGATTGACTCTCCTGTGACTACCTTTTTTTTGTTTTTTTTTAAATAAACTATCTTAGCTGATGTCGTTTTAGCAAAAGGGAAACGCGCCTACTGCTGCTTTTAATCGGCACAACAGATAAGACACAAGCAGAAGGGAAAATAATGGAAAGGATGCCAGCTACAATTTAGTGTGACCAAAAGTATAAAAGGGACCTGGACATTTCAGGCATTCTCACCCCTGGACTTTAATCCGTAATTAATCTTTTTTGTTGACATTGTATTTCTTTGTAAAATGTAGACAGCTTGTGTTTTCGTTGTTGCTAACCTTTAGCCTGTAGCGGAGCAAACTGAAAGTAGGTATTGTCCTAAATGTTAACTTTTTCTGCAGCGCTATGTGGATCTCTGTGTAAGTGAAGCCGGCGCCGGTCCGAGAGGCTTGGTGGGGTCTCCACAGTAAAATCAAACGTGTTTAGACTCTAAACTTTAGAGGCAGGACTTTATCCTGTAGCTCAGTATTGTTGAAAGTGCGAGCTAATCTCACTCTCAGTGTAGCTTTTTTCCCGTGAATGCATGTGAAACATTTGAAAGAAAAAAAAATAAAGATGCTTGTATCTGAACAATGTTGTGTGTAAAATTATTTTATTAGAATACATTTACTATGCAATGCAAGTAGCATTTTATGGCATAATATTGTTTACTTAATTATCCCGCTGTAGCCCAGGAAGCCACATAATAATAGTTTCTTTTCAGTCCGTTCAAATTGCACCCAGAATTGTCTGCTTTTCGATCTCGCCGCCTTGCGATTAGTCCAATGAGTTATAAAATGTTCTCATTCAACATGTTCAGATTGGAGGCATCTCATCTAATTATGCACCCAACAGGTGTTACCTAAGGAGCCATCTATGGCAGGTGGATCACATCTCTTATCAGCGAGCATCTTAAAGCTCTCCTGCGCTGCTCGCTTAGTTTCATGTTAATATCTGTTGGTCCGCTGCCTGACGGTCGATACATCACTGAAACGTCACAAAACAGCACAAATAAATAAACAACTAAAGGAAAACTAGCGGAGCAAATGGTAAACGCAGGATGGGTGATGTTGCAGCGCTTGACCGGTAGGCGTCGCTGTTGCGTCATTAACGTTTAAAGCGTCGATTAGGAAAACCTGGGGAAAACCGTGACTGATGGAAGTTAAAAATATCACATTACACACCTAAAAAGCACAAACTCGTCGCAGCTGTCTTGGGTAAAGCGAATCACCAAAAGAAAACGCGAAACTCCACAGTTGAAGACGATTTCCGAAAGGCTGGACAAATACATTTAGTGGCAGTTGTGATCTCAGCTCCTATTGGTCTTTATTCGATCAGAGGAGTCCGGAGACCGCCCATTTTTCTTTGGCAGCCAATCAGCTTCAGAGAGCGAGAACAAATGGGCGTGGCCTGTGGCGGACACGTTCCGACCTCCACCGGCGTCACCGGTATAAAAGTGAGGTTCTGCGGCCGGTTCGTCGGGAGAATTTATGAGTGTTCTTCCCGGCTGGACGCGTGGAACCGGCTCAATCTGGTTAAGGAAGGACGCGGGGACCGCTTCACCGCAGAATCCTTAAGGTTAGTGTTTTGTTTTCTAAATCCTGGTCAGAAAGGGAAGGTCGGGTTCGTTTGAGTTGCTCATTTTGTTGCCGCAACGCATGTGCACCGATTCTTATTCTTCCTGCTCCTCATGTTGCTTCTGTCCATCGTGCAGGTTATCCTGTAACAACAGCCACCTGTCAACCGTACCCCATCACGAAGCCGAACCGCAAAGCCTTCAGAATGATGCAGATCAGCAGCGACTCAGCCAGCAACAAGCACTCCCTCATCAACGTCATGCACCGCTTCATGGCAGCCGCCAACAACATGGACGAGACCATCATGGTGCCCAGCCTGCTCAGGGATCTTCCCCTGGAGGAGCAGGGGGTGGGAGAGATGGAGGCCAACAACAACAACAACAACAACGACGACGACGAGGAGCCCCAGTGTCCCAACAAGCAGAGGGACATGTACGAGCACTACCTGCTCCTCAAGTCCATCAAGAACGACATGGAGTGGGGTCTGCTCAAGAGGGAGATGAGCAGCGGCACCAGCTTCCTGGAGATGGCAGTAAAGCAGGAGGAGCAGGAGACCGTCACCGGGGAGGCGCCTCGGGATGAAAACTCCGATCTGGAGCACCAGTTTCACTTCCACCTCAGAGGACTGTTTGGAGTTCTGTCCAAGCTCACGCTGCAGGCCGACCACCTCACCAACAGATACAAGAGGGAGATCGGAGGCGGGAACTTCCTGAGATAGAGGTCGGCCTTTATCGTCACAGCCTTTTTTTTTTGTTTGTTTCTTTTGTTTTCTGTCCCTCTTTAATGCTTCAATTGCACAATAGGGGTTTGTTGAAGGAGAACGCCACCTCGGCCAACAGAATAGCTGCGTTGTGACTTCGCTCACCCCCACAGAGACACTCCCAATGCCCCCCCTCCCCCCCTCAACATTAGTGAACCCAGTGACACCTGCACGTGTCCCCCTGCCCGTGTGCTGGGACATGGACACCCCCCCTGTGACCGGTGGAGGTTTCAAGTCTAAAGGAAGCACAGCTCTGATCGAAGCGGAGACCTGCACTCTTTGTCCTCTTTCCTTTTCAAGTTTGGTTCTGAATTTGGCACCAGAATAAAAGGTTTGACGTAGGAGAAATTGAATACTGGTTATTCGGTCCCTCCTTTTTTTTCTTTTTTTTTTTTTTTTAAAGAGATTTTAATGCTTAGCTGAAGGGCTCTTATCTGCAGGAGTTTTAAACCGTTTCACTTTATTGGTGCAAAATGGTGTGCCTTGACTTTTATAGCCCCCGTGCCCTCTTGAGTTATGTCGCCTGTTTCCTAAACATTTCAAGACATGAAAGAAAAATCTTGTCCTTGTATTCAAAGCCAATTTTATATTTGAGCAAAAATGTAAAACTGAAATAAATAATTGGGAAATTTTACATTTGCTTCCTTTTGTTTACGGTGTGGAGGAAGTGATGCCAACCTGGTGGCTTCCTCTTGCTTGGTGCAAGAATGTGTGAAAGCGTGTATGGACGTGTTGATCTCAACTCTACGCTGGCCTTGACAATGTTGAGAGACCAGGAAACACCCTGCCGCCGCTGTTTAGACTTAACGCGTGTGTTATGCAAACGGATGCCTGTGCAGGCAAACCGGCTGCAGGTTCAGGTGGGACGACCTGCAGCTTCTGTGTCAAACGTAGCTCATTTTAAGACTCCGGGCCTGCACCTTCGCCCCTTCCTCTGAAGGACGCGGGCTCGCTACCGCGACCTTCGCAAAATGTCTCCATACGTCTCAGGCCTTCGTCACCCGTTGGTAAAACCTCCATAGCAACAGTTGCACCATGTCCAGCCAATGTGGTGAAACCCCACCCACCCCTCTCCTCCCTTCCCCCTTTTTACTACAGTGAGTGAGATCAGGCTGCCATGAAGGGCATTTGGGAGGATGCTGGTGATGGGTGTACGTGAGTCCTGCGTTGATGTGCTACACACACACACACACACGGCTGAGACAGATGGCTGCAAATCAAAATGGCTGTGCTGGTCAGCGTGCCTCTGAACTGGAAAGATCAACCTGCATATTCTATAGATCTGGGTGTTCTATAGATCATTTCAGGGTTATTTGCACAGCACAGTTAGCTTGATTTAGCCACTTCATTTAGGTCATTTCCCAAGATTTTCCTGTTGTAAACGACAACCATACTTTATTAGTGGAAACATGTAACAAAAACTTCAGTTACATTAATCTATAACCTGAGGGTGTAGATAGAACTTTATTCTGCAACAAAGCAGTGAAAGGTTCAAGTCTTGCTGAACACAAAAAGCCAAATATTAGCTCTAGATGAAGGTTTAAAGTCCACCTATTGAAACTGTCAGTTGTTTGCTTTTGCAGGACGTTCATAAGATTATTAAAAACCATGATGCAAACGTTTTTTTGCTCGGTGATAAAGGCCATGTGACGAGCAGGTCTTTGGCTCTCGGCCCGACCTGTTGCCAGCACGGAGCTGCGGAGACGAAGACGGCCCAGCCAACGCCTCCGCAGCTCCGTGTCGCTCCGTCGCTCCGTCTGGGTTTCCACTCCCTTCAGGACTGGAAACCCAGACGGAGCGATGCGGTTATTACTTTATGATCAGACGGTCAACCTGACACCCAACCCTGGTGCTGCAGGGTGACGTGTGAGGGTCATGTGATTCCAGATAAAGCCTCTCAGGCTGCTGCAGCTCCACCTGCGTCAGCAGAATAAACTTTAGTACGACGCCTGGAAAGTGTTTTATCTTTATCTTGCTTTTCTGCATTCATCTTCTCCATATGTAAACATCAGTCTTTCTTGTTTCAATAAACAATTTTTTTTTTTCCTTTTTTAGTTCTTTTCATTGACCACTACCGCATTTCATTGTTTTTACTTTGGAAATGTTAGCGTAGCACATAAAACTGCCCTATTTCCCCATTCTGGGTTGAATAACTCTTGGCATTATTGAACTTTCACGTCTTTAAAGATAAAGTGTTTGGCACTTTTCCCGGCAACCAATGCCTGCGAGCCTGATGTTGTGTAACGTAATGTGTGTTTGCGGCCCTCGTGTTGCCAGGCAGCGTGAGGTGGAAAAGAAAAAAAAATCACGCACAAGACGACGAAGCTAACGTCACGCCAGCAATAAGCTGCCTGTGCTGCAGAATTAATGACAAACATCACACTCTCTAATGTCATTACCAGCAGGAGGATGGTAGCTTCCTCCCTAAACAACCAACTAAACAGCCAAAATGATGTGTGTCTAACCTTTAACGCTGCAGTAAACACGTAAGCAAACCCTCTGCTGTTATGCATTGTTGTTTTTCGTTTGTGAAATATGTCACAGGATCTAGAATATTCCAGCCTCATCTCTCCTCCACAGAGAGAGAGAGTTTAGATCTGACTCAAGTTGACGTCTTTCTAGAGAGACTTTTCTCATGTTTTTTAATATATTTCCATGGCAACCTCTGTTGGGCTGCGAGTGAGCAGGTGTCCCAGGTTTTTTGGAGTCTCCAAATAAAAGTAACGGTGGTGGGTTGTGGTTCAATGTTCTACGTTGAGATTTTTAAACTCTGGGTTAGGTTTGACTGTGTGCTTGTGTCTACTCCAGCTGAGGCCTGCGCAGCCTTTTAGCTTCGCGCTAACATCGGACAAGAGACTGAGACATGAGAACAGGAACAGCGTGTTCTCTTTTAGACAGAAGCGTCCTCGCACCCCCCCAACCCCCCACCCCCACCGCCAAGATGTGTGCCAGTGTGGCTCCAGAGGGCCAGAAATCATGATGCAAAGCCTTTTATTCTATCATTACTCTCAGAGGAAAGACGCAAATCCTCAATCTGCTCCACCAAAAAACAAAGCTTGCCATATATATCACATTCAGCCTCGCTGCAGAACCCAGGGAGAAGTGCATGGGGTTATGTAAGACAGTGGGTGTGGACGTCCAGCTGAAGCAGCTTACAGCCTGACACGGGCTGTCCCTGAGGAGGAACAATCCCCTCGACCCGCCCCTTTAAACACAGCTCTGCCCCCTTTAAGTTATGCAGGTCAATACAGGATCCCAGCGCACGAGCAGACGCAATCAGGCTGAACCCTTGCTCCGTCTCTAAAGACGATCGCCCTGAACTCGCTCGCTGCCAGCTCAGGTGTGCGTGTCACTTTCCTGCAGGTGCAGATCTGATCTGAAGATCAAACGAGCACGACACGATCAGGCAGTAAAGACCCCCCCCCAGACCAACACCGGCCTGGGATTCACACCCATGCAGCTTTAAGGTCAAGGCCTTGGAATCGTCCAGACAAAAGTCTTTGTCATTGCTACGCAGCTTGGAGCCGTGCATGACAGTGAACTCCTTGGTTCTATTTAGGGCTGCAACCAAACACCCCCGAAGGCTCTGCAGCATGTAAAGATGATCTCATAAAATGATGCTTCGAAGCTGTGAAGTCGCTTCTTTGTCTCAACAGGATGTGCTAAAGTCTCAGCAGAGGCGCTGACAAGGGTTTCTGCAGGTTTCTGCAGACGTCTCTGGCCAAGGCGAGAGAAGGCAGACATTTAAAGTCAGCCATGACGAGGGAAGTTCGCTCTGGAGTTTGTGGGTAAAAGCGAGCTCGATCTTCCCTAAACACCCACCCTCTTTTATTCTCTGATGGTTAGAATTCTGGTCAGCGATTTGCCAATGCTTTGCAGCAAAGGGAGGGTCGGGGCTGATCTTTAGATGCCAGCTGAGTGAGAGGGACTTCCTGCTTCTAGCGAGAGCCGTTATGTAACCTCTGAAGTTGAAGAAAAAAACAGACATTTGCAGTTGCAACAAGAGGTATTCAGCAGGACCCCGGAGGCTTTTTAAACACCGAGGCAAACAGTTCAAAAACAATCATTAACACCCTAGAGGGGTTTTCAAAACACGCATACAGTATAGACAAACACACACGATCATATAGCTATAAGGCTGCCAGCTGATGCCTTATTATCTGACCCATATGTTCATGCTAAATCTCAATTTTCAGTTATGTAATATCAATGTGTAGCGTTTACTTTGCATCAGCCTGCGGAGAAAAACAAGCCAAATTCATCCCAGCAGACCTCTCTTCCTCTTTCCATGTCAGTCTGTCAGTGGGTCTTCACCAGGCTTGGCCTTCTTTTCACCCAATCAGATGGCGCTGCCTGACAGCCCGGGAGCCAATCAGCTGCCGAATACCGCAGGGGCTCGTGGAAGATGAAGAACTTTGATTTTCAGGAGATGAACTTACTGTCCAAAACACCCTTGAAACAAGAGTCTGCCAACATTTTTCGACCCGACTTACAGGAAACTATAAACGATCATTCTGCATCTGTTTTTGGCTGTTTGCGTCGCTGGTTTTAGATGACCTGGAGTAACCCTACTCCATTGTGCACCGGGTACAGACCATCTGCACCATGAGGCCAGGCCCCTTGCACGCAGTTAACAACAGTTTAAAAAAAAAAAAAAAACTCACACGGAGACATTCTAAACATGCCTAACTAAAAACCAACATTTAAGGTTTTAGGTATTACTGATGGCGTGTGTGTTATTTTAGGTTATTTTGATCATTACAACTGATGCGGGTTCCATTTTAGAGCTTTTTCTTTTGCTGTAGAATTTACTGATTTATCGTCTGTAAGACTGAAAAAAAGTGTTTTAACTAACCCTTTAACCAGGATTTTACCTACTGTAAATGGCACTTTTTAAATCAGCAGCTTGAATGTTTTGGTTCCCCCTAGTGGACAGAATCAGGCAGCACGTATTTATTTCTAAGTCGTTGTTCTTTAGAACTTTTTTCCTTAATTTGTCCTCAATCAAATACGTATATTTGTTTACTGTGCAAACCCCAAACGCAGACAGATGAGCAGTAAAGAAACGAAAACTGCAGCAGATCATCTTACTGAAGTGAAGTGGCGCAACGATCGGGGAAAATTGCGACCAAATGAAGATGTAAAACCTTTAAATAGTATAAAATAGATGCTGCCGCCATTAAGTCTTTTCCTTGATCGTGCTGATAAAGTGAAGTTGGTTACTGCACATTCTAGAATAAAAAAGAGAGACCCAGGAACATCTGTCCGATTTGCCAGAGCTTCCAAATTATTTTACTAAGATATTAAAGGTTGAAGATGCCTATGAATTAGCCTGGTTGAGGTTTTTTTGTAATTAAAAAACAAAATCAAAATAAATATATAGTTGACAATATAGTTCAAAAACGGAAACCCTATCTTTTAAGAAATTTGATGTATTAATAATACTACTAATAATAAAAGAGAGGTAAAACTTGTAACAATCATGCTTTATTCTTCTTGATCTCCTCTAAAAGAATCAAATTAAAGGCTCTCTCATATCTCACACGTCGTCCACTCATTGCTGTTGTCTCCCAGCTTCTTTCACTATACTCTTCTTTACACTTTTTAATCTTAAATAAGCTTTTATTAGTTTGTGACTTCAAACCAAGACATCATTGATTGTCAACACAAAAATCGGTTGTAGCACCAGTACAATAAAACTGTACGAAT
>CAAE01015008.1:1902416-1931452 GCA_000180735.1 Tetraodon nigroviridis | reverse complement strand
CCAGATACATATATATATATATATACACATATATATGTATATGTGTACACACATATATTTATATATATATATACATATATATATAGTCTTTAGATACACAAGAGATCAAATATATTAAATGACTATTAAATTAAGCACAACAAACAGTGTGAACAAAACACTGCAACACAAAGCACTCTGGGCTCTGAACGTGGGAGTCAGTCGTGGCTGCAGGTAAGAGGGCGACTCAGACATGATTCACAGCTTCTATCCAAGAATCTGGATCATCTCATCAGGAGTGGAGAGCACTTCTGCAGTCCCTTATGTAAACTTTTCAACCTGGAAGTCCAGAAACGTGAGAAATCGAAGGAAACGTAACGAGTAGGTCCATCCCGTGGTGAAAAAGACTGCAAGGCTGGAGAAATCAAACATAGAAACTAGATTCTGTTGTCAGTGGACGACTGTGTTTGAGCGTAATGTGCCGTGAGCTCCTTTCTGCGGGTCTCCAGGTCTCTCAGATAGATCAACAGAAAAACCACCTGGGCCAATGGCATCCCTGACTTAAGCCTCTTAGCTTTACACAAGAGTTTACCAAGATAAAAGCCTTGGATTATCTCCCCGTCACAAAAAAAAAAAAAAAAAAATTATATCGCTTTCCCTCGGGAACAAACTCAAACCAAAAACTCCTGAACATAATTCGTCCTTTGCCACAAGAATACAATTATATAACCCTGATGGCAAGATATACATATACACTACCATGTACATACATAATTATAAAAAAAAAAAGTTTGCTCAATAGTTCTGGTTTATTCAAATATACCTTTAGATAGGAACCTGAAAGCTGCTTTCCAGCACTGAACATGTCCGTGTGCATGTCTTTGTGATGGCCAACCCCAACCTTTCTTCCGAGGTTAAGGTGATGGGTGGTGAACGTTGTCGTAGCTGGAGCTGGAAATCGAGGCCGTGGCCTCATCGCGACGGACGGAGCGGCTTCCCTCCAGCTCCGCTTCCAAAGCGTGGCGCTGGAGAGGAGCGGCTATCGACTGCGGGCTCTTCCCGCGTTTCTCTGCGTGTCCTCCTCCTCCTCCTCTTCCTCTTCCTGCAGGATGTGAATGGAGGAGCCGAGCAGTCTCTGGAGCTCCGGCACGCATCGCACCAGTTCTATCAGCTCCTGCTCCTCCTCCTCCTCTTCATCATTCTCCTCCTTCTTTTCTTTGTGAGGGGAGCCCAAAGCGGTGCTGACCTGGCTGACCAACACCTGCTCCCAGAGCTCAGTGCGCAGCAAGCTCACCACCTCCAGGTGTGGGTAACGGGCACGGAAGATGCGGGCGGACATCTTGAGCCGCTTCAGGACGTCTGTCAGCAGAAACCAGTTGCAAAAGCTGCAGGAAAAAGAGGTCTGATATTAGCTGTGAGCTTCCTGCCTCTTGTGTCGGACAAGATAAAGGTGATATGATTGCAGATAATTATTAATTAAAGAGAACTTGTCAAATATACACCTCCTCTGCTAACGACGTAAAACAATCTATAAAGAACAACAGAAAGGGCAAGATAACAACAAATGAAGATAAAAACAGATGTGTTCTGTGCTTAGAGACTAAGAAAAGGCTGGTGCTTGTGTCTTTAATTATCTGGGTTAGAGAGACTGAGCGCCTGGTTGGCGTGTATATAATCTGATGTATAGATGTAAGAAGTGCAAGGTGACATCATGATCAAAAGAGTCTGAAGAGTCACGGCACTATCATCAGTATCAGTATCAGAAACACTGAATTCATCTACAGACTGAAAATCTTGCAGCTACAGCGTGGAAATTGCTCTAGATTTCAGAGAATAATCTCGCCCGAGCTCAGCAGAACCATGATTAACATGCACAGCAGCTGTATCCTTCACTGTGCCTTTCTTCTAGAACCTCCTATCACCAGTTCCTAGTTGGATGAACTCACCCCTGGGTTAAAGACACCTGGATGTGATAGCAGGGTAAAAGAGGCTCTGAAGAGAACTCAAAGACCAGACAGTCTTTATCGGTGTCCTCAGGCTTCCCCGTGTCCTTCTCCTCCATCTCTTGGCTTTCATCAGACAGCAGGAAGTCCCAGCAAGCCTCCTGATCAGTCTCTGCGAGGACAAGGCGACCAGTTATTGACAAGCACGTGGCGCCCCCCTGGTGGACGAACTACGCACAGCCGCAAACCCGCGCGTCTGACAGGGAAGTCACGTGTCCAAGAATGAGGCTCTGGCGTTTTGATTTGATTGAGTCTAAAATGACTTAGGCCTAATTAAATCAGTATGTTTTTTAAGCAATAAGCACAATTTTAATCAATGTCAACATGTCTACAACATGTGAATGTTACAGCAATACATTTTTATATTTCTACTATAAAGCAAATACTGATGATGATATAGTATTTGATGAATTTAGGGGAAAAATAAATGAAACCATTACTGCAGTTAAATGTCTTCCATCAATTCATTGCTTCTTTGTGAGCTTCAGTCCTTTTCTGCTTCCATCAATTTTAATTCAGCCATTTTCTCTGGATAATTCATTCTTTTTCACCACAAACTTTGCAAACTGCAGTAAAAGACTTGGTTGAGGAACAGCCTAGAGGTTTCATGGCCAACAGGGATTCTTACCGAAAAGAGAGCTGCTGTAGAAATCCCAGTGTAAACTGGGATCCTGCTCCTTGCGGCCTTCCAGGTCTGTGAAATATTCTAGAAATAGAAAAGGTTTCGTTACCATTTTATCAGAGTTAAAAAGACAACGGCCGGTACGATACGGCTGCTTTTGAGCCTGTACGATTTAAATGATGCAGGTGAGGGAATGCTGTGTAAAGATGAAGCATTAAAACTGGTTATCCAGGATTGGGTGAAGACTAAAGCTGGAAACACACCATTCCAACGAAGCAGCTGCCTTGCTCAGCTTCCCTTCTGCTTCACACTGATAAGCAGGAGTGAGTTGCTCATATCACAAGTTTCCCAGGAAGCTACACAAGACGTGCAATTTATCACGTTGCATGACTCAGTTAGCGAGCTAGACCGCCACGGAAGAAACCGTTTTAAGGCACTTTTCTTTAAACAGGACTGTTTTTGGTAACCAAAAAGTCTGAAATAATGAAAAAAGTCTCATAGTACTGTGACTTTAATCACCTGCTCTGATATATCTGTTATTGCAAACTCTTTTTTCATAGGGAGCAGAAAATAAAAAAGAAAATGGAGAAGTTAGGAAGATCTCTCATTCTGTCTTCGGCTAAGCAACTCCAAACACAACGCAGCAATGGGCTTCGTCTTTCACACCGCTGCTGTCATTTAGGAAAGCACCGAAAGGAGTTCAGCCGTGTGGAGCCGGAGCTTCGGTCCAGATAAAACCTCCCGGTGCATCGAAATGACAAATTAGGCAATCTGACAAAAGCTCCTAAAAAAAATGGGCCCCTCGACCCTGCGAGAATGTGCGTTTATTCTTTATAACGCTGGGCTACATTCTTCATGTCACACCAAACACTCACTTTACGTCTGTCGCTGATTTCAATGCCCTGGATAATCAATACATGCCGCCTGCAGAGCGGAGACCCCCGTTTATCTGTCAGCTCGATTAGGCTCAGTATATGGTGGCCAGGGCTTTATTACTAATTTACTGGTCTTAATTTCTGCAGAGTTTTTAATCGGAACCGGAGCGTTTGGAAAATCTGTCTGATGCGCATCTTGTTTCGTGCAAATGAGAATGCGGGAAAGGCCCACCGGTGAGGAAGGTCTTCATGGTGGGACTCTGGGCCAGCTTGACCGGCGTCTGTCCAGAGTAAGTGGCCAGAGTCGGGTCTGCGCCGTGGTTCAGGAGCAGCCAGACTATCGGAAGGTTGTCGCTCGCTACGGCATCATGGAGAGGCCTGAAGGGAAAACGCACAAAAAAAGGCAATTTAATACACATCGCAGTTCACAAAGGATTATCACTTATATCCCAGCCGCAAAGAACTCTCTATTTCTATAGTGCCACTTTCAAAAAAACCTTGTGCTGTGTGCTGGTGGGTGAAAAACATCAGCGGTCTTTATTTAAGTCCTACAAGCTTTTTAATCATTTAGAAAAATGAGCAGAAGGAGAGAAGCCAGGAGATGTGGAGGAAGAAATTTTAGAATTGGAGTCGGTGGATTGAAACAAAGACGTTTGTGGAAGAAAAGTTGAGCCAGCAGAGCTAAAAGTCGGAGAGACGCTGAAAGAAGTTCATGAAAATCTGAAAAATTAAAGGAATAGGAAGCTGACGGACCTCTGCAGTCACTGAAGGTGTGACCACCCTCACATATAACCAGGATATATATATATGTATTTTTATCTGGTTAAATAAACCCCTCGTAATAAAAGCTCCTGGATATGTGGAGAAGAGCTAATGCTAATGCTAAAATACATGTTATGAAGAGTGGCTACTTCACCCGTTAAAACCTTGTAACATCAGAAATTCTCCAAAAACCACACTATTAGGAAAACAGACAGAATGACGCTTCGACAGGCGGAAACATTTCCAGCTCAGCTCAGGGCCTCCATCAGCCCTCTGATGGAGGCTTTGCCTCTCCCCACAGACCACCAGTCCAAAAGCACTGGTTCACTGGATGACTGCTACACATTTAGCTGACATGCTCATCAGCTCAATAAATATGGAGATCAGAACATATAGACGAGCGACACCAAAGAGCCAGCAAGTGGACCTTGAAGATGAAATTTATCCTGTTGCACATGCTGCTTTCAAAGGTCACGTTCATAAATCTGCCTGTTGAAATACATCACCAAGGTTACAGCAATTCCAAAGGCTGAGGAGCAGCGGGCTCTTAAAAGCGGGAAGCAGCGACAGCACTGACCGTGTTCCATCCTGGGCGCTGCAGTTGACGTCTGCTCCGTGCTTTAGCAGCATCTGGACGATCTGAGTCCAGCCTCGAGAGGACGCCTCGTGGAGAGCCGTGTAACCGGCATTATCGCGCCGATTGACCTCGCTGACATCCTTCTCCAGACAGTACAGAACCACATCCTGCAGGGAGGAGGAGGGGGGCGGAGGGGCGTCAAAGTCAAACAGAGGTGGTGTCTGTCGCTCCGCAGAAGTACAGCTCATGCTAACGATGACAAACGCAAACACGCGGGTACCTGGTAGCCCAGCCGCGCGGCACGCTGCAGCAGGGTCTCCCCGGCGTTTTTATTAACGATCAGCCGCCGGACCTCTGGGGGGATGGGCTTTTTGGGTGGAGAATCCGCATTGCTGCTTCTTCCCGACGAGCCTTTCTTACCGGATGGAGGGGACTGTAAACTTTTTGGAGCGGGTGGAGGGCTGGATGTTCGTTTCACATCTCTGTCATCCTCCAGAGCCACGGAGGCGCCTCGCTTGCCCAAACTGCTGCGTTTGCTTATCTAAAATATAGATTTACTGATCAGAGCGCTGCCTGGAGCTCATGTTAAACACTGCACGCCTGAGGCAAACGTGCAGAATAAAAACACATGCTGACAAATACAGGACAAATATAGCATTTTTCTAACCACAGGGGGGCACAGTAGGTCAATAAATTGGTACAATACGGCACACGGGTGCCCAAGCTATTCCACAAAGGCTGCAGGTTTTCGGTCCCACCAAACAACTGCACACCCGACTGAAGTCATCTAATCAACTGATCTGAGTTTCCAGACAGCTGATTGGTTGAAATTTGTGCGCTTTATTGGTTGGAACAAAAACCTGCAGCCACACGGCCCTCTGAGGAACAGGTTTGGACACCCCTGCTTTAGGACGTCCACAAATAAACGCAGAGTCGTACCTTCTGGTCTCCGTTGTCACACAAGTGTTTACTTTTGAACTTTCTCTTCCCCGAAGGTTTGTCAGCGCTGTCCGGAGATACCTCGCTGTCGTGATAGCGGACCGATCCCGAGCGGGTGAACGAGGGCCGTCGGGGAGGTGGATCTGTGCATGGAGCCGTGGGACTTTGACACCGACCTGTGTGTCGCTCTGCAAGGACAAAATGGGATGCATCGCTTATTTAATCTATGACATCCTAAAACTACAGCTAAGTGGCAAAAGAATGTGAAAAGTTTGCCTAAAATATACAAAAATGAAGCTTTTTTTTATGACTATTATTTTCAGATTTATATCCGGTATGCTATATTTATTTTTAACCGGATGAAAAATCACAGCAGCTTAATCACAAAAGATAATGACAAAAATCCAACTGCTACGTCCTTTAGAACCGCCGGGAAAAGGTGGATTCCATTTAACCAGGCCTGATTTGTCAAACATCTACGCTCTTTGGTAAATTTTGCCTCATTATCTCATTATTGCCGCAGCACACTGTGAAGTCACAGTAAATCTTTTTGCCGGCGGTGAAAAATTTGGACTGTTTTTCTATACAAGTGCTAAGAAAGTGTAAGAAATAAAACATTCTAAACACTATTCCATTTTAAATACTTAGCTAAATATTTGAATACTTAAGTGAAGAATTTATTATCTGAGCCCTCTTATTTTCTTCATACACATTGTAGATCTAGTAGATATTTCCTCTGTATATTTGCCCGAATAAATGCTAAAATTCAACCAAACAACTAAAATTAAGCGTTCGACTACGTGAAATCAATTTACAAATCACAAAAGTTGTTAAAAAAGTGTGTTACTGATGGCTTAAGAAGGAGGAACAGTCAGGGTTCACGCTGATATTTTACAATATGGATTTATGTAAAATTATTGTTATCTGGGATGTAAACTAATTCCAGTTCATTTTATTGATGCGCGTTACCATAATCCAGGATAACAAAGTATCAGGGGACTAATGAGCAAAAACAAACAGCAGCCGACCGACACGCCCTGCAGCATTTAACACCCTGGACAATGGTGAGAGCCTTCGTCTATAATTATGATCAGTCTCGGACGTTCCAGTGATTTTAATATAGCTGCCAAACGTTATTCCGGAGTGTCAGTAAATACGTGATTACTTCTGAAAGCTTATCGTGCTCTTCTTAATTGTGATACTCCTGAGCATAGGTGCTGTGGAATATTTTTTATCTCATCTTTAACACCCAAATGTTTGGAATGTTTGGGTGGAAAATTCCTTCTTTTCCTCCTCTCGTGTTTTTCCTCCTGAAGTGCACACAGATGCGATAATGCTTGCGTTACCAACTGATATGTGTATTTTTTAAACTTCCGGTAATGACAAGCTGAGGACTTCACTCCAGACAAGAACAGTTACTCAGTTCTTTGCGACGAGGTCCAGAAAACACCAGATGCCTCACTTCTGCTCCATTAGCAGCTGTTGCTAGCTGCTAGCCAAATTTTTTCCCTTTTCCCTTAGCTGCTGGGGCGAACTGGTGATGTCAGCGCAATATGCATTCGCAGAGCCAAGCGAACATGAGTTCTGATGTGAGTCTGTAAAGATGTAAAAATGATCTAAGATCACGTATTTAAGCGGCGCAGAAGCAAACTGGAGCTGCGGTCGCCGTGACGGACGGCCAGTGCTGACCAATCCGAAGCAGAAGACACTCAGACACACATGATATCGTCTTGTCTTTCCAATAAAAGTGAACCCTAACACACCCGAAAATGTAGCTGAGATACAAAGAGCTGTGGGGAATCCTCACAAAATGCCAGTGGGAGAGAAAAAGTAGCTGTACAGTCTCTTTGGTTCCCTCTTCTTCACACAAGTTTGCTCAAGTATCTGAAATTTCCACAGAATCATAAACTGAGACATTAGACAGTAGAGCTGATGAGAGGTGATTTCAATCAGAGCTCCCTCTCACACCAGTGCTGAATCTGCAGGATAGAGAGAACAACTTTCTAATGGAAAATGCCAGTTGAAGATGGCAGGTGACTGGTGCAGGACACACAAAGCTGACATGTCTTAGTGGCTCCAGAAGAGGCCGGGTGGCTGCTGGGCTGGTGTGTAAAGGCCTTTAAAGGTTTCCTCACACAGACCAAAGCGAGTTTTAATTTCCTGAACATCTAATCTTTGCACTTGAGTGACGAAGGTGTCAAACACCTCACTTCTGTTTATATGATTCATTATCATTACGCCTCATTCAGCATTAGAGAAGCAGGAATCTGCCTACCTGCTGGCGATTCATTGTGCTGCTGGAGGGGGTCTAATTCCTCGAGGTGCTCCCCGTCTTCCAGCTTAACTCTGTCTGTGATATACTCCCCCGTCTGATACTTTTTGCTGCGGCACCTCTGACGCTTCAGGTGGGCGGGTGTCTCGGCCTCTGAGGCCGTCCTCCTCGATGCCCGCTCTGGCAGCGGGGTCGACCGAGGCCTCCCTCTTGGACGGCGGGCAGGTTGAGCGGAAATCAGAGCCGTTGGCGGGGGGGATGGTGGAGTAGGCACTGGCGGGGGCGGGGGAGAAGGCGTGGCAAAGCCCCAGAGGTCAAGTCGGGCCTCGTCCGCCCGCCGCCGTCCTCTCCTCAGTCTCGGGAAGGAGCTGTCAGATGTTTCGTTCTCTCCTGAGGCAGAGCAGCTGTGAAACGCCGGAGCCTCTGCAGTCCGCTGACGTCCGCCGTCATCTGGAGCGAATTTAAAATAACATTTGATCAGTGTCGACATAAAACAAACATCTTGCACCACTTCAATTATTAAATGTCTCCAGATTAACCAGCACGGGGTAATAAAAAGCAGCCTTTACCTGCTCTGCGATGGTTTTGTTCCATCTTGGTGGGACTGATCCCGTCCCCAGGAAAGGACTCCTTACCCTGTGGGGAAACGCGCCTGACACACCGTCTCTGCTCCGGCGCTGATGTGTTTTGTTTCTTCTGCTGAAACACAGTAAAGAAATATTTTGATTGACAACACTGTGCCTACTATCGATTAAAGATTACGATGACTGACTTTCATCGTTAGTCACTGACCATTTCTACGAGAGGAAGTTTGCTGCGGATAATCAAAGTTTCCTCTTAGATTAAACCGAAGACAATATTAGCGGTAGCCTACAGTGAAACAGGCATGCACGCATAAATAATTTACCTCCTTTTGGCAAGACCCTTTGATTGGAGTTTTTTCTGTGTCATTCTTTTTTGCCGCAGCCTTCCTTAATGAGCCCATTGGTGATTTCTCCTTCGTTGGCTTGGAGGTGGTTTTCCTTTGTTTGACAGTAGCAGCAGCAGTGGCAACAGCAGCAGCTTTGGATAGGGACTCATCTTTGGTACTGTTTGTTTGCTTCTCAAACCTGTCACTTTCACCGGCGCACTGGCCTGTAAGAATAGACGCGACCATGCCTTCTAATTTGTCGGTGGGAGGACTGTGTGATGCCCCACTTTCCTTCTTTATTACGTCCCCCTCCAACACCTGGGCTAGTTTGCTCTCCTTCCTGCTACCGTTTGTTGATGCATTGCTTGCAAAAAGATGAGAGTGGCCGGTGGGTTTCGTCTGTAATCCAACACGTTCCCTCTCAACGGCGCCTAAATCTGCGTTTTTCTCCGCGAGCTCAGCATGGTTGGCCTTCTCCTGTCTCTTCGTGGTTTGACTTGAATCTCCTGGCGGTGGTGCTCCGCCTCGTTTTTCCGCAGACCAGCAGGGCGGGCATTTAAACGCCGATGTCTGCTTAGACTGGGAGTCTTGACTCCCTGTTGATGGGTTCAGAGCATCGTCTTTTGGTGTCAAAGGCGAGGACTGGGTGTTAAGATCGCTCGTCTCGATGGCTTGCTGCTTCACAATGGACGCCAGGTTTGAGAGCGGGGACTTGACTCTGTCCCACTTCTCATCCTCGAGTTTGGGTGGACTGTGATGGGCAAGTTTTGGGCCTTCTGTCATTGTGATGCACTTATTGTTTGGACAACCTTGTGTGTTTTTCCCTGCTTGATGTGGAAGATGAGACAGCTGTTGCCAGGCTGGATTGACGTGAGCGGCTTTGCCAGGTCCGGATTTCTGAATCTGAGTGTTGGCTCCTTTGGAGGAGCAGTTCTTACTCAGGCTGGTGTTTTTCGCGTGCTTATTGCTATGAGCATGCTGACTGCCCTTCATCAAACAAGATGGCTTCTTTCCCCCTGAGGCCAGATGTTCTCCTTGGTCAATTATGGATATAAACTCCTGCTTTGCAAAACTCTGGAACTCATCGGCAAATGTCCCCTTTCCATCTTTGCCCCTCAGAGTAGAAGCCAGTATGGGGCTAGCCACGCCTACATATGTTCCCGGGATGCTTTTAATCGGCTCTTGCGGCGATCCTTTACTCCAGGTTGCTTTAGGGTCCGAGACCTGGTGATTTTGTGGCCTAATTATGGACTTTTGTGATCCATTCCTGTGAGTGTTGGGCAGGACAGAGTATTGCCCTGCTGAGCTATACGCTACAGTCCTCTTAGAGTTAGGAAAATCCCTCTGCTTCGACTCGTTAACCGCTGGCTCGCTAATGCATTTTGGACGTTTCGATTTCGCAGATAAATCAAGTGGCACGTCTCTCAGCTCCACAGAACTAACTTTGTGGTCCTCCGCGGCAGACGGCGGTGCTTTAAAAGAACTTGTGGATGTCTTTTCAGTGCTGGTGCCCTTCTCCACATGGTTCAGCAGTCTGTTCTGGGATGTGATGCTGGCCAGCGCCGAGCCGCAACAAATGGCAGCAGTTGGAGACAGTGTATAACAGGTGGGTGCTGCAGACGTTAGTGTCGGGTGCTGCAATGGGAGAGCGATAGCTGGAGACGTCACTACTGAGGCCAAAGACTTGTGCTGCTCTGCAGACTTGCCATTCTTAGCTGCTGAATGGTTAGATTTAAGTTTCGTAGATATGCCAGTGTTTTTCTCTGCAGGTGGAGTCCGGCCTACAGAAAAGGGATAGGGATAGGTCCGCATGAGAGGTGTCCCTCTGACACCTGAGCTCTGAGGCTGAATTTCCTTCTGACACTGATTTGCCACGGCGTCTCTCAACGCCGCGATTTCGCCCAATGCTGGTGGAAGAGAGATCTTACAAAGCGAGGAGGAAAAATTTGCAGAAGGCAAAAAGGCAACAGGCTGGACGGGTTTAAAAACGGTGGAGCACTGAAACCCGGATGGAACGCTCTGCACGGTTTGCGTTTGCAGGTGCGATTGTTTACCGGGCGCCACATTGCTGTGACAGGGTTTGAGAGGTTCGACCTTTGTGCCGCTCGACCACGGAGGGGTTGGGAAAACTCCGGCGCCTTCAGACTTAAGTTTAGGGAGCTCCGTCCTCCTGTCCGCTCTCTTCTCCGAGGCGGCGACGGCCGGGCCAGACGTGGCTGCGTTATTTAGCTGCTGAGACGGAGAGAGATCGGGGCTGTTGTTGCAGTTGCTTGAGTCCAAGCAAGCTTTCATGGCCTTACAGTCTTTAGCTTGAGCGGTCTTATTTTGCTGACTGAGGGTAACATCTCCTCTAAACTCAGGGGGTAGTGTTTGGGGGGGATTTCCCACCATACTAGCGGATGTTTTACTTGGAGCACAGATCTCTCTCTTCACCGTGCCTCCATCCGCTACATTCATTAGTGTAGGATCCACCTGCGGAATGAGACAGGTTGCCAGCGTTAGAGGAAACAAGGCTCTCGTCCTTAATAACAGTGCACTGACGATGATGGAAAATCATCTTACCTGCATAGGTGTTTCTTTACTACAACATGACTTAGGAGCAGCTGAGAGCTCCGGGTGATCGTTTCCTGTGAAATGCACTGATGTGCTAAGAGATAAACAAGAAAAATCACCATTAATGCAGTTTAATTTACCCCGTAATGAAAGAGTCAAGACTTTTCTAAACAGCAGCAAGTGAGCGAGCAATATTGGGAAACTGAAAACTTCCTGTGTTTTAGACACGCTTGAAGTGTAGCTCTGTTACAATTTCCTCAGAGACAAAAACTATAAACTGTCATGGTTGTCAAAGTGTCAGTTAACGTCTTGGCCATTTTTATACACAGATACAAGTATTTCTTTCTGCCTTTATGGAAAATCCTTGAAATTCAGAGGAACCGTGAGCCCCACGCAGAGGTCCCAGGCCCATTCTGCTTTTAACTGCACTGGTTCGGTTTACATAAAGATTAAAAGATTACAAGGGTCTTTTTCAAATCTTCTGAGGGAACAGATTCACTGACACCCCTCTTCACGAGCACAAAAAAATACTAAATGCAACACAACATATTCTAAAAAGACAATTAGACACTCGGTGAGGCAGGCTCTCTTTTTGGTCACATTTCATTTACCTGCTATTTTCATGTGGCATTCTTTCTGTGACTCTAGAAATGAGGAGGAATAAAGAGATGCCACACGGCATGAGCCACAGGTTCTGCTATTTCCCTTCCACAAACTAGGAGAAACTGACTGTGAAGGCCCAAATGAGCTATTATTAGCAAGTGGCAGCTCCAGTGTGCTGTATGTTGGAGGTGAAGTCACAGCACAGGATCAATAGAAGCTTCATTAATAATAACTACAACAATAAACAATAATTATTATGATAATCATCATAATAATAAAGACTAAAAATCTGTCAGTGGTTTGGCAGGCCGTGAAAAGGTTTCACCTTGGGTTCGATGAAACCCAGCATGAAAGATGCACATAATGAGTGACGCGCGATCTCTGCCGAGATCTGGGAGACTGAAAGGAGTCCAGCGACGCACGCTGCGCTCGGTGCAAGGAGGGTCTGGATTCATTACCGTACAACAGTTGCTCACAGCTACAGTTTGTCTTTGTGTCGCGATCGTTACGCGCTCCATTCCGCCACAACGTTTGAATTCATCCGCTCCAATGTAGGCCAGTAAATACATGCGACGGTCTGCGCGAAGGCCGTGGGCAACACTCCACGGCCAAAACAAAGTCAGGCTTGACGCTACCTTTGAGGAACAGAAAAAACTGAGGAGGAAAAGAGATGCAGTTATTCTCCTGCAGCCGACTTGGACCCGGTTTGTTGACCATCCAGCCGATGACACAAAAGAACAGATGCCCCATTTGTCATATCTGAAAAGTGCACAAAAAGGACCACACGCACGCCGCGCTATTGTGTCCCGCTGAACAACAACGTGGGGTCGCTGATGTAAATATCAGCATGGAAAAAGTCAGGAGAGCTCTGGGTTGACGGCGATTAGCGAGGAGATGATTCCTGGATCTCAGGTGATCTCCATCAAAACGGAGACCAACAGGACTCCGCCATGGTCTATGGCCCGAGGAGGACTTAAACATGTCCTGCTGAAAGAACAATATTTGGGTACACAACAGCAAGTGACAAGGAAGATGCCCCCCACCCTCTAGCTCTGCAGGAGACAATGTGACACATCTCCGCCAGATAAGGGTTAGTAAACAACACACAGGAGACCCAACAAACTCCCAAAAAACACAAACATCCCCACAAAGTAAGACTCCCTGTCAGCTCTATTTATCAATCATCAATTGCCCCGACTGATTGCGCGGAACTGTGCTGCAGTGGGGTTTTTTTGTGGGGTTTGTTTTTTTTTTTTTTTTTAGCAAACACAAAAAAAGAAAAGTGGCCGACTACAAGAGGGGTGGGTGACAACTTGATACACAGGACCGCGCTGCTGGAACGGCCCCGAAAAAAGAGGGCAAACAATATATTTAACTCCAGTGGCCGGCACCGCGGGGTGGACTCCCCAGCTCCCTGCGCAGCAGACTCTCCCCGAAGCCCTCCGCGCTGCTCCCGGTGGTCTCTACGTGGAGGCGGGCTACTATTATCTATCCCCGGCCGACCCGATGTGAAGTGCTCCCGGTCCTCGTATCGGCCCTCCGCTGGACCGACTCAACCAGTCCGAGCCGAAACGCCTTTGCCGAACCCCTGCCGACCCGCCGCGTCTCCTCGGTTACCACCCCCTTCCGAGGACTCTCTTGTCCCTGAAATATTCAATAATTCCCGAGCTAATGAGCGTGGGGGAGAAAGGATGTCTAATGACACAAACAGTTACGAACCCGCTCGTCCAGATGGCACGTGAACGACGCGCAGGCACGACTCGGATACGGTCGTGTCCAGCCTCCTGCCTCGGCCGTCCGCGGCTCCTCACTAATCTCGACGGTTTTTGGTTCTAAAAAGTGTGTGTGTGGGGGGGGGGAAGGGGGGGAGGAGGCGGCGGGAGGGAGACTGGGGAGAGAGGAGGAGGGGAAGGCGGGGGGGTGGGGGGGGCGGTCAAGACAGTCCGCTGCGTTCGCCACTCCGGAGGGAGAGAGAGAGGGGAGAGGGGCAGGAGGGCGCACGGTGACAGCATGGGAGATGTAGTGCTCCGCTATCCACGCCCAGGATCACACGCCGGAAAGCCTGGGAGGGGTGCGGACTGCAGGTACCGGCATGCAACGCGAGCTCCAGCCGCTCAGGGGGAATGGTCGATCGCGACCAGAGTGTAACGGTGCGCTAAACTGAAGAGGCTTATCAGAGTAACGAAGCCACCGAACGCGTTTCAGACCTAAGCGCGACCCCGCGATCGCTCATCGGGCTCCGCGCGTCTGGACGCGACCGGGTCAGTGGTCAGGCTGAGGGCAGCCGAGGATGCCGCTTAATTGAACTGTTATATTTACGAAATCTATATTAAAAATCAAAAAAAGGGAGATGTTTGGGGCTGTTGCAGGAGAATTTATAAGAGGAAGCAAGAGTCTGGGGCTGGAGGCGCTCTAGTTGCCTGCTGTAGGCAGCTTGGAGGGGATGTGAGGGGGCAGGCACACAAGTCTTTCCTGCTCCTTTTGTGCATTCTTTTGAAATATGCCAGACAAATATCTTCCACTTTTTTTGGTAGCTTGCGTTGATGCCGTACGGCTGGAGTTGCCAAGGTTAAAAACTGTGTGGGGAAAAAGGTTGTGCAAACACAAAATGACTCAAGAGTCCACCTCACATAGGTGGCGATGAGACGTGTAGCCATTTTCACACATTACCCCAAATCAAAGGCAAAGTTCGCACATAATCCAAAGCAACTATCAAAATGTCAAATTTGATGTCATGGTCACTCTAGGCCAGCCTTAATCTTGATTCTCTCTCAATTCTCCCTCTCTTTCTCTCCCTCTCGCACACACAAGTGGACTGGCACTGGGCCGCAATCAAACCTCATGGATGTGATTTGAACCCGCGGCATTTTTAATAAAATAACTTTGAATGAACACTTTCCTTTGAACGTGGAACAAGCAAACAGCGAGGAACCATACTGCAGCTTTGACTCGCACACCGGCAGAAGCCGAACTTTCAGACATTAAAAATAATATTTTTTCTTATTGGGGGGGGAAAAGAACCCCTGCGGGTCTTGCGTTACCCTGTTGTTGTTTAGACGCTCGTCTTACCTGAAACGCGGGCCTGCGGTTCACAGCAGACCAACAAATTCAGACTTTTCTCAAGAATTGTAGTGATGAGGAAATAACCGCACGCACGCACGCACATACATACAACTCGCGACGCGCGCGCGACACACACACACACACACACACACACACACACACACACACACACACACACACACACACACACCTCAGTGCGAGCCCGAGTGTTTGCTGACTATCTTGCGGGGTCAACCGTCCTGTCCGCGCGCGAGCTCCAACTATCTGGTCTCGCGGAGCTGATCCGCGTGCGAGAGCTCCGAACGTGCCCTTCGACACTAGCACAGTAATGGCTGCGTGCGGAGCGCTGACAAGATGACCAAACGAATTAAACGTCGCTCGCTGGAAGAAAGAGGAACGAAACCGTGTCGGCGTGACGGAGAACCGCAGACCGGGCGGCTGATACGTCGCGTCGTGTCTGAGCGGGGGCAACCCGGAGACCCCCGCCGCCGCCGGAGAGCCACCCCGGCAGTGTCCGGTTGCTCCGCCAATTAGTTCGCACACTCCGCAGCGGATGTATACGGCTATAAGATTAAAAGCATTCACAAAAAACTTCATCAGACGAGCATTGACACATTTCTGATGCTACACGCACGCTCCGCCGTGGCTTACGTGAAGGCAAGCTGTTTATTTCGCGGGCCTTAATTATTTATTTTCTAAAGAATGCCATCTTCAAAGAGGACACACATGGTCCATCCATCTGAGTCATATTGGAGATTATCGACCCTATTTAGGCCGCCATGGTTTACGGCGAGGAGGATGTCCCGTTTAAGTTCGCGGTTCACCTGACCAACACTGAATGTCGAGACAGGAGCTGAACGCTGAGTGGAAATCGGTGGCTTTATCCATCCATCTCGACTAAACTAAGGAAATATTCCACAACAATCGGGGAGAGGCTGGTCGTCGATAACAGAAACTGTGAAGGGTGACGTTTATGTTTGTCAGGTTAATGGTTGGCCCGATGTCTCGTCCAGCTCCTGGTTCGTTGCTATCCGATATTTAAACGCATCACTTAGTTATCGTGTCCGCGGCTGGACGCACCGCATCCACCGCCGACACGCACGGACAGCAGCCCCGAGTCCCGTGTCACCGCATACACAACTTGACTGTACGTATCCGCGAGTCCACATAATGTCATGGGATAACAGCGAGACGACGCCGCGACAGCGCTTCCCCGTAAGACGCCACCGGCGTGGAAAAAAAACACAGATATCCAGGTCAAAGTTTGACAGAGTTTTGACTCGCCCTCAATAGCGCTGTGCAATGCCCCCTTTAATGCCCCCTGCTCGCCGTAACGCCTTTGTTATTAGTAATCTCGTGGTATTGCGCCGTCTTACCTTGCGCTCGGAACCGTTTCCAGTCACAAAGCCTGCACACAGCGCAACAAGCTATTGTTGTCTACGCGGAGACGTCCGTGCGGGGCCAGAGATGTGATTCCGAAGTACAATGAATACAGTCTGCAATTTTGGCTTGTCCTCGCGATCTTCCCTTATTGCCAGTTTTCGGTCTGCAGCAGCTGGAGATGAGAATCGCGCACCCTGGGTCCTAGCGCCGGGAGAGGCCCTACAGGTGAACAACAGACGCTGGTGCTCGCCACGTTCGGAGCTCTAATTGCAAGAGGAGGAGGAGGGGGGGCCGCGCTTTGCATGAGGCACATAAATGGGCCTACTCCTTCTGAGACACCCGCCTCACTATTTTTCGCGATTTAAACTAAGATTTAGACGTGCGTGGCACCGACAAGGAAACTGGTTTGCTCAATTGCCCGGGACGCACTAATGATATGCGCGCCACCACTCTGAAAATTACTATTTGCGCAAACGTCACAGTGGCAGAAGCGCCTATTTTTTTCCCCCAATAATCCTTTTACACACCACAATATCAGTGTTTAATTGTTTAACCAGTCCATTTACGCCACCTTAAAACCGGGCTGCAGTGGCTGAATGTACCCAGAAATGGCCAAGACAGCCAATTTGCCTGACAGAATGGCACGATCTTCCAATCTTCCACAAAGCTAAAGTACAGGCAACATTTTTTTTTTGGCCTCAAAGTTCATTTTCCCAGCTACAGGAACCTCATTCACAAGTACTTCTTTGGGCAGGAGAAACACAGTAACAACAACTTCAATCAGTCCCTACAAGAACAATCTTAATATTTATTACTGACAGACAAACTCTGCAAGATCCAGAAAGGTTCCTGCAATAACCATATAGATTTTAGTATATTCCTCAACCTTTAAAAGAGACATGTGGCCTTTTTTTGTTTAAAAAGTGTCAAAATAGCAAGAATGCCTATTTGGGTAGAATAGTAGCTTACTTAAATTTCCCCTTTTTTAAATACTGAATCGCAGCTGAAATATAACAAGCAACCCGAACCCACCAACCTTTACAGGAAGTGCTGAACTGTTAAACCAAACAGGTTTGATGGTGACTGTTGATATGTGGATAGGATTTTTTGATACCTTATACTGGTAGAAAACATGTTCAAAACCGACCTAAAAACCTGCTTTTAGCATTCTCACATGTTTGGATAAACTTGAGAATATTTAGTGCGCTTTATAAACAGGAAATAAACTCAGCTCCTGAATAGACTGTCCTAATCCATTTGTACAAGTACTTTTCTGCAAGATACAGTTATGTGTTGAATAAACAAAAACATCATGGTAATGGACATTTGGGGGTCGTAACAACCGCTATATTTAACTTTGAATCCAAAAGTAATCGTTGACATAGTTTTTGAATGAGATAAACACTCTTTTTTTAATGTGGCTATTGAGGTTGAAAAAGGGTGGGTGAGACTACCTGGTGGGACTACCTAAATATGCGTTTGTACATATATATATATAAATATGCTCGTAACATGACCAGTATCAGCAGAGGCACCAGTGCAGAAGGCATTCCGATGTGACTTATGCCAGCATGCGCTTCTCCAGAAAAATTCCCAACTTTCAAGCATCTCCCCCAGACACCAAAAAAGCCTAAAACTAGATAGCATCTGGCCAAGTTTATCAGCCAATCAAACAAAGGGGTTGAGGGTTTAAAAACATACTTTTAAACCCTAAATAGAGAATAAAAACAAAGCCACAGAGCCTTTGCACCTCCGTCCTCCGTGTTCATTCTTACAGGCCACTATGGCCTCAGTGTCGCAAGAGGATCAGCATTTTATTCAACAAAATGTAATTATCAATACTTATATCAGGATATTCGTCCACATGGGCGCATTCATTCTGCTATAGATATTTTTGTTGGGACGTTACAGTGTTTGTCTGCAATTATCTTAAACAGCAAAACTGGGGAACTGATAATGGACTTCGGGAAACACAGACCAGACCACACCCCCCCTTGTCATTAACGGTGAACAGGTGGAAACCATCCCCACCTTCAAGTTCCTGGGCACCCACATCTCGTCCGACAACTCCTGGACAGGCAACATCATGTCCCTGGTGAAGAAGGCCCAGCAGAGACTCCACTTCCTGCGGATCCTCAGGAAGGCCAACCTGGACCAGAAGCTGCTGCTGGCCTTCTACCACTCTGCTGTGGAGAGCGTGCTAACCCACTGCCTGAGTGTGTGGTACGCAGGCTCCAAAGCGGAGGACAGGAAGGCGGTGCAGAGGGTTATAAACACAGCCCAGAAGATCATCGGCTGCCCTCTGCCCACCCTGGAACAAATGGCCCTATCCTGCTGCCTGAGGAGGCCCAGGGCCATCACAGCAGACCCCACACACCCCGCCCACCCACTGTTTGACCTGCTGCCGTCTGGAAGACGGTACAGGTCCATAAGTTCCCACACCAGCAGACTGTCAAACAGCTTCTTCCCCTGGGCCATCAGGTCCACAAATGCCCACAGACACACACTCACTTGAAACACACCCCACCCCACACACCCCATACACCTGAACTGCCACAACCCGTCTACCTCCTCCTACGTCCACTGCACCTTATTTTTGCACTCCAGTCACCTTGTAAATTGTAAATACCTGTAATGTCAGTAAAATTGTATAGTGTTATATTCTATTTTTTTAAAGTGTTATATTCTGTCCTGGAAAGTTGCTGCTGCGGGAGTACCCCCCACCCCCCCACCCCCGATTTTGTTGCACCCTGGGTGCAATGACAATAAAGGACTTATCTATCTATCTATCTATCTATCTATCTATCTATCTATCTATCTATCTATCTATCTATCTAAAAGCATAGCGCTACTGATCCAATATGAGCCTCCAACATCTTCATTTTCTTTTGCAACTTTGGGTTACATTCCACTATAGTTACCCCTGTGGAGCTATTGGTTACACATAATAAAGATAACCTAAACCTATATATATATAAGTATTAGATCTTATATTTCTATTAACCTCAGGCTCCTGAATTAAATAAAACCATCCATTAAACCCTGGCTTTATGCTTTCACAAGATAAAACACTAAAAATAAACCACCATTTCTGTATTTTGGTCTCATTCAATCCTCATTTTAGAGTGAAATGCAAACAGCTTTTTGCAGCAGTTTGAATCAGAGCTACTAGTGTTCTTTACCCTCCTACCCTCTGCCCTCCTTTACCCTCTACCCATCCTCCCCGAAGTCATAATGTAAGACACCAGTGCTGTTCGAAATCACCCCTGCAATCTCTCCCTTACGGGAGAATGGCTTCCTCTAGTCTCAGAACTTCAGGCTTCCCCCCCAGCTGGGATTTATCAGGCAACAAATGAACATTTTGTTGTCAAAGCTGATGTTTCACAAGCAGGGGAAAAAGGGAGGGCTTGCACATGGATTTGAGAGAATTTGATCAGGGCCAAATTGAAAAAGCAAGGTGACTGTTTCAATAACTGCAGCCGTTGTAGGGTCTTTTCGGTTATTTTTAAAAGCAGTCCAAGGAAGGGACCATGGCTAGGGTCATGGGCAACGATGGCACGTCGATGCACGTGAGGACCAACGTTTCACCCAGGTCATCGGTGGTTCAAACAACTAGAAAAGCAAAAGCAGCTTCAGGACGGCCAATATGACTTCTGTTCACAGCCAAGTTTCAACAATAGACCTGTAAGCATCCGATCTGATTGATCGCTTTTTTTTTTTTTTTACATTCCATCGATGGCGTATTGCAACTGTGGCTATCCTGGAAAACACAGACCACCAAGATGCAGCATAAAATAAAAGAAAGATGGCAGACAAAGGACCGTGAGGTGTTGATTCAGCTTCTAATTCCTCAGAACTCAGCACATGTTTTAATCAGCCACTTTCCAGTGAATGCTGGCGTTCTGAGGAAAACTTTTAACATTTTTTCAAAAAACTGTCCCTCACAATAACAAACTCTATTCAGATTGTTTTAGGCATTGCAGAAAAACAAGTTTTACCTGGTTATGTTGCTGCATTAACGTAAGTATTAAAGACAAGTACTTGCAAGAACAGGCATATCTGGAATTAATAACTAAAACGCTCCATTCACAATAAAAACACTCTCCATTTTGCACATATTTTGAGCATAACGAAGGTATTTTTTCAAGTAAGATTTTATTGGCATGACTATTACCGAGGTAGATATTTGTCTCAGTTTTGACTGAGATTGATAGTGTGGGCTGTGCAGCACCTGCAGAATTATTAAAATCACAAGTGTAAGCAAGAGCAGGCACTTGAAAACATCCATGGGCATGTACCAGCAAATAGTGCACCCTGCTAAACTGACATCAACTTCGGTTTAAAAGCCACACGGTTAAACTATAATTTAGTCACAATGGCCGACTGCAGAGTCAGAACTTAAGTCACCACTGACAGAGACCTGATCTCTTGGTGGTGGAACCCGTGAAAAAAAAAACCACACAAATACCTCCCACGAACAGCTCTTATGAACACTAACTCAAGATTATAGCCGACTATTTCTAAAACACTTCTAAATGTGTGATGACTTCTGTTTTAACAAAATGTGGGCACTCAAACTTAAAAAATAAGGAAGATGCCATCTGAGGATTCACATAAGAGACCCGACAGGTACCAAAACTTTAAAAGCAGGATACTGATTCCATTAGCAGCACATGATGTATGAACATATAGACAGTTGGCACCATGAGGGGAAAGGTCAAAGAAGGGACATCATCATCGTCATCAAACAATCCAACAAGTACATAAACTGTCTCCTCGTGCAGTCATAATCAACCATAATCCTTTCAGAGCCAATCTCCAAGTTTAATAATGCATTTTATTCTAACCATCAGTGATGTGTAACTTTCTCATCAAGCATCATTAATGATTTTGAAGTGGAAAAGACTCAACTTTACATCATAACAGCACTGTTTATGTTTATTCCACATTACTCTTCATGTATTTATTTAAAGATTTATTAATAACAGAGTTAAGAAGAAAAAAAATTCAGATTGCAGCCAATTAGGTTTTCCTAGAATCAATTTATGACAATGCAAATTATATAGCTGTAAGAAACATCAAACAAAGTTTTGGGATACTGCATTAAGCATATTTTAGTAGAAGATATTTTATAGTCCATATGACTATTCAGTTCTTGATATTGTCTCAGCAAGATTTGGGCCATTGTTGGCAGAATTCTACCTGCTGCTATACTCAATGAGAAGCCTCACATAGACATGCTGTGTTTTTGTTTAAATTAATATTTCTTGTTATTATATGCATGTATATTAATTTGACTGATATCATCTGAGCCAGGATTAATAAGAATGAATATTCAGGTTGCGTTTCAATATGTGCCTTGCAAAATGGTCATCCTGGCATTTTCTATCATTGCCTGTCTATCTATCTATCTATCTATCTATCTATCTATCTATCTATCTATCCTGAAAAAAGAAAGATAGAAATAACAGAATGCACATGCACTTTCTTACTAACTTATATGCATATTTCAAATCTAATTTTCCACTGAGCTGAACATCTCGTGTGTTAAAATTCCTGTTAAGTGGCTGCGACTCTTCATCAGGGAAAGTTTGCAGCTGTCTCTGACTTCGAGAGACCGTTCTGAGTGTTGCACATCACAAATGTTATTTGGAAGAGAGGCGCAATTATATCCCGCTCGTAATATACAAGCAGTTTACCCAACAATGGCGTTAGACACACGTCCCAAATGTACTGCCTCCTGTCATATATTAGATGGATGCTATAGGAGGGCATGCACACAGATTTACTGTTAAAATCAAGTTTGAGAGTTTACATACTTGGTCTCCTTGCAAGTTGGGTAGTCCACGCATCAAACGTACTCCACTCCACAGTGTGCAGATCGTCTAGAGGCGTTTCTCTTAGCGTGGTAATTTCAGTTGGGATGTAATATCCAGCAGACAGCTTTCGTGGAATGATCTTTCATGGCTAACTACTGCTCCGTCTGAGCGGCCTCGAATACAGCAGGAGTCCCAGGAGAGATCGACTAGGACCAGCAATGATAACACGGTTAGCTACGCTACCCTAAAGCGCTACCATAGTATACTAAATAAGGGAGGCTAAAGGCACCGAAGCTGACAAATGTCTGAATTCAAATCACCCATATGACCGCTAAATGTCAGAGGGTTGGGGGTTGGAGGTTGGGGGGGGTTTCAACAATCATTTAGTATTAGAAATATATATATGAGGGTTGGTTTCGACAGTATCCGGTTCCATAGTGTAGCGGTTATCACGTCTGCTTTACACGCAGAAGGTCCTGGGTTCGAGCCCCAGTGGAACCACGCTAGCTTTTCATTTTTTTTTCTTTCGTTCTCACTCTCATTTTTTTTTTTATTACGTTTAGCTCCCCACCGCCTTGTAATATTATTACGCACATGCGAAAAATGGTCCGGTAATGAAAAACAAGTTAAAATGTGGCGTAAAACAATGCTCGACCTAGCAGTACTTAACCTGTGATGGTGGGCATATTTCTCTTCAAAGGTCAACATGTCTCACTAGATTACGTTAATTTGCGTAAAATGGCACCGTTTCACAACACCTGCATCATTTTGTCACTCCAACAGTGGTGTCAATTTTTTGTACAGACAGTTTATACTTTTGCGTTTCTGTGAATATAATATTTTTTCGTTTTGGTAATTTATGCTTTAAAAAAACAATATAATCCTAAGTGATAAATTTAACGGATTCAATTTAATTCTTACACTATTTGCAACTTGAGTATACCAATTTGCCATTCCCCTTTCGGTACTCTGGTCCTAAATTAACCACCACTGCACAATTCTTTGCATTTAGTAGCAGAGTGTTTTCGAAATACCCTGTTAGTTGCTAGTCTCCAATGCCATTACATAAATGTAAATATTATAGCCTAGGTGAGGCATTTTTCAGAGTAAAATAAATAATAATTTAAAAAAAAAAAACAGAAAATCCCCAAAAGAAACCAAAAAATACCTCCCCCACATCTTCCTAATCGTAAAAGTAATAACAATAATTATAGACTTACACTATAGAATTACAAATTTTTTTTGTTTAAAAAAACTAAACAAAAAGATGTGGTGAATGTTTACTTAACCTACCTTAACCCTAACAGAGAAAAAAACCTAATTACTACAAAATTTATCGTCGTAGGCCGAGCAAATCAAAAAGTGGCGACTGTCGTTACAGTGGCAAACAGCGCTATCTATTTTTCTCCCTATTTGTGTTATGTTTTTAAATCTTTATCTGGCTTGCTATGACTTTTATCTTTGATCTTTTTGATAACAATAACAATTTATTAATAGAAGTTAGTTAACCGTATCAACGACGTCCAACTACCGGAAATGTGCGTGTTACCATCATTTGTGTCCCACAAAATGGCGAGTGCGTCTGTCGCCGCTGCTGCTGCGGCTGCTGCTGCTAACAGAGACCCAGCCGTTGATCGTTCTCTGAGATCAGTCTTTGGTATGTTTGTTGACATTTTATATCCGCGTTTTCTCTTTAATGCGTCTTTAATATATGAGCACTCTACCGACCAGCTAGCCGGTAGAGGCTAATGGATTCAAAGCATGCTAATGCCGAGATGGGTAAAAAGCTAACAAAGCTAAAGATTAATTGCTACTCGAGCACAGTTGTGTACTCTGTAATATGTCATTTGGTCAACTCTTTCAATGTTTTTGCTGTAATTAGTTGGGAATATTCCTTATGAAGCCACAGAGGAACAACTGAAAGACATCTTTTCCGAGGTCGGACTTGTTGTCAGCTTCAGGTGAGTGAAAGATGCTATCCTTAAAGTGAAAAAGATTACCGTACTATTAGTGCGGAACTTTTCTAGCTTGTTTATTTTCATGGTGAACAATCACGCTTTTGCGTGGTTTAAGTTATGATTTCATATATAGTTTTAGTAGGCTAGGTATAACTGAATAGACTTAGGCTCTGAGATCAACTTTTTTGCTTTTCATCCCAGGTTAGTGTATGACAGAGAGACAGGAAAGCCAAAAGGATATGGCTTTTGTGAATATCAAGACCAGGAGACGGCCCTTAGTGCTATGCGGAACCTAAATGGAAGAGAATTTAGTGGTCGGGCCCTTCGTGTTGATAACGCGGCAAGTGAGAAAAACAAAGAAGAACTGAAAAGTAAGGAATTGATTCAAGCACTGCAAGTTCGGTGATTTTTGTGTGATGCTAAAGGCACCTGCTGTGCTCCTTTGCTGTTTTGTAGGTTTGGGAACTGGAAGCCCCATAATAGAGTCTCCTTATGGCGATAGTGTTCAGCCACAGGAAGCCCCAGAGTCCATCAGCAGAGCTGTGGCCAGTTTGCCACCTGAGCAGATGTTTGAACTTATGAAACAGATGAAGGTAACCATCATGCATTGTCATTATTTACCCCCTTCGGCACGTGTACTAAATACTCTCTGTTCCTAACTTTTCTTATTTTTTGTCCAGCTCTGTGTGCAGAACAGCCCCCAAGAGGCAAGAAACATGCTGCTGCAGAACCCTCAGCTGGCTTATGCTCTGTTGCAGGCCCAGGTGGTCATGCGCATCGTGGACCCAGAGATCGCCTTGGTAAATAATGCTAAATACCGAACTAAATCGTCAATGAAAGAATCTTGAGAAATTAGTGTTAAGTGTTACATGAAATAAACCCTCTATTCACGTGGTCCACATTTAGAAAATGCTCCATCGTCAATCTTCAGTCCAGCCTCTGATTTCCAGTGGGCCAGCTGGAGGACCTGCATCTATCAATGCTCCAGCCACACAGCCGAGTGTGCCTCCGTCACAGCCACAGCCTGTAGTAAGACTGCCACCCTCCGACAAGCTTTCTATTTGCTTCACTTAGGTAGACCGAGGCGTTAAACCGTCTTAGTGGCGCTTGGCTAATGTTAGGTTTAAATTCACTTTTAGCCTGGAATGCACATCAATGGAGCTCCTCAAATGATGCAGTCAGCAAACATGGGTGTTGTCCCTGGAGCGATGCCTGTACAAGGACCAGGTCAAGGACCGGTGCCAGTAGGACAAGGACCAGTACCAGTAGGACCAGCAGGTAAACCTTAAATTGCCTTGCACACAATTCTCACCGGTTTTATTTATTTATTTGTTTATTTTCCATTTCTTTACATTGCGAATGTCCTTTGCAAGGAAATAAACATTTATTCAAGATGCATCCCAATGACAATCGAAGTGATATGTGATTAGGTGAAACTGCACAAAATTTGCATGACCGTTTTAAAAGGACTGCCTCACAGTTGTACTTTTGTTGACTATTCAGTGATTCAGTAAGACGTAAAGACAATAATGTTTGGAAGATATTGTGTTTTTTTATAGCGTTTTGCTAATTTTATTACCGAAGCAAAACTTTGTGCCCGCGCGTCCCGCTACACCGTTGCGCATCCACTAGATGGCGCCAGATTGTCTGTAATTTCGCCACCTAGTTTAACGGGAACTGCTGCAAAAATCGGCTTTAGTTGATTTAGTTTCTTTTCTAATTTCCCTGCGACGTCCTCAACACCCATCCAGGCTTTTCTTACCTGGCTTTAACATGCATTTTGATCTGAACATACCCCTTTTTTTCACACGTCTCAAGTGACAGCTCGTTATTAACACTTGCTTACAGCAGACCTTTGCATCTGCAAACACCACTTGGTATTACACAGAAAATGAGCTGTCAGGTGCTCACCTCCTTTTCCCCCTCAAGAAGAATTAATTTGACATCACAAAGGCAATATTTTTCAGGAAAACTGATTATTATTCGAGTTCGTTTTTGCTTTCACCTTTAAGGATTTTATATCAAGTGAGTTTTTTTCCCCTTTCTGTCAGTGCCTTGAAATCAGAGCCTCTCATATCTTCTCACTTTTAACAAAATTTAGCATTTGGATCATAGACGAGAAACTGGTTACATCCTAATATTGTTATTATTTATTATATAGCATAAATATACATAGCTAAAAGAAAAAAAGCTTTTTCAGCTTAATCTATTGTGCATCTAAGCAAACCTTTCTTATGATCAGAGCATCCAAAATGCATGCTAATACCGAACAATCCAGGCCTCCAGAGGTGTTCGGTAACATGATGAGCGCTCTAGACATGATCTTGTGTTGCTTTGCACTCTTGAGTCTGTGTCTCCTGTTCTTTTTTCCTACTTTAATGCTGACTCAGGAAACCTTCAGCATTCTCCCACAGGAGCGTCGGGGCAAGCTGCTATCGAGCGGCCTCAAGGTATCATCACTGTGCTTCAGTTCCTCCGTCAGCTCATGTGACTGCTGGGGAGGCCACCAGTACACCACAACACTTTGGGACCTTTGCTTTGTTGCTAGAATAAGATATTCTTTCCTATTCCAAACTATTTAAATAATAGACAAATGCAAATTATAGTCCATTTGATTGAAATTCAATCTCCTTTTATTTCCACGGCAGTTTGGTTAGTTTATGATAGAAAAAACTTCTTTCCTCCCACAGTTTTTCTGTATTGCTTAAAACGTCTAATCTTATTTAACCCATAATTTTCATGGTGTGTTGCCACTTTTGTAAAGTTTATTTTGCTGGGATACAGTGTATTTCCCAGGCAAACACTCACCCCTCAGGAGCAATTGTGTGCGTGGGCTCTCCTGTAATTCTTACTTTAGAGATGTAATATTTGAAAAAAAAAAAAGTGTTTAGCGATAAACCAGTTTCCTGGTTGGTGACTAAAGTGTGTTTTCTGAACATGCTGAACAGTTTCCCTTTTTCTTCTCTGCACCAGGACCTGGAGGCATCCCCCCTAGAGGCCTTCTGGGTGATGGTCCAAATGATCCCCGGGGAGGAACTCTGCTGTCAGTTACTGGAGAGGTCATAGACCCAAAGTAAGGCGTTTACCACCTTGTTTACCACCCAAACATGTCGTCCAAGGTTTTGTTACAATGAATATTTGCGATGAGTTGAAATATTTCTGTGCGCATTTAGCCGCGCTTACATGGGGGCCCCACAGCAGCACCAGGGACCTGTACATATGTCCCAAATGGCAGGGGGACCCCCACCCGATATGAGAGGACCGCCACTGGACATGAGAGGCCCACCCATGGCTGATCAGCGCAACATGATGGGCGATCCCAGAGGTCCCATCATGATGGAACCACGAGGACCCCCGATGGAAACCCGAGGTAAATCCACAATCTCCATCTGCCCCATTTTCAGACCAACTGGTTTAGTTTCTGTTTCTGCATATTCAATACACCCATAATTGGAGATAAATATGCAACTGAATAAACACTCTCCCTGTTGGTTTTCATTTATTCTATGGTTAACTTGGTTTTGGAGCTGAAATCGTCAAGCTTTTACTTCCTGCAGGTCGCGACCCAAGGGCAATGGATACTCGAGGTCCAGTGACGGCTCAAAGGGTTCCTATGGCTGCAGGAATGCCGGGTGCCGTTCCTCACGGCATGGGCCCTAATGCCCCTCCTTCTGCAAGACCGGTAAAACAACGACAGCAGATGATTCTGTCGGCTGTTCCCCGTGCAAAGCAGCATTCCTTCTCCCAGTTCTATTAGTAGGCACGTTTATGCTTGAAACTAATGAATGATGAGGTAATGATAATGAGGTAATTTTTTTTTATTTATGGTGCTTTAATCATTTTTGTTTTCCTGGACACAGTGAGTAAAATATTTATCAGTAACAAGTGCTCTTATTTTGAAACTGAATTTTGCAGTCCGTGTGGGAAATTCCTGGCCATTATTACCAGGAATTTGCAGTTTTCACAAATATTCAACCTGCTATCATTCCTCCTCTGGGAGCTGTGCTGCAAGTGGGAACAAACATTGTTTAGGAAAGCCACAATGGCCTCAATATCACTTTCAAGAAGCTTTGAATTTGAAACATTTGGGACTTTCCCGCCCTTTATGTAGGTGTTTATTTATGAAGAAAACAAAAAACAAGCCCTTATACACGTCAGCCACAAAGTATACCAGACTATATGAACCCTATTCTATCAGAAATATCAGATTTGTTAGTTGGACTTGAAAAGGACGACTGGTTTTGTCTTCCAGGGTCCAGGGATGCCTTCGGTTCCGCCGTCAGGAGGAGGCTTCAGTCCGGGCCAGAGCCAGGTTTCATCACAGGATCAGGAGAAGGTGTGTGCTCTCTTCTACACGGCACAAAAGGTCATACTGCAAGTCATCCTGCGTGGCACCCCCTGTGAAGGGGCCAGAAGAAAGGCCTTGTGAAGAAACAATAGCCGATGGAGACAGAAAAGTCTTTTCAACAAGCGCTCGTTTCATTGATTGTGCAACAAGCCGGTGAAGCACACTTTGGATTTTAGTTTCAACTCCTTGATCCTCCTGTGTGTGTGTGTGTGTGTGTCTGGGTGTGTACGGTGTAGCATTCACACCCTTCATAAGGTTTCCTCAACAGGTTTGGCCTTCTCTCCGACTGGCTTCAGCAGCGCTAACCTGACTGAGAGAAAATGCAGCCCTTGTGGAGCAGCGGCATGCCAAAGGTCACCCGGGAGTCAAG
>CAAE01015008.1:1882973-1901082 GCA_000180735.1 Tetraodon nigroviridis | reverse complement strand
CCATCATATGGAAATGTTGTATATAACAGAATTGACGCTGCTTATTATTGGTCTGAGGGGGCTCCCCTGTTATCTTAGGCAATCCCTAAATGCACACAATGGCTTCTCCTGGATATGGACAGTAGTATCGTGGCCTGTCTGCTTGCTCCTTTTCCAGTTTCCAAAAGATTGATAACCTTTTCCTTGTCGGAGCTGTTGGGGTGTGTTTTTTTGTCGCTCAAGAGGCTGAGTATTTTGGCGTCGTAATCTGTGGTCAGCTGGCAAAATGGTGACGTCCTTGTGTTTTGCTAATGGTGCCAGGGCTCTTTTTACTTGAGTAGTGTTTTCGAGGAAACCCCACACAAGTCCAGCGGAACACAGAGATCTGATTTTGGACACGCAGACATTCACGCCCTTCGCTTTCTGTGTTTGTCCTCTAGGCCGCTCTGATCATGCAGGTCCTGCAGCTGACCCCGGAGCAGATCGCCATGTTGCCTCCAGAGCAGCGGCAGAGCATCCTCATCCTCAAAGAGCAGATTCAAAAGACCGCAGGCGCACCATGATGCTTCCAGCTCTGTCAGACCGGTTCCAGGTAGTCGCATTCCAGTCCACCGTTGAGTCTTGGCATAATCTAGAATCATGTTTTGTATTTTATTTGTTTATTTTTGCCCTGCAGGACTCTGCCGTCACTTTCTGCCCTGAAAGATCTGAAGGTGCCTCTTACGAGCGGAGGATTAGTTTGTGTCTTCATATTGCTACCGCCCTCTTTGTCTGAATATTATGTTTTGCCAATAAAACTAATTAAAATGGAATTGTTGTCTCATCAATTAAACTCTTGGAATGTGCAATGACAACAAACAGCGTGTGCAGAGGCAACCATACGGAGATTACTTGAGGAGCGATTGTTTTCTTGATAATCTGACGAGGAAACTCTGACAGGCAGTAATAAACCACATCAATCTTTGAATGAGGCTTTCAGGAAACGAACCCAGTGGTTCGCAGGAATCTGGCTTATCTCAGTTTGTCTCAGGTCCATTAGTGACCTATTTTCGATGAAACGCACCCATGTTTGTATGTAATGTGTTTTTAAGGATTTTCTTGATTCAAGAAAATTCAAATTCATCGTTTTTATTTAAAAGAGCTTAATAAAGACAAAATAACATCAATATTGCACAAAATCAGGACATTTGACAGATAAGATAGAAAAGTGACGTCATCTGGTGCACAACTTCTCCCCCGAGGAGGAAACAAAGACGAAAACATGATAAGAATCAGTAGTTACAGCGTCAACTGTAGTCGGTTGTAAACAGGGACCCCCCCACTGGGCTGTTTTAGTTCAACAGTGCACAGTGACGTGCATGTGCACGTGCGGTGGAAATCTTGAACTCTTTAGCGTTAAAAGCTTCTCGTAATCTTCAGCAGGCCGCCGGTAAATTGTGACGGCAGTGATGAGCGATGTTTATGGTTCTCCAGAACCGGGAAGCAGTTTTCTTTGGTTTCCTGGTGGTGGCGCGGCCTTCAAAAGTTCTCCTTGTTGAAGTAAAACTTGGTCTTGCGGGGATCGACGTCGGAGTATTTGACGCATTTCTTCTCCAGGACTTCGGCCAGAGCTTCGGGGCCGCACAAGAACGTTCCCACCACCGACCTGGGGACGTCAGAAAAAAAAAAGCTATTTGACTGCTGTAAATTGAGTTTTGGGATGTAGCTGCGTTAATAATCTGTTGTTGTGAATCTGCATGGACACTGATTGCAGCTTCCTTTGTCAGTGCGGCCCGTGGTAGGCGGGTGGGATTGTGCGTACGTCTACCGCGGGCCGCACTGACATTATTCTTTGAAATTAAGCGGAGGGCCGCAAAAAATCATTCCAAGGGCCGTAGGTGGCCCCTGGGCCGCGAGTTTGAGACTCCTGCTTTAAATGATGCACCTGAATCTACCCTCCAAAGTCGGGGTCATCTTGGGGGGCATTAGGTCACCTTTAATACGGGCGCCACTAGTGGATCGCGGCTACTATAACAGCTTATTTCAGTCATTGGAAAGTACAGCTGAGACCGATGGGATTGCTAGTCACACTGGGCATATACTGTTGGTGCAAAACTATAAATTTGAACGAGCGTTTAACAAAAAAACGAGGGGAAGAAGGAAGGGGAAAACTCATCTTACGTGGGGTTCTCTTTGCGGACTTGTTCAAACTCCTTATCCCAGGCGGGCCTGCCGTAGTAGGTCTTCTGCCTGAGCCCGGTGACCACGTCTATGTCCTGATCCGAGTGGACCATGATGTGGTCGGCCTGCGGGGGACAAACAAAGCGCGCGTGTGAGCGAAGAAGAGCTCGTGCTGTTCAGCCGGACTGTGGTCGGTCGCGCTGGAGCGCACGTACGTGACTCTGATCCCACTTGGTCAGGTAGAGTTTGTAGGTGAGGAAATCCCCCATGCCTCTCTCATCCATTTCTTTCTCCAGTACCTGCAGGAGGTCGGCAAACCACTCGAAGGCGTGCGTTTCCCGACAGAGCCAATAGAAATAAATCTGAAACCAGGAAACAGACGCGGGGTTAAACAATGATCCTCTGACACATCAACGGCCTTGTCGTGTTTGCACAAACACCAATCTGTTTCTAGTGTCGCATCCATCAAATGCATCAGTGTGGTGAAAATAACAGGCCTCACTACCTTCCTGGTGCGCAGTTTCGGGTTGGACTCCTTGAATTTGTACCAGATGGACTTGAGGATGGAGGCGAAGGGAGTGACGCCGATGCCCGCGCCCACGAGCATGCTGACCTCATAGTCAAACACGTCCTCGCTGGCTGTGCCGAACGGGCCGTCCACGCCCATTCTGAGGGGGTGGGAAACACAATAAAGTAACTGTTTGACCTGGGAAACTACACAGTAGGTGACAACAAAAGGGAGGAAAGAATCCTCGCAGAGACTGAATGTCAAACAATAAAGGTTTCGTAATGTCACCAGCATGAAAATGAATAAAAGTTCTGTCTTAAAGCAGATGACAAACACAATGCCTTGTTTGTTTCTAGATTTATATAACTCTTCAGCAACTGGGAAATGGTTGATTTCGTGTTTCTTTTCCTCTAATTGCTGAAAGAATGCAGCAGAACATTGCCAGCATATCTTCTACATCTCCTTTAAAATAACCCTGCTTTAAAACTTGGGAAATGCAGCGTCTGCCGTGATCAAAACTGGGGCCATATTAGGCGTATTTTCCCTCCACAAGGAGTTAAAACATTATTTTTTCCTCAATAAAATATTAAATGTTCAGAAAAACTCCAAAAACAGCATCTACAAACAGACAGAAGGACGCTTGCTTTGTTGTTTTGCAGAAGATTAATCAGAAAAATAGTGTGCCACCAAATGTTTGTTTGTTTTTTAGAAGTATTTAGAATATTTGTGGAAGAGGTGTGTGCTCACTTTGGACCCTGCGCTCCCTCGGGAAGCTTCTGCATGATGTCAATGAGCTTGTCGGTCCAGTCTCCGGCCGAGCGAATGTGGACGCTGAAAAAGTCTTCCTCCGGCGCCGAGGTCATGGTGAACGGATGCCACTCCAGCTGCGAGATGGCCGGACAGTTGAGGAAGACGTACTGGCCCACTTCCATTTTGAAACCACTCTTCACCAGCTGCAGCTCCAGCACCTTGGACGGCCGCATCACGATCTAAACGTAAAGGGTGAAGGTTACGCTCACTGCGAGGCGCCCCAGAGGGCAGCGACGGGCGACGGATCGAACGTACCCTCCTGTATCGGACCGTCTGCATGTAGCGAACGAAGCGTATCAAACGCTCGCAAACGTAGAGAAACATCGGAGCGATCACCCACATCCAGGTCTGGAGAGATAAAGAGATTGAATTCTTGGTTGCAGCACTATGGTGTGTATCTGATAGCAAACAAAAAGCAAAAAAAAAAACCTCCAAAAAACCCCCAAAAAACAGACCTGTGGGAATCCTCCTGCAAACTGAGGGATGGGACACTCAGGAATGTGTCCCCAGTCATCGGGATGATCTTTACAATAGCTGGTGTTGTGTGGTGGATTCGTAGTCTGTTGACTCCTCACAATGCGTCTACAAAAAACATGTGTGAAACCAGTTTGGCTCTCACAGCGACGACATTCCAACCAGGTCAAAGCCAGCCGACGGCGTTCCCTTACCCAGCTCCGTGGAAGACGAGGCCGGCGAAGAAAATGATGAAGAGGTGGTGGGTGTACCAGAAGACCTCGAAATAGCTGCGTCTGATGACCTCCATGGACGACGTGATGATGAGGATGAGGGACAGGGTGATGATGACGCCCGTGAGGCCGGCGATGGTGGTGAAGGCAAAGTAGGTCGGAATCTGCTGCGGATCCTGGTGAGCAGCAGCAGCAATTATGACCTGAGCAGGCTGGTTTTCAACACGAGATCACAGCCACCTCCAGATCCTCTATTGTAATTCGATCTAACAGATCTTCATCATCTCCCATTCAAGTTCAACGCCCCGGCAGAAACACGATGATTTGGTGACCGGAAAAGTGCCTGAACTCACTAGATCGGTGATTCGGATGGGGTTCAGGTAGGTGGTCCCGTTGGCGTCGTCCAGTTTGGACAGGGCGGTGCTGAGTTCGTCGTAAACTCCTTGCCGGCTGTTGTTGTACCACTCCACGTTCAGCAGGTGGGCGACCGTGTGAACGGCTGTGGGGACACAAAAAAAAGAGGCGGGCGCTGATCTGTGAGGAGGCTTTAACTGTTAGATCCACGGAGCAGCGGAGTAAAACTTTTTTACGTCCTAAATGAGATAAGCGGGAAGAAAAAACGCCAATAACCAATATTTGTTCTGGGTTTGTCTTTAAGTCGGTGTTGAAACCTTTTGATACCAAAACAAGGCTGAGTTCAAAGGTGAATACCTTTATTTCTGGTCCATAATTTATCCTCACTTTTTGGCATATTCTCCACACTTTTTTTAAAATACAATTTTTGTCAAAATGATGGTCAAAAGGAAAATGTATAAAGGTCAATCTAATTAGCTAACTGTTGGATCGAATGAAAGAATGGAGGACAGCATTGTACGCATATGACTGAGAACCTACACAGACAAAAGTTGCAGTAAACATCAGTATGTTCGGAATTTCTCCACAGCAAAACAACAAGGTTAGAAGAAGAACAACATAGTCAAAGTGTTTTCAAGAAAAGTTAGTTTTACCTGTCATTAGGGCGATCATGTAAGCCACCAATTTATGGAAACTTAGATTTTTATCCAGTTGTTTCCTCATTGATCTTCCACAACACTGACAGAGGAGATACAATCAGATAAGTCAGAAAAGCACCTAAATGACATAGAATGTCATGGAAAAAAAGTTAAAAATGTAATGTAAATGTAACGACAGTAACAAAATGTTTAAAAAGTAGTTTGGTAGGGTAAAATACCAGTATATTTACCAAATGTGACTGAAAACTGCAAAGATTGAGGTTTTTGCTTTTGTTTTTGCCCTGAGTTTGCGCCTTCAACGCGCCGTAAACTCACCACGAACGAGCCTCGGAGGAGCGACAGCAGGTTCCTGCACACCGGCAGGAGGATCAGCATGCAGTTAAAGTTCAGGACGGCTGCTGGAGCCCTGGCCCAGGCCAAGGCAGACTGGGAGGGAGGATAGAGCTCATTGCCATTTTCTAAAAAATACATCTAAACGATTTAACCAAGTCTCGCCCGACGCCTTCACTTACCCCCAGGAGATGCCGGGTGTAGAAGAACTGATCCCCCAAATCGTAAAAGAGGTAAAACCAGACGAAGAGGAATATGTTAATGCCCATCCAGACCACCTGTAAAACGTTTAAACACAATTCGGTCAAAATATGGCAATTATTGAGTTCGTTTTAAGATGTTACTGAAAGGTGTTTTAAAATGTACGACACGCCGAAACGCGCCGCGTAGTGACTTTTCTCCCAAATCCAACGAGCGGAAACTCACCAAGATGAAGGACGTGAGTCCGTGGTTGACGATCCAGTTGCCCATCTTGTATTTGTGTCTGCAGCCAGAAGCAGCTTCTCTGCATCTTCGGTCCAGATCTGAGCCTTTATAACGAGCACACACCCACACACACACACCCCCACACACACACACACCAACACAAGGAAGCTCAAGGACGCGATGAACGACAAGGAAGTTCAGAGGCGAGCTTTTCCTTCTGCAACTGCATGGCAGCATTCCACTTGCTGGAAGAGTGTGAATGAGTTGCAGGAATGAGGAAGTGCTTATTAAGCAATAAAAGGCTGGTGAAATACTGCAAATCTATCATAAAAGGGTTTTGTTTTACACATGAGATGAGAATAATAATGGTTGCAAAGGTCATTTATTGAAATTTCAAGTAAAACAGCAGAAAAGGCACCAGAAAACAAAACAAAAACAAGCAAACTAAAACACTTTACAGGCTATTTCACAGTCAGAGGAGATGCTTCACCTACAGCAGTGTTTATTTTCAAAGACAGATTGTCATAAAAGTTCATTTTCACACACACACCCCCCATACAATTCAACATGCCTTTATTTGTTTTAAGGCAAACCAAACAAACCGGCTTCTACGTTTGGGTGGAACAAGGCTTTTTTTCCTGTGCAGATGCAAACATGCGTCAACTATGAGGGGGAGTAAAGCGGAGAGGCTCTTGCGTAGATTTCCAGCCGCTCGGCGTGCTTGTACACACCTGGCTCTGTCCGGCACACACACACACACACACACACACACACACAGTTTTAACGCAGCCTTTGTGCAGCGCTGCGTGTTGACGCGTGCTGCGTTCTTTGCTTTTACGGGGTGCGCGGGAGTGTGTGATCAGCCGGCAGGAGTTCATCACTCGACTGCTTCCCAGATCCGTGGACAAATCCAGCTTTTGTTCCTCCGAGGGAGTCAGAGACGCTCTGTGCTCCAACCCCGCTAACTCAAAAAGCCGAAAACCACGGCGCCGTTTGTGTTTGGCAGCTTGGGATCTCTTTTCTCAGCGGGATATCTTTCGATCCTGCTCCCTCAAACGGCCTCGGTCAGATCTTCCAAGATGGCCGTCTCGCGCTCGACCGACTGACTGTGGAGGTCCGGGGGTTCCGGCGGGTGGGGGTTGAGCGGCTCGTCTGCCCCCAGCACCATGGTGGCGGCGGTGGAGTAGGAAGGCTTCTGATGGCGCCTCCTGCCGGTTCCTTTCTGGCAGCAGACGCAGTGCAGGCAGTCGTGGACGTTGTATTTGAAGAGGCTCCTGCAGGGGTGGCAGAACTGGTAAAAGACCAGCATGAAGAGCACAGACATGCTGTAACCGATCAGCAGCTGCACCACCAGCAGCGGCGCGCACACGTACTCGAAGAAGTCGGACTTGTTGAAGTACCACAGCGTGATGAGGACAAAGTTCTCCACGAAGCGTGCGCAGTAGTACAGAGCCAGTCGGCCCCAGCCCTGCCTCCTCTGGATCAGCTCCCGGTGGGTGAAGTCCAGCTGCACCGCCGACCAGCAGAACACGTTGATGCAGGCGTACAGCAGCGTGAACAGGCTCAGCACCACCACGGTGCCGAAATGAGAGAAGTTTCGCTCCAGGCCCTGAGTCAACGAGCCTTTCTTGGCCCAGAACTCGGTCCAGGGTTGGAAGAAGAAGAAGAGCAGGTTGAGCGAGCCCACCAGGACGACCCAGTATTTGAGCGCCGTGCTGAAGAGGACCAGAACCGTGATCCTGGTGGCGATCTCCAACCCTCTCCACACGGTCATGCACAGGTAGGCCGCGGGGCGGACCCGCACCTTGTAGTCGTCGTATCTGATGTGGATGGCCAGGACGTTGCACACCAGAGCCCCGTATGTGATGGAGACCAGGTTAATGATCATCAGAGCCACTGCAAACAGAAGCATATAAAAGCCTTAAAGTCATTCTGGAACTATTACTACACTAATTATAAACAATCCCTAAATCCCTTTGATCTAACAAGTTCCAAAACTGAAAAAAATATACCGATCACTAAGCTAGCATTTAGGATGTAGGGTTGTAGCAGACTGGATCAACCATCAGATATGCTTTAGTCTACGACCTCAGGCTTATAAAATCTTGTCACCAGTCAGCTGTTATTAACTGTGAACGCAGCCTCTCTGCAGGGTGACCTTTGACCCCTCCAGCGCGCTTACGTCTGGCAGACGGGGCGTATTTCTCCTGGATGGTGGCGTACATCTGCAGCGTCAGCTGAGGCACGGAGCCCAGAAAAGCCTGGATGACCGCCGTGCGCTTGAAAGCGTTCCGGTGCGCGGCCAGCGTGCGCTCGCTCTGGCCTATTTCCCACTCCGTGGGGATCTTCTGTCCCTTCTTCAGGCTGATCTTCCTGGAGAGGGTCACGTACGTCTCCTCCTTTTTTCCTGCCTTGAAATAGACGATCAGCGCCTCGAAACACCTGAAAGACACAAGACAAAGACGTCAGCAACGTCCTTTCCTACCACAAGAGAGCAGCGCCACACCGGGGATTAGACGGCGTTTGGATCTTTAATTAGATTCGGACGTGTATCTTTAAATTTAAATATAATACAGTAAATGGAGCAGAAATATGAAGCATGCGCTCTGAAATAGGCGGCAGACAACCGAGACCAGACGGAACATTGAAAAACCACCGGAGGGCAGCCAAGAGTCAGGCAGCAACACAAACAGCCCTTCAAACTGTTTGGGTGTGGCTGCTTGCAAGGTAAAGGCTCCCGTTGTTGAGTCAGTGAATGCAACTGACAGCGTTCATAAAAAGAATGCGCTAAATCCAACATTACGGTGCCGAAAAGTTAGATTGAGCTCCAGAACTCCAAGAATTCCGCTAGGAAAATATTCAATCGTGTATAGCTTCTGCTGTTTGGGGACACATCCGGGTCAGCCGTCACATGTTATTGCTGACTTTTATAGAGACTGTGTCCTACTTGCACGGCTAAACTTCTACCCTGAACTGAGCTGAACACAAATATTACTGTGTCTGGGCAGACTGTTATCTCACACACACACACACACACACACACACACACACACCTAGAGACTGGGAGTGCTATATTCGCTCCCCAGCAGACACACACACACACACAAGATTAATGCACATGGTCCGTGACAGAGGAGCAACCTTTGATTTACTGGCATACTTGAGCTCAAATCCAAGAGTTGCTGGTCTTAAAAGGCAGGGATTGGGAGCCAACGTGCACTCTGAAAAGAAACCGGAAGGTTGCTTTGAATTTCCCTCGGAGGGGAAGAAAAAAAAAAATGGCGTTACCGGTGAACGCATATCGCTGACGGAATCAATACGCTGCGTCCTTTGAATGTATAAACAGAAGCCACTTGCACCCCTCCCTATGTAAACTCAGGAGCGCGGCGCAAGAAAATTCCACATCAAAGCAGAGGAATTCCTTCAGAAGCCTGAAACGCTGGTCTTGTCTGAGCCCAGGCTGTCAAACAATACAGGGAATTCTTTTAGCAGCTCCTCAAGCATGATTTCATCGCCGGGGGTTCCGTCAAGTTCGGCGGAACGTGGAGACGCACATAAACCAGAGGTCTGACGTGCTCAGACGTGTCCGAGCGGAAGCCGCTCGGTTCTGCGGTTCTGCTGTAACCTTTGGATCATATGATTAAACACTCGAGTCAAAACAAGCCACGAGTACCCTGACTCAACCAGAAACCGCAGACTCGGACTCTCGGCGGCGAGCGTCTCAGCCTAATCAGTTCAGCCGAATCAGCGACTGAGGCATCCCGGAGTCGTACAGGAAAACTGCCCCCTGAGCCTGTTTACATCAGGAGCTTAAACAGACTGGTGGCTTGTTTTTTTTTCCTTATAAAGGAACGCTGATTTACTGCTACGTGTGCAGGTTTCCATCTGAGGTCATTCTATTCCCATGGAAAACCATGTTTACTTTGAATCCTTGGATGCAGACTGAAGCTGAAGCTAACACACCGCCTCACACACTTATTTCAACCCTCGAAAGGCAGGTTTCTCCCACATATTGTTTGTCCAGCAGCCGAGCTGGATGTGAACGTGCCTCATCTTGTCCAGAGAAGAGAAAACACACCCTTCAGTGTACCGCGGCCTCTCCGGGGATCAGCTTCCACATCGTGAATTTTCCCAGCTTCATCTTTGGATTCCAGATGCTTCCCAAGCAAACCGACTGTGCTTTGATAAAGTCTTTGACGCGGCATTTACCAACACCGGCTCCAGATAGGAGTAGAAAAACACCCAGCATTCCAAAACTGCGTGTTTTTACAGAACTACCTCCAACACCCGATTTGCTACTTGTTATTCTTCCCACCGCTGCTTCATTTGCACTAAAACCCTCAACCCTTCAATCACAACCCGGGGTTACCTCACAGTCACACTCAGTGTACTTTCAGTCTTGTCTTTTAGTGTACTTTTGTCCTGTCTTGTCATACCTTGTTATCTTGGTGGTACTGGGTAGATGCAGCCTTAAGCTACTGGCTAAACTACTTGATTTTTTTTTGATTTACAGATTAGGATTGTCTTGTTGTGCACCGGCACTTTACTGTTGTCCATGTCCACACACGGGAACGTGAAAAACGTCACTTCGATTCCTTTGTATGTGAAGAAATGGACAACTACAATTGACTTTGACTTTATCGTCACATGGTCAGAGGTGTGCAACTTGTTCCAGCTGTTTTGATTTCTAAGATCCTTAAATGAGGTCAGACAATTGAGCGGTAAAGATGCGTTTGCAACTGTGCAGAGTCATCTGACACACTGATAATAACGTCTGGACCACGGACGGTTTAATTGAGGACAAGACCGACAAGAACATCTTTAAATCAAACCGTAGACCCTGAACACGGCCTCCGAACGTCATGTGGGAGGCTGTTATGTTCTCTTCTTCATACTAGAAGAGCTTTCCATCTGGAGTGTGATTTCATTTATGACTAAAAAAGCTCAGGCTTCCTGGTCTTCGACTCACTGTGGTGGACATTAGCTCCGGAGCGGACTGATGCATTTCCAGCGGTTTTCTAAAGTTTATAACGAAATAAGACGTAAAACAGATGCTTATACTTACATAAGTCAACGTGTTTGACAGAAAATTATTCAAAGCCAATAAAAAAGATGGAATATTCAGTTACTATTTACTACCATCTACTTTCCAGACCAAAAATATAGTTGACACAAGCGCAAGATATCGTGCACGTCTTTCATAAAAAAATAAACCAAACACTAATAAGCGATAGAATGCCAATTATACCCAAAAAAAAGAAGCAGCTTTGTCTAAAATGTTGCTCTAAATCCCGACTCCCACAGAAGGGGCCCCACCGACCTGATGACGGGGCCCAGCAGCAGCAGGTGCAGGAGGAGGACCAGAGGCCGGTCCCGACCCGCGTCTCTGTGGATGAACGTCAGGGCCAGCTGGATGAGCACGGCGGGGACCAGCATGAAGGTGATGGTGAAGCCCAGCCAGGTGTCATCCTTGGTGCTGTGGTACTTGCCGCTGAGCACGGCCGCGGACACGAACTCGGCGCAGTAGAGCGCGGTGGCCAGCACGACGCTGAGGGGAGCGCGGCCCCGGCCCCGGCTGTGACTGACCACCAGCATGACGCCGTTCTCCGCCTCGGACCGGTACTCCGGCGGATCCATGTCCGAGATCTCTCTTTCCTGTTCTTCCATGGTCACTTCACACATGCTACCGCAGGAATATTTGATGTCTTATATCACATTGTATTCATTCCACAAGCCGGCCGCGCATCCGTTTAGTCACCCATGAAAAGTTTTTGTTTGTCCATAGAATGAACGGTCAGGCGATCCGGTCCCGGCGAACACGCCTCACCACCGGACTGACGCCAGCGCTGCGCCCCTTTTCCGAAAGTTCAACCTTCTCTTTTAGTTCCAAACAAAGAACGCTTGTACAAACTGGGAAGTTAAACAGAGCTAAAAATTTGCATTCGCTCGCTGTGTCAAAATGTAAAGGCGTTTCCCGCGGTCTTCGAGTTGCGCGACGCCGACACTCTCGGACGGCGGCTAGCAGGTTGTGTTTCTCTCCTCTGATGCGCTGTCGCCGCCAACGCAGCGGAAAGTTAGCAATATTCGGGCGGCAACGACACAGGGTGCTTTCAAAATAAAAAAAAGCGGAAGTCCCATTCTTTGATTTATAGTGACCTTTACACGTCCCCCTTCTTACGACCCCAAAACAAGAAAAGCAGAATTTGCACTTTTGGATTGTCGGAGAGGATTAAATTCTAATTAAAAATATTTATTTGTTATTATATCCCTTGTGTCTTGTTTATGATGGCATTGCCCTAGTTAACAAAATAAAACTAAAAGCAAACTAAACAACAAAAAAATATCTTTGAAAACTGAAACGTTGATTTGCACCTTTTGTTTAAGAGAAAATATAATATATGGCAGATACCTAATGTTAATAATTAATTAAAAGGTGAGTGGCTACATTTCAGTCGCAGTGTTGCAACCATTTATTTGTTCAGTGATTCTAGTGCTGCGGGAAATTAGGGCATGTAGACACATGGTTACACAAGGCATGGCAGGGTACATGCAAGTGTTAGTGCAGGATCTCTTTCCTGAAGCTCAAAAGACACAAAATGTACAGGCTATTCAAGAGACATTTTGCAAATAATACAACAGAAAAGTGTCTCACATTTTAGTCTTTTCTAGTCTTTTTGCAAAGCAGCTCTACAGATCACCTTTGTTTTTGCACTTCCATTTTTAGTCTCCACCAACAGAGCAGACTTAGCCTTGTCATAGTGACCTACAGCCCTACAAGTAAACAGCTGCAACACACGCGCGCGCGCACACACACGTAGACACACAACTGAAACGTCACGTCTTATTTGAATTTTATCATGCAAAGTAACTTTCACGTCCTGCGAGCTTGCTGATATTTGCTTAACTGATCAGTTCAGGTTTTATCTAAAGTCTAAATGCTGCATGAGAGGAAACACTAAAAAAAATCCACTTTTGCAGCTCCAAGTTTTCTTATGCGGTAGTTGTCCGTGGTTTATTTTCACAGCGTTTGACCGAATGACCTCTCCCTGTGTTTCTGAGCCTCTTCCTGTCCGTGACATCATCACAACTGTGTGAAAAGGGTCGACACCGCACAATGAAGCCCGTCATTAGTAATGCATGTTTGGTATGGGCCAACAATTTTGTTCTCCAGCAGTACAGCTGAGGGGAAGTAGAAGTCGGAAATCTACTCAGAGTGTGCCGGTCATGTCCTACACAGTGTTATCAGCTGATGAGGTCAGTGAAAGAGTATACTCACTGCTCATCTATTTAAAATTCTTCACCACATGCTGGACTCAATGGAGCCTTCGTCCTGCCTTTGTGAATTCCGAAACTGTGTCCTCACTTTCATGCCAACAAATTACTTACACAGCTGTTTAGGAAATAAAAACGCGATACAGACACTGTTTTTGCTTCACGTAAAGCCTGGAAACAAAGTAAACAAGCCAGGCATTGTCGGGATGCAAAGAAAAGAAGAATCCACCATTGCAAACGCTGAGTCAGCATTCCTGACCACACCTTACAACATACATATGTCAAGCGCTTTAAATTCAATAGCATGCCTAGCTTTTTTTAAAAATAGTATAGTAGGTGACATACTGCAACCAAATCTGTAGAAGCAAAAATAAATGTGCCATGTCGAGAACAGAAGCAGATAGGTGTGGTCTGTCTGCTGCTGTTTTTTCCACCCCCACCCCTCTCTATTTCTATCTGTGTGTGTGTGTGTGTGTGTGTGTGTGTGTGTGTGTGTGTGTGTGTGTGTGTAGTTGGGGTCTGCCTGGGATGAGTATACCCTGCAGAGCCTGACTGGCTGTTGGCCTAATGACATAATGAGATGAGTGCTGCATACAAGCCAGGGCTGCAGCTCTCTAGAGGCTGGCATCATTTGCACAAGATACACACCACCGGAGAAACCTTTTATTTGTGTTTTTGTTTACATCTTTGCTACAATTTGATGTGAGGTCATGTGCAAAGGTAACATAAGCATGCAGTTTTCATTTCATCTCTACCATTACATCACCAAAGAGCAGGTAATACAGCATTTTATCGCTTGCCTAGACGTTAATACCGAGTAAACAGCAGCCTGTAAGTATTCATTCTGTAAATGTGTCGCCCCCCAGTGGCTGATAATGCAATAAAGATAATCCTGGACTCTTTGGTACTTTAAACTGAGGTTGACACGCAAGCTCCACTTCTGAAAAAATACCTGACCATGTCTCTCACCTAGGTTCATGGATGACAAGGTTGGTAAAGAAAATGATGACCCTCCATAAAGGACGTAATGATGAGGATAAAGCTCAGGGTGTTGATGACGCTCGTGAAGACACAGCACATTGGCATTGAGAGCAGGGGGAGGGTGTGTATTCTTTGTCGCAAATAATACCTTGTTGTGCTGATATTAACCTTCCCGATACACTAAGGTCATCCATGACAGTTTGCTCTGATTTCTGCCAGACTACCGTGGAATCTGGTTGCCTCTCCGAGTTCTGTGGTAACGACTTCAGAAGGTGGGAGAAAGCATGTGGTTTTAATGTGGGGTTCTTTCAAATGACCTACAATGTAGTAAAATACATTTATGATTACGCACACAACTATTTTCACTCCAGAATCACCTAGATTTTGTCCAGTCCACAACACACAACCTTCTGCAGCGCTGCTTGTTGGCACATGCTTCACTATTTGGATTACCGGGTGCACAAGGTTATGGTCGTCCAACAGGAACTTCCTTTAAATCATTGCCTCTCAGACAAATCAAGCCTTAGTGCCCTTGACAGAGTCACAGACGCTCTGTTTGTTCACCTCGCTGACTCGAAAACCCCTAAATCAATCCTGCGTTGGGGAGAAATTTCTCGGTCATCGAGGTCAAAGAAATCTCGTCAGTTGGTAGTTTTCGATGCTTCGTTTATCATCTGATAGGCTTCTTGTTGGTCCACATGGAGACTGGGCAAATCACCCAGATGACTGACGAGGTTGGGGTGTTGTGACAGGTGGGTGGAGTAGGAAGGCTTCTGGTGGCGCCTCCTGCCGGTTCCTTTCTGGCAGCAGATGCAGTGCAGGCAGTCGTGGACGTTGTATTTGAAGAGGCTCCTGCAGGGGTGGCAGAACTGGTAAAAGACCAGCATGAAGAGCACAGACATGCTGTAACCGATCAGCAGCTGCACCACCAGCAGCGGCGCGCACACGTACTCGAAGAAGTCGGACTTGTTGAAGTACCACAGCGTGATGAGGACAAAGTTCTCCACGAAGCGTGCGCAGTAGTACAGAGCCAGTCGGCCCCAGCCCTGCCTCCTCTGGATCAGCTCCCGGTGGGTGAAGTCCAGCTGCACCGCCGACCAGCAGAACACGTTGATGCAGGCGTACAGCAGCGTGAACAGGCTCAGCACCACCACGGTGCCGAAATGAGAGAGGTTTGGCTCCAGGCCCTGAGTCAACGAGCCTTTCTTGGCCCAGAACTCGGTCCAGGGTTTGGAAGAAGAAGAAGAGCAGGTTGAGCAAGCCCACCAGGGCGACCCAGTATGTGAGCGCCGTGCTGAAGAGGACCAGAACCGTGATCCTGGTGGCGATCTCCAACCCTCTCCACACGATCATGCACAGGTAGGCCGCGGGGCGGACCCGCACCTTGTAGTCGTCGTATCTGATGTGGATGGCCAGGACGCTGCACACCAGAGCCCCGTATGTGATGGAGACCAGGTTAATGATCATCAGAGCCACTGCAAACAGAAGCATATAAAAGCCTTGATACACACAAATATAGCTGCTTATGGCACACACCTTTAATCTCACTGACCTATTTATTATTGTTTTCATCAATTAAGTGTTTTGACGCTTAAAAAATGATAATGCAGGTAAATCCTGTCAGCATCTTCACATGTCTGAGTACATTTTATGTACATTTTATCTTTTTAATTACTAGTATTCCAGTTTTTATTCCCAGCGATTAACTGTTTGATTGAACACGTTTTAAAACTAGAAAAATACATGGATTTTTAACCTGAGCTTTAGGACTGACATGTAGAGTTGTAGCAGACTGGATCAACCAACACATAAACCTGTCTGTGACACGACAGTTATTAAAACCTGTCATCAGTCATTTACCGTTACAGTAATAAGAACCACAGCATTTCTGCAGGGTGACCTTTAACCCCTTCAGCACTCTTACATCTCGCAGGCAGGAAGTATTTCTCCTGGATGGTGGCGTACATCTGCAGCGTCAGCTGAGGCACGGAACCCAGAAAAGCCTGGATGACCGCCGTGCGTTTGAAAGCGTCTCTGTGCACAGCCAGCATGCGGTCGCGCTGGCCTATTTCCCACTCTGTGGGGATAACATTTAAAAAAACATTTTGTAAAACATTTTACTTTTAAATCTTAGAATGACCGCTAAAACTTAAAATAACAATCATACACTACCGGTCAAAATATTGGGGTCGCCTAGACAGTTTTGTGTTTTTCATTAAAATTCACACTTTTGTGAATAAAAAAATATAGTCAAGACATTTACAAGATTTGAAGTAATGACTTGTATTTAAAATAATAATTTTTTTCCTTCAAACTTTGCTTTCACTAAAGAAATCCTCCATTTGCAGCAATTACAGCATTGCCAACCTTTTCTATTCTAGTTGTTAATTTGTTGAGGTAATCTGGAGATTCGCCCCACGCTTCTAGAAGCCTTTCCCACGTTAGATTGGCTGGATGGGCGCTTCTTGCGTACCATACCGTCAAGCTGCTTCCACAACAGCTCAGTGGGGTTTAGATCTGGTCACTGCGCTGGCCACTCTATTACCGCGGCCTGCTTCTTCTCTAAATAGTTCTTGCACAATTTGCAGGTGTCTTTTGGTTCATTGTCCTGTTGTAGGATGAAATGGGCTCCAATCAAGCACAGTTCACAGGATATGGCATGGCGTTGCACAATGGAATGATAGCCTTCCTTATTTAAAATCCCTTTTACCCTGAACAAATCTCCCACCCTACCAGCACCAGAACAACCTCTGGTGGCCTCTTAACTGTAGATGCTGACACTGACTGGCGTTTTGTGGGTACTATTCAATGAAGCTCCATTGAGGACCTGGGAGGTGTCTAGTTTGCTCAGTTGTGCAACGGGACCTCCCACTTCTCTTTCTAGTCTGGTTAGAGCAGTGGTTCTTAACCTGGGTTCGATCGAACCCTAGGGGTTCGGTGAGTCAGTCTCAGAGGTTCGGCGGGGCCTCCGCCACGGAGAGCAAGACACACCCGACTCATCGTGTCAAGATGATCATGTGCAGATGATCGCGTTACATTGCTTGGCCGATCAGTGCTGCATGGATTTTAGTGCGCTCAGTAGTCAACGTGTGACTGACGTGGTAGTGCGTCGTCTGATTTTGTCCTTAATATTTTAATCCATACTAACTATGTTGAGCAAAAAAAGAAAGCGGTCAGACGAATATGTACAACATGGATTCACATGTATCACAGAACAAGATGGGAGTCAGCCTCCTATCTGCATGATTTGCAATGCCAAGTTGAGCAACTCTAGTCTCGCACTGGCAAAACTAAAGGAGCATTTTTTAAAGCTGCAGGCAGATGGGGACTACAAGAACACAGTTGGTGAATTCAAGGTGAAGAGAGCCAGATTCGATGAAAAGGCTACTCTGCCTTCTTTTGGATTTGTACCCATTGACAAACCGATCCTCACAGCATCGTACAAAGTTGCTTACCCGATTGCAAAGCAGGGCAAGCCACACACCACTGGTGAAACACTCATAAAACCAGCTGCGTTAAAGATGGCGAATCTGATACTCGGAACAGCGGCCGAAGTACGGTTCATTTTGTGCACCAGTAAAAAAACATATACCTGTGTCTTGAATTTGAAAAAAATCCTATTTTATTTTTCACTAAAGAAGGGTTTGGTGAATGCGCATCAGTACCTCCAACAAGGTTAAGAACCACTGGATTAGAGCCTCTTTGTGCTGTTCTCTGAAGGGAGTAGTACACACCGTTGTAAGAAATCTTTATAGTTTCTTGGCAATTTCTTGCTCGGAATACCATTCACTTCTAAGAACAGGAACAGACTGTCGAGTTCACACAAAAGTTTCTCTTTTTCTGGCCATTTTGAGGGTTTAATTGACCCCATAAATGTGATGCTCCAGATGCTCAGCCTGCTCAAAGGAAGGTCAGTTTTATAGCTTCTCTAACCAGCTAAACTG
>CAAE01015008.1:1839559-1882923 GCA_000180735.1 Tetraodon nigroviridis | reverse complement strand
GTCAGTTGGTAGTTTTCGATGCTTCGTTTATCATCTGATAGGCTTCTTGTTGGTCCACATGGAGACTGGGCAAATCACCCAGATCGACTGACGAGGATTGGGGTGTTGTGACAGGTGGGTGGAGTAGGAAGGCTTCTGGTGGCGCCTCCTGCCGGTTCCTTTCTGGCAGCAGATGCAGTGCAGGCAGTCGTGGACGTTGTATTTGAAGAGGCTCCTGCAGGGGTGGCAGAACTGGTAAAAGACCAGCATGAAGAGCACAGACATGCTGTAACCGATCAGCAGCTGCACCACCAGCAGCGGCGCGCACACGTACTCGAAGAAGTCGGACTTGTTGAAGTACCACAGCGTGATGAGGACAAAGTTCTCCACGAAGCGTGCGCAGTAGTACAGAGCCAGTCGGCCCCAGCCCTGCCTCCTCTGGATCAGCTCCCGGTGGGTGAAGTCCAGCTGCACCGCCGACCAGCAGAACACGTTGATGCAGGCGTACAGCAGCGTGAACAGGCTCAGCACCACCACGGTGCCGAAATGAGAGAGGTTTGGCTCCAGGCCCTGAGTCAACGAGCCTTTCTTGGCCCAGAACTCGGTCCAGGGTTGGAAGAAGAAGAAGAGCAGGTTGAGCAAGCCCACCAGGGCGACCCAGTATGTGAGCGCCGTGCTGAAGAGGACCAGAACCGTGATCCTGGTGGCGATCTCCAACCCTCTCCACACGATCATGCACAGGTAGGCCGCGGGGCGGACCCGCACCTTGTAGTCGTCGTATCTGATGTGGATGGCCAGGACGCTGCACACCAGAGCCCCGTATGTGATGGAGACCAGGTTAATGATCATCAGAGCCACTGCAAACAGAAGCATATAAAAGCCTTGATACACACAAATATAGCTGCTTATGGCACACACCTTTAATCTCACTGACCTATTTATTATTGTTTTCATCAATTAAGTGTTTTGACGCTTAAAAAATGATAATGCAGGTAAATCCTGTCAGCATCTTCACATGTCTGAGTACATTTTATGTACATTTTATCTTTTTAATTACTAGTATTCCAGTTTTTATTCCCAACGATTAACTGTTTGATTGAACACGTTTTAAAACTAGAAAAATACATGGATTTTTAACCTGAGCTTTAGGACTGACATGTAGAGTTGTAGCAGACTGGATCAACCAACACATAAACCTGTCTGTGACACGACAGTTATTAAAACCTGTCATCAGTCATTTACCGTTACAGTAATAAGAACCACAGCATTTCTGCAGGGTGACCTTTAACCCCTTCAGCACTCTTACATCTCGCAGGCAGGAAGTATTTCTCCTGGATGGTGGCGTACATCTGCAGCGTCAGCTGAGGCACGGAACCCAGAAAAGCCTGGATGACCGCCGTGCGTTTGAAAGCGTCTCTGTGCACGGCCAGCATGCGGTCGCGCTGGCCTATTTCCCACTCTGTGGGGATCTTCTGTCCATTCTTTAAAATGATCTTCCTGTAAAGGGTCACGTACGTCTCCTCCCTTTTCACTCCCTTGAAATAGATGATCAGCGCCTCAAAACATCTAAAAGACACAAGAGCAGACAAGAGTGAGGTAAAACTCACTCTTGTCCTCCACCACCAGAAGAGGACAGTACACTGAGGTATTAGATGCCATAATTAGAGATGTTTGCTTTACATGGGCCAGTCCACATGACCCAGCACCAGCTGCTTGTGACTTTCCTGCAGATGCATGTATGATTTTTTCACAATTAATAATTATTTGTATTCCTACCATGATAAAGTTCACTAACAAAACTAAAAACCTGCATGGAGTACTATTAAACTATTAAAAAATTGAAGCTTTTTTTTTTCTTTACCTGTAAAACATTTTACTTTTAAATCTTAGAATGACCGCTAAAACTTAAAATAACAATCATACACTACCGGTCAAAATATTGGGGTCGCCTAGACAGTTTTGTGTTTTTCATTAAAATTCACACTTTTGTGAATAAAAAAATATAGTCAAGACATTTACAAGATTTGAAGTAATGACTTGTATTTAAAATAATAATTTTTTTCCTTCAAACTTTGCTTTCACTAAAGAAATCCTCCATTTGCAGCAATTACAGCATTGCCAACCTTTTCTATTCTAGTTGTTAATTTGTTGAGGTAATCTGGAGATTCGCCCCACGCTTCTAGAAGCCTTTCCCACGTTAGATTGGCTGGATGGGCGCTTCTTGCGTACCATACCGTCAAGCTGCTTCCACAACAGCTCAGTGGGGTTTAGATCTGGTCACTGCGCTGGCCACTCTATTACCGCGGCCTGCTTCTTCTCTAAATAGTTCTTGCACAATTTGCAGGTGTCTTTTGGTTCATTGTCCTGTTGTAGGATGAAATGGGCTCCAATCAAGCACAGTTCACAGGATATGGCATGGCGTTGCACAATGGAATGATAGCCTTCCTTATTTAAAATCCCTTTTACCCTGAACAAATCTCCCACCCTACCAGCACCAGAACAACCTCTGGTGGCCTCTTAACTGTAGATGCTGACACTGACTGGCGTTTTGTGGGTACTATTCAATGAAGCTCCATTGAGGACCTGGGAGGTGTCTAGTTTGCTCAGTTGTGCAACGGGACCTCCCACTTCTCTTTCTAGTCTGGTTAGAGCAGTGGTTCTTAACCTGGGTTCGATCGAACCCTAGGGGTTCGGTGAGTCAGTCTCAGAGGTTCGGCGGGGCCTCCGCCACGGAGAGCAAGACACACCCGACTCATCATGTCAAGATGATCATGTGCAGATGATCGCGTTACATTGCTTGGCCGATCAGTGCTGCATGGATTTTAGTGCGCTCAGTAGTCAACGTGTGACTGACGTGGTAGTGCGTCGTCTGATTTTGTCCTTAATATCTTAATCCATACTAACTATGTTGAGCAAAAAAAGAAAGCGGTCAGACGAATATGTACAACATGGATTCACATGTATCACAGAACAAGATGGGAGTCAGCCTCCTATCTGCATGATTTGCAATGCCAAGTTGAGCAACTCTAGTCTCGCACTGGCAAAACTAAAGGAGCATTTTTTAAAGCTGCAGGCAGATGGGGACTACAAGAACACAGTTGGTGAATTCAAGGTGAAGAGAGCCAGATTCGATGAAAAGGCTACTCTGCCTTCTTTTGGATTTGTACCCATTGACAAACCGATCCCTCACAGCATCGTACAAAGTTGCTTACCCGATTGCAAAGCAGGGCAAGCCACACACCACTGGTGAAACACTCATAAAACCAGCTGCGTTGAAGATGGCGAATCTGATACTCGGAACAGCGGCCGAAGTACGGTTCATTTTGTGCACCAGTAAAAAAACATATACCTGTGTCTTGAATTTGAAAAAAATCCTATTTTATTTTTCACTAAAGAAGGGTTTGGTGAATGCGCATCAGTACCTCCAACAAGGTTAAGAACCACTGGATTAGAGCCTCTTTGTGCTGTTCTCTGAAGGGAGTAGTACACACCGTTGTAAGAAATCTTTATAGTTTCTTGGCAATTTCTTGCTCGGAATACCATTCACTTCTAAGAACAGGAACAGACTGTCGAGTTTCACACAAAAGTTTCTCTTTTTCTGGCCATTTTGAGGGTTTAATTGACCCCATAAATGTGATGCTCCAGATGCTCAGCCTGCTCAAAGGAAGGTCAGTTTTATAGCTTCTCTAACCAGCTAAACTGTCTTCAGCTGTGCTAACATGATTGCAGAAATGTTTTCTAATAATCCATTAGCCTTTTAATGCAATGAGCAAATACATTGTGTCACTGGAACACAGCAGTGATTGCTGTTGGAAATAGGCCTCTATATACCTATGTATATATTGCACCAAAAACCAGACATTTGCAGCTAGAATAGTCACTTACCAGATTAGCAACGTATAGAGTGCATTTGCGATAGTTACCATAGTTATCTGAATTGAAAAAAACACTGCTTTTCTTCTAAAAATAAGGAAATTTCTAAGTGACCCCAAACTTTTGAATAGTAGTGTACCCTTTTCAATACACAAATTGCAACAGTTGTCCTACAAAGTATTTGTCGAGCAGCTGGAAAACAAGCTTTTTTGTCTCACATGGTATTCAAAACACACCCTTCAGATAACTCCAGACCCTCTAGGGTTCTTCTTTGACATGTCAAAGTGTTCAGCACTGTCTTAGATGTTTCCACATGCAAACCGACTATGCTTTGCTGCACAAGTAATAATTTGTCAGGTTTTAGACATGACGTAAACCAACACTGGCATCAGTTAAACGAATCCTGTCTAAGATTAGATAAGAACAAACATCTACGACCTTAATCAGTGGTCTGCTCTGCTCTCTCTTTGAGGCCTCATAATCCTTAGATGAGGTCAGACAATTGCATTCTAAAACAACATGTTTTTACAGAATTACCTACACCTGATGTTTTATCATCAAATGATTAGAGGGTGTGCAACTTGTTTCAACTGTTTTGATTTCTAAGTTTAGAACGAGCCTATATGACCCTGATCAGCAGTCTGCTGCAGATATGAGACCTCATAATCCTTAGATGGGGTCAAACAATTGAGGGGTAAATAGGGAGAGTGTGTAAAGATGTGTTTGTGGGCGGAGTCATCTGACACACTGGTGATAACGTGTGGACTACGGACGGTTTAATTGAGGATGGCAGCAAGACCGACAAGAACATCTTTAAATCAAACCGTAGACCCACAGCCTCCGAACGTCATGTGGGAGGCTGTTATGTTCTCTTCTTCATACTAGAAGGGCTTTCCATCTGGAGTGTGATTTCATTTATGACTAAAATATTTGCAGTCATCCTTCATGAAGCAAAAGCTCCTCTGACATTCTGGTTGATCAACCACTTTGCTGAAATTAGATCAAAAACTGAATAAAGCTGAAGAAATCAATTCAGTATTGCATTCTCTTGTGTTATTCTAATGTTTTAGACAATGGCTCAAAAAAAGACTTAGAAATAAAGACATAAAGGCTTTAAATAGAAAGTTGTCATGACGCGAGTCTGTCAACATGTCGACAATGCTCGAATAAACCCTGAAGGGATGTACGAAATAAAGACTATTTAAATATAACTTTGACTTTGCGGTTCAGAAGGGGCCCCACCGACCTGATGACGGGGCCCAGCAGCAGCAGGTGCAGGAAGAGGACCAGAGGCCGGTCCCGACCCGCGTCTCTGTGGATGAACGTCAGGGCCAGCTGGATGAGCACGGCGGGGACCAGCATGAAGGTGATGGTGAAGCCCAGCCAGGTGTCATCCTTGGTGCTGTGGTACTTGCCGCTGACCATAGCGGCGGACACGAACTCGGCGCAGTAGAGCACGGTGGCCAGGACAATGCTGAGGGGAGCGCGCTCGAGGCCCCGGCTGTAATTGACCACCTGCCTGACTCCGTTCTCCACCTCTGATTGGTTCTCAGACGGGTCAATATCCGAGATCTCTCTTTCTTGTTCTTCCATGGTCACTTCTCTATCTGATATCGCAGATGGTCAACAATAATTAAAAAAGAAGGAGGTCAATTGCTTGGTGGGTTGACAGCCATAAAGTGAATTCCGATCACTGCTAGTGGCGTTTGGCAGTTGTACCTTGTACTGTGGTTACTGAATACAAAGTGTAGAAGTTCTTTTTCAATACATCCTTGTTGTAATATAATGGGTTGCTTTTAGAGCAAAGCTCTAAAAAGTCCTTGGAAAGATTAAATGCCAGAGCTTCTTTGATCTTTACTCTTGTTTGATCTTATTTCAGTGTGAGGCGAGATGTACAGTAGAGTAGTAGCAGTGTCAGAGGCGGAGGCAGTCTTTTTTTAATCAGTATCCCTACAGGACATTCCACTGGACCCCTCACATGACCCCTCATCTTCCTTCTCCACCAGCACCTTTCTATTTAAATAAAAAGTGGCTCAGATGTCGTCACTTCTTACAAAAACACCTTGAAAAACTTTTGCCCCTTCTCTTACCCCAGTTCCTGTCCAAAACCAGTGAAATAGCGGTTTTGAAACAGATCACTGAGGTCACTGAGGCAATCTGGATTCACGTGGGGCCATAAATGCAGCATTTAAGCATTTTCTCAACAACAGCCTAAATGAGATGCATGCTAAAATGTAAATATATGCTGGTAAAAATGTTTTAAACATATTAATTTCCTCATGCATCACATTTGTTCAGATTTTTTTTGAACTATCTTTATGAATTGCAGAATTTTCTTTTCCAAGCTTTTACAAAATATATAGGACAAGATCCAGAAATATCGTTACTAGCCCATACAGCAAAGCAGTTAATATATTGTAACCCAAACTGAACCATAATCAGAAAACTACAGACACTATGGAGGACAAAGGTAAATTGAGGTGTAGCTGCAGCTGTCCCCCCAGCAGAGTGCACCCACCCATACCCAGAGGCTGGCTGTTGGCCTAATGACATAATGAGATAAGAGCTGCACATAAGACAACGCTGCAGCCTTCTAGGCTGCCATCAACACCCATCTGCAATAAAATTACCATGTTTTTGCAAGAAAGTCTAACTTTTCAATGAATGGTGTGCACTTTTTTTGCAATAAGCTGTGAGGTTTGTGATAATACAGCGTCAGTAGTCTGTAAATGAAACACTACCTTCTGGCTGAAGTTGCACTAGCGCTCATAATGGACTTACTATTGTATTACTATGGTAATACAATTATGAATGCATAATTAAACTAAGATCGAACTGCTCAGACTGTGAATGTAAAAAATAAGTAATTGTCTTAAATGGTTTGATGTAAAATATCTGAGAAGTACCTTAATTAATGTGAAGGCACTATGTCAGCTATCATTACCTTTTTTACTTGCCGTCGACAAATGCAATCATTTAAATTAATTTACATCAAGTGTTTCTGGTAAATTGTTAAAGAGTTTTAGCCGTTGTATATAATATTGGTCAATCTAAGTTTGTCAAAAACATGTCACAGTGCGTCACCGATCACACCACTCGTTGCACTTAGGTCTGTGCAGGACAGATATTTACGCACCTTAAAATACTTCAATAATTGGAAAGAGCCACTCCATCCAATGGTTTTGGGGATTGACTTGGCGGGAACTTGGGATTGGTTAAAAGAACCACAACAACACTTTCTGGGCTGGACCTCCCACATGAGGTGACTGTGGGCTTAGTGTGATCCTGATTAGTTGTGTTGGCCTTCTGTGCAACATGTTGGTGCAGAGAAACAACAACGTAAGTGCATGGACATAGACGTACTTCTGTAAGTATTCTTGTGTACTGCTATTCTGTCACTGGCTACAATATTTGTAAATGATTATTTTATGCCATTTTAGCGCTTGTTCCTAGTGTGCTAGGTTTTATTTTCTATCAAATTTTCAGTGTCCTGAAGTTTACCATTCTGCTATTGCACAACTGATTTCAAGTCACTCTACTGCACTTTTGCTCTTTATTGATATAACATTTATTTGCATATAAATATTCAGTCTGTTTATGATGCTGCAATTCTCATAACACCTTCAACATGAAGGTGGAACAGGCGAGCATGTTGCCTTTTTCTGCAGTCCCGACAGATATGGGTCATCTTGTTCAGAGGGCTGTAAAAGCAGGTTGTTCCAAACTGGCTTGAGCAGATTAAGAGGCCTCAACAGATGCATCGGACAAAAGCGCTGACGATCTTTTTTAGCACGTGGTTTGAACACACCTGCTGCAGGAGTAATATAGATGACCCCTCATTGTTTCTTTTATTAAAGCCTGTATTGCAATGACATGCTGGAAAATCGTCTTTAAATATGAACACGTGTTACTGTGTGAAAAATGGTTACCTAATAAGTGTGTGTGTGAGTCATCCTGAGACCAACCATCTGCTGGTTGTGTAGGTACCAGTTCTGGAGAAGATGGTGGCCACTGTGCACCCCTTTCTCACCTCACAAAAACATGTTCAACCTGATGAGCAACTGCTGCAGCTGGGTTTCCAAAATTCAAGAGCCATTCAGGTATGAAAAATGTTTCTTTTTTCTCCTTGTGGCACACGCAAAAATGGTAATACCAAAGATCCAAGTTGTACAGACAGTAAATGATATGTAAAGGATGATTTAACCACAGTTGAGACTGTAGTAAGTGAATTAAATTTTCTTTCAGATGTGTTGATTCAGGTTTTTGTAATATATGCAGTAATGAATATGAAAATAAGAATGATGTAGTAATTAAAGAGGCCGGCAGTGTATCAACAGGAAAAAAGGTACATGACTTTGCCAGTTTTGGAGTAAAAAAATCCAAATAAATTCTAGAGCTAACTGCTCTTTTACTCCCTGACTTTAAAAAGCTAAAAAAAAAAAAAAAGATCATTTAATTTGAAATATAATGTCCCCACATTGCAGGAAAGTGACCATTCTGGTGGTTGGTCTTGACAAAGCAGGGAAAACGTGTGCCATCAGAGGGATGTCAAAAGGTAAATGAAATAGTTAAAAGGGTTTTTCTAATGGTCAGACTTAAATAGTGCCCCTAACTATTGCCTCACCTCAGCTTCTTACACTGGAGAGACACGGCCCACTCAGGAGTGTATTCGTAATGAACTGAGGGTGGACAACTACCTGGTCACCTTGCTGGATGTTGGAGGATCAGCAGAACTGAGGGGAACCTGGAGGGAGCACTATGGAGAGGCCCACGGGATCATTTTCGTGCTGGACTCCAGTGACAAGCAGAGGATCATGGAGGTCAAGGAGATCCTTGTCGATCTGCTGAAAGAACCCAGAGTGTCAGGAAAACCACTACTTGTGTAAGTTCTTTTGAATGAATTTATTATAATCGACGTCTTGGGTAAATACTGACGTCTTGTGGCGAGTTAGAAGCACTACTGTAATAAAAACTCTACTGTAAATGTCTATTTCTTCTAGGTTGGCTAACAAACAGGACAAAATGAATGCTTTGCTTGGAAATGAGCTGATAGAGATTCTATCGTTGGAGAAGCTGGTCAATGAGAGTCGCTCTCTTTGCCATATTGTAAGTATTCTAATAAAAAACAATTATATATATAAATATTCTTGGTAATATTGAGAAAAAACAAAAACACGTGATTTCCTTGTCATTCTTTTCATTCCCCTCTCAGGAGCCATGTTCCGCCTTAATGGACCTGCGTCGCTGGCCAGACAGGAGAACTCAGAGAGGCCTTCGATGGTTACTGCGCGCCGTTTACATGGATTACCCCGAGCTGTGTGCTCGAGTAGCTCAGGACAGAAAAAGACCTATAGAAGCAAGAGAGCAGGAAAAGAGCTGGAAAACTGGGAAAATGCAAGGAAAAAATAGAACAGAAAGGTATAGGCTTCACTCTTTACATCTTCTATCAAATAAGCAATAAAGTCACACTTTTAGGATTTTATCTTGAGCTCTTTCTCCCATCAGAATGAGATCCAGCAAGTCGGATTTTTGCCAGGTTCATCGTCGAGAAGACAAGGCGAGAAAGGCTAAGGGTGAAGGAAAACTGCAGCCCATCAAAAACATGTTGCCAAAGGTTAGAAATACACCTTGTTTTAAAAGTACAAAATCTACAAAAACCATTAAGTCTTACACATTGACAGAGCAGGAATCCAATGTGTTAAATTAAAACATTTGTTATCTGGTGATTCTTTTCAAAGGTGAAAAGTGGGTTTATGTCCAATATGTCGTGTTTATACCTCCAAACACTGTTACAAGCTTTACAGCATTAAGAAATGTAAAAAACAACAACAACAACAACAACAACAACAACAACAACAACAAAGTAATGTCTAAATTGGTTGTCTTTATTCATTTTACAGGAAAACTCCTTGAAAAAGAAACTGAAGACAAAAAAGAAGAAAAAGAGGCCAGTTCTTGACAAGGAAGGAGAAAAGAGTGAACAACAGGCTAATGTTCAGGAGGAGGAAGAGGAGGCGGATGTTAACGAAGGAGAGCGAGACAGCTCTGGTCACAGAGAAAGAGCCAGCAGTGCCCTGATCCCCCCCAGGAAGAGTAAGCTGAAACGCAAAACAAAGGTCAAGGAGGAGAGCCTGGATACGTTGAAAGGGCCAGACAACAATAAGAACCCCCTTAAAGGTAAAACTCAAATTCCTGGGTTAATCAGCTCTGTATAAGGAAAACGCATAACATTTTTTTAATATTTTTTTTAAAAAGAGCAAAAAGTGAGAAGTAAGAAAGTCGTCAAAGTAAAAAGGAAGAACAAGATCAATGCAGAGCTTTCTGGAGGTTCCGCTCAGCCCGTGGACCTGTCGGCGACCCTTGGTGAGCCTTATCCGCTCCGCTCCTGTCGGATACCTACGTGATGAATGCTGCGTTTCGTTTTCACAAGTTTATCTTGTCTCCTTCTAGATCTTTACCGGAAGGCGATCCTGGCTCCTGAAGGAACGTCAGGATCAGGGTCAGAGAACCTGACAATGCTGGACGGCATTAATTTGGACCTGATCCCTGAACAGAAACTGTGACTTCCAGTGTGTAGTGAAGGGCTGGTCTGTAAATTTAAAAAAAAACATGAATTAGTTATTACAAATTCTTGTTTACTTGGCCAAAGTTTTATATATTTTAAGTATGAGATCATTTTTAAAAAATATATCTATTTGGATACTTCAATCACAGTATGAAGTTTGAAACACTGGGAAAGAGACAGACAAACCTTCATAATAATACAATAAACTTTTTTGTCCCCACCTGTTTGATGCTTGATTATTATCACAAAATTAAAATATTTTTCTTTTGCCGCTATGTTAAGAGTTTGGCAGATTTTAAATACTAACACCAAACAGCCCCAACGTTTTTAGGAGCCTCTTTTGCAGACTCTTGTTAATCCCATCTGTCATCTAATCTTCTTTAATCGTAGAAACAATATTTCAACTTTACTCCTGATTTATTTCTCCTTTAATAAATGTTAAATACCTAATAATCCTGCGTGCCTAGGAAGCACACAGGGATATTTAACAATTTTAAAGACAAATGTATAGTTGCACGTTGCTGTAGTTTTGACTTCTGCTGTATCCCAATGTTTGCTGCCGTCTCAGAGAACACAATAACATTTTTTGGTGAATAACATAGTATGTAAGAACATAGTATATAAATATAGTACAATACAAATATTTGTAAATAATTTAGTCTTATTTAAGACTAAAACTGTAAAAGAAATGCACCCCTTGATAGTTAGTTTTCTGTGAAATGAATAAACCCGCATCCCTGCGCGACGCCATGTTGGTCGGGCCTCCAGAAGCCCTTCCCCCTGATGCAGCTTCCCCGGGAAACCGTGCGATTCTCGCTCACTCCTTTTAGAAGCGCCCGGCGCCGGTAAGAGACAAGAGATGGCCTCTCCCAGGACCATAACGCTCGTCGCTCTTTCTTTCGCGTTGGGTTTGTTTTTTGTCTTCATGGGCACCATTAAACTGACTCCTAGGCTGAGCAAAGACGCCTACAGTGAAATGGTGAGTATCGATATATATTAGCTATCATTGTTGTTCAGGGCCATTGTTCTGTTGGGTACGGACGACCAGAGCCGCTCAGGCTTGAATAATGTGAGGACATGATGACCTAAATTATAAAATATACGAGGTAAAAAAATATTTCAAATTTCCAGCAAGCTGCCTGCAATGAAGCTAGTTTAATTTCCCACAACAGCTTCCCTATAAATAACAACGCAGCAAACATGCTAATCATGTGCGTGTGTGTGTGTTTTTTTTAGATACATTTTGAAATAATTTGTATGAATGTACAAATTCGTTTAGCACATTTGTGTGTTTAATATATCCCTTCACGCGAAAATTGCAGTATATTAAATATATAATAGGTGCTGCTGGAGCGCAATGGCGCCGCATTCGAGCAAATTCTGAGATGCACCTGACAGATCTGACCCGTGTGAAGACCGAGAGACGATTTAACCTCGAAAAGAGGTAACTCGAAAGGGAATGACGACTGTAATTACATTTGTAAAGTCAGGGAGCAGAATGCTGCAGTAAGGATGGTGAGGATTTGAAGCGTTTGACCCCAAAGTTCCGAGTTGTCCCTTAACGACCTCCAAGAAAGACCTTATTTAATTATTTTAATGATAAACCGGTACAGTTTCAGAGCTGTCTGACACAGGTGGCTGTTCCGCCAGTGTTGGCCTGTACCAAATTAATACAAGAATTTCCAATAGTGATGGAGGGATTGAAAGATCTGATGCTGTCAGCGTTTCCCTCACCGAAGCGCAAACTCAAGCCTCTGTGGACTTCCCAGCTCTGAAGACACAAGATTGCACCTTTTTTTTTTTCGTGGACACGTATGCTTAATCAGCTCGCTCTCCTCAATCTTGGTGCGAATGATTTGCTGCTCGCTGACCTGATTGTTTGGAGTGTGCTGGAATAGGTCTGCTGGGGAAAGTTTCATCACTGTGGGGGCGTCCTGCGTCAGCCAGTACAATGAGCCGTCCCGAGTATTTTGATTTCAGAGCAGTGTTGATCATACCTGTCTGATTTTTATGTTTGCCATGATTATCTCTTTTAGAAAAGAGCATACAAGAGCTATGCAAAGGCATTACCGGGCTTGAAGAAGATTGGCATCAGTTCGGTGCTGCTTCGCAAGATCATTGGGTCTCTGGAGGTGGGCTGCGGCATGGTGCTCACGCTCGTGCCGGGCAGGCCGAAAGACGTGGCGAACTTCCTGCTGCTGCTGGTCATGCTGGCCGTCCTGTTCTTCCACCAGCTCGTGGGAGACCCCCTGAAACGCTACGCCCACGCACTGGTCTTCGGCATCCTCCTCACCTGCCGGCTGCTCATCGCCCGACAGAGCGATGATCGGCCCGAGAGCGAAGACAGCAGAGAGGAGCAGCACATCAACGACCAGGAGAGAAACAAGGTCAAGCAGTCGTAAGAGCCTCCTCTGCTGCAGCACAAAAAAACTGCATCAGTAGAACCTCTGTGGCCCACAGACACGGTCACTCCAATGGTAAATACCATCCACACACAAATTCTTGTCCAGCCCAGCGGACCGAGTGTCAGCTGCCCCTCCGCACAAGGAAAAAAACCCCAACTCCCGATACATACACCCTCTGTGTAGCCATGAACCTGTGAAAACGGATGAACCCGGTTTTTCAACTTTCCCTATTTATGGTTTTAGTCTTACACTGTGCTGATCTTTTTTTTTCCCCTTTTTTTTCTCCTTTTTTTGGTACAAGTTTTTTTTGGAAATGCTGTTTTTATTTTGTAGTTTTATACTATAGGTGGGAGACATGCATCAATAACAAAGATTTGCATGTTTTAGTCAGAGATGATGGAAATCATTTTATACTTCGTGTACATCGGCTGTTATTACATATCCATGTGTTCATTTGGTGCAGCGTTACTGAAATGCAGTTTGAACATATGCATGCATTTCCTGCTTCTGGAGCATAAATAAGCTCGTCGTCATCGTCAGGTCTCCTTCTAGCTCTCTTGTCACACTTAAGGTGTTTTTTTTTAAAAAAGCAGTTGTTGCCTCAGGTGTCCACTTTTAACTTTAGTCAAATTTAACCTTTTTGCCTGTCAAAATTTGAATTTTTCTCTTTGCAACTTAGTAAAAGTCTTAATTTCTGTTTATTGTATGTACAATTTGTGTTCTTCTGTATTTTCATTCAAGACAGGCACCCTTGTTATCAGTTTTAATGGAATGAAGTCTTCAGGTGACAAATTTTGTAGGTTTTGAGATTCACAATATTTCTGTATCAGATATACAGAGAATGAATAAATGGAGGCAGGACTGGCAAACTGTTGTGCGTTGATTCATTGTCATGTGTGTAACTTGTTGTGAAGTTTGCCTTAAAGGTGCAGACTATTGGTTTGGTGTAAAGATACTGCAATTTCTGCCTGTGATTTAAATATGTGTCTTTTTATAGAAGTTTATAAAGTTGTTACTGTTGAAGTCATTTTAATACCCCAGATTTCATGCTTTCTAAGCATCTTTTTCAGAAATATGACCTTTTTAGGTCGCATGCTGCAACTTTTTTTTTATTCTAGGGTCCTTAAAAGAACTGTGATGATTAGAGTTATTTTTGGGCCAGTTTGTCAGTTTCAGTTGGAATTTATTCCCAAGTTTTAGTCATTCTAATATTTCTTAAAGATATGTATTTGCGCCCTAAGAAAATTTGCCGTGGTCATGGAAATGTATAATCAAAAAAATGTACAAAAACAACGTTTTCTATTTAGAGACATTTTCTAGCCATAAAGTAGTAATGGGCCTAAATTTTAGTTACTGGTTTTGTCGTAACGACCATTAGTGCACATTTTTTCCCACTATTTTGTTTAGTATTTAGAATTAAGTATTTTGGATTTTAAAATGAATTTTGATATCTTGACTCAATTAAAAATCTTAATATGGTTTGATTGTTTCAAAAATAATGTTGAAGTTTCTGTAAATGCGGGAGCGAAGTTTGAATTATTTATTAGCCGTTATTCTGTTGGATGCTTCTCAGTATAAACACAACCCCGTCTAGTGGTCGTCGGAGGAAATAATATCTACAAAATGTATTTAAAAACAACACGTTATAATCAGTGAATAAATATAATTCTCGAAAATGTGACTTTAAAAAAAATTATATTTTAAAATTCAGGCAGGGACTACGTCGTAGCGGCAAGAATGAGAGACTACAACTCCCAAGGTGCAACGAAACGGATGTAGTTCAATGCGCATGTGCAGAACAAACGGTCGCGCGATTTGAGTTTTGTTTGAAATGTGGGAGGACCACAGCCCAGTGTTTTAGCAAGTTTTAGCAATGTAGAAATGGCAACAAATGTTAGCTTTTCGAAGCCCTCTGTTTCAGAACGGTCGTCTTTAAATGACCACAATCTTTCAAACCGGAGCAGTAATAAAAGTCTGAGACTCGCTGAAAAGGAGAGGAGCAAAAACGAAGCGGAGGACCCAATTTCTCCGGCCCTGAAGTATTTCTCTGACGGTAAGATTCAAAAATACGCAGCGTTTTATTTAGCAAGTGGTGTCCTGTAACCATCGTCAGGTTCGGCTTTTACAGTCTTTCTTTACCGTAACACAAGTTCTGTCTTTTTCGTTTCTTATCTTTTTAAATAATAATAAAAAAAGGCAACACCCTACATTGGTTAAGGCCGAAATGAAAAAAAAAGCATCGGTAGATAGCTAGCTACTTTCGTTATGTTATTTTTATGCATTTAGAGCATTAAACAGTTTATATAGAAACACGTTTCTGCTTCAATCGGAAATCGTAGGTGTTTTATAACCCCGGATCCGTTGTTTTTATCCATTTTAGACAATACAAACATAAAAGTGTTTGCACGGTGGACAAAATTGTTAGTTTGCTATTTACTCTAGTTTCCTATATTTACCAATAAAGTAAAGTCTAAAGTATTGCATGAGATTCATTCTTTTAGCACCAGAGAAGTCATCAACCCAAGGAGGAGGGTTTAATAGCTCTAAAGATTATACATTGCATAATGATTATTTAAGTAAGAAAGTGTGAGTTTAATGGACATTCTTGGTTCTGCTGGACTTTCTTTCTTTCCTTGTGTTTCGCATGTTTATGATCTATAGATGCTCTAATTTAACAAAACGTTTCAAACCCATCTTCGTAATTATAGGATGCATCATTATTAGATCAATATGCACAGAAAATACTGTTTTATATACCGCCTATATGTTAACAAAATAACTTGCTGTTGAGCAAGTGTACTGAAGCTCATTAGCCCACTGTTGATAATCTCAATAACTTTAGAACAGAATCTCTCCAAACTTCTTAAATTAGTGAAAATCTGGAGTGCCTGGAATGTTTCATTGACTCTGATGCTGCTTCTCTCCCTCCTCAAGTGAAAGAGGGAACTCCTTTTCATGGGAACGATGAGGCTGAGAGGAACCTGGCGTTGGTGGAGAAGGTGGCGTACCATAAAGGACTTACCCCAGAGGCCGTGTCAGTTATGCTGGAATTTGCCATGAGCCTTCGTATGGGTAAGACTAAGACTCTTCCCCTCCCCTTCTTAATTTAATAATGATTGCTGTAGTTGGTTGTAGTGTGCATGAGCCTGTTCCGTTATACGCCCACAGGACATTTTGCCAGTTGATCAAAGTTCTAACAAATCTCCTTCTCCTAGTTTAGAAAAAAAAATAGGTAATGAAATGATTATGTTAAATTGAAATTGTCAGTGTTAATAACTGAAGCACCTCGGCCATCTGGTATTGGATTTTTGGCTATTTGAATGGCAAAAATATCACTAAAAGAAAGCAGAGGTGGCGGACTCGGACATTACCTATCTCCCCACATATAATGGGGTCCTCCACTTGTTACAAAAACAAAAAAGTTCACACTTCCACCTGGCCTGGTGTTGCATCACCTTGTGACCCAGCGGACAAAGGAGAAACACCCAAACAGAAACAGAGAACGACCCTGCTAACGAGTCCCAGACATCCATCCAGACCATCAGCATGCTAATGTCAGTGGCTCTCAGTTGACATTAGCATGCCAATGGTCCACAAGGGCTGTATCTTCAAGCTCTGGGCCCAGTCAGATCAGGACTGATGAAGCCTTTTGGATAGAAGGTGAAAGTTTTCAAAGAGAACTTAAACAGGTCCAGATGAACACAACGTCAACTCTTGGATAACTATGACCTGGATGACTGAGAACCTGCACAGACCAAAAATATGCTGCTACAGCACCATCTGAAGTCAAACTCATGTGAGGGGGAAATCGGTGTGGCGCAAGAAGCTGGTTTTCATACATTCAAAAGTCCCCCCAGATGTTGGTGAACGGTTGATCTCAGACAGCTGGTGTGTTTACAGCCAGTTTAACATTCGCCTCCTGACAGAGTTTCTGAATTCTCCACGCAGGGACGGTGCTGTGCGCGCGGGTGCTGAAGTGTTTGATTCCTGCCACGGTGGTGCCGCAGGAGGCTGTGGTTCGGGGGTTGGTTTGGTTAAACGTGGCGAAAATACCAGTCGGAACACAAGTAAGTGCAGAAAGTTTAGTGGGAAAATAAAACTAAAAACCTTTTGATTAATTGATAAGATATTTGACTATCTTGTTACCTATTTGGAATATTTTTGTACACTCCCTTGATTCCTACCTAATTACTCGCTTGCGCTCTTTCCAGGTTCTTTTTCTAAAGTGGGTGTTGACTATGTTTGACGTGATTGATGCCAAAGATCACTCCGCGCAATCTACGGCTTCATCTTCAGCTACATCACGAACGAGAATCTGGTATTCCTACTCATGACCACATATTTTGTTGTCAGATTTATTGGTATTGTTTATTTATTGTTGTAGGTAGCTAAACGACTTTGCCCAAAATCAAACCAATCCAAATACTGTTTGCTGACGTGCTAACAGTTGCGCACATTATCTGTTACTTTTCAGTGTCCTTTTATCTGTCACTTGTTGTACCTTTTGACCAGAAAAGAAAGTGGTAAGACATACATTTCCATTCGGCGTAAACTACCATGAGTTTGTTTTTGGTAGTTTCTTGGAATAGCCTTGCTAACGTTTTCCATCGTTTTCCACTGCAGTGCGAGTCTACAGAATCAGGAAGCTAGTGGAGCTACAGTCTAAACTGGTAAACACTTTTAGGACTCCTGACAAAGATCATCCACATTTCACTTGCATCTTGGTTGTTTTTTCAATTTGAATGCTCAGCAAGATGTATCTATGCATCTGGATTTGTTCTTCTTCAGGGAAGGCAGCCGTTTCTCCTGCATCTTCTTTCCCTTTACAAAGTGTTCTTCCCTGAATTGGTGACGCTTTCCATTCCATCCCAAATGAGGGTTTGTACATGTAATCTACATCAAATGCACAGTCTGCTGTCATGTTATAAAATGAATGAATCATCATTAGTGGATTTTTTTTTCCTCCAGAGTGGATTTAAGAACTACAATTCGCCGTGGAAGTCGGCACTGATGGTGGTGCAAAAAAGGAATGGTTCCCAGGTTGCCTCCAGGATCAATCTGGCTTTAATAGTTAAGGATAGGGCCAGCTCCAGGAAAAGGGTATGAATCTGTTTTAGTTTAGTTTAATATTTGTTGTAAGAGACATTGGTGCGTGCAGCTAAAACCAGAATGCCTTTCAGACTCTTTACCGACCAAAAAGATTGAGTGCTTGTCTTTTTTATGAATAATAGACCAAAATCTCACTGGCCACTAAGTTACATTTATGGTACCGGCCCAAATCCTGCTAGCATCTAAATTAATTTTGCATTTTGTGTCTGTAATCTTACACAACATGGGTGTGGATGAACAAGTGTGACCTCAAATTTTTTCATCCGTTGGCACCGAGGAGAAATGATCTGAAGAACAGATCATTTTATTTAACATACAAACTTACAGACTTGACGACTGTTGTGTAACGATGTCTTGCCCTTATTTCTTTCCGCCAGCTTCCTGCTCAGATGGGTTCACTGCTGGGTTCCAGCCTGGCTCTGCAGTACCTAGACTGCGTGCAGGATGAATCAGCCCTTCTGCGTCTCAACTTCTGGTTAGGCTACGCGCTTCATGAAGGTGAGTGGGTGCATTAGAAGTTGTTGCTGTAGCATCATCCTTCAGGACGATTTGTTCAAAGCACAGAGCTTGGGTTGAACTCTTAACACCCAGCATTACCATTGGCATATCAGAGCGATTCTTTCAGAAAGATTAAGCGGTTTGATCTGAAAGGCTTGCTGTTATTTTTTTTTCTTGATATTATCTATTCTTGAATCTTTCATCTTCTTTTTTTTTTTTAAGAATTTCTGTTCTGCTCTAATGGAGGAGCCCAGAAATCAGAAGAAGCTCTCCAGTTTTTAAACAGGTTGCTGTCAACGCAACACTTTCTGCAGGTAGGTGCTGGTTTCATAGCTCCAATTTCAAATTTAGCACAGATTTCCACTTTGACTCGAAAATGAAATGGTTTCAAATGTACAATTATTCAGCAAAAATCTGTTTTTTAGGCAACTATAAGTATTGAATGTTGTGACTTTGACTAAAACTGTCAGTTACTCCCACTTAGTTTTACAGGCTAGCGCCGGCATTTTTGCAAACAGCCTCTTCACTGGTTTGAGCTGACGGCTGCAGAGGCACTAATCCCAGTTCTACTATCACATTTTTTTTGTCCACAGGAGAGCTTTTTTAGTTCTGAAGTTTTTATCTACAAATTTCTCAACCTTTGGGATGGCTCCTTCCTCCGCCCACAGATTCTTGGCTTGTTGAGCAGCATTCCTGTCATCCCAAGTTCCCGTGAGTCTTGCCTTTGAACTGTCTCTGCATCAAATGTGAGACTTTGGCAGAACCCCAATCCTCTTTTTGACCTCCTCCTCTTCGACTACCCCTTGTCCCTCATAATGGAGCGCTAAGACAAAGGGCTGAAAACAATACCCTAAGACATGGAACCCTATTTAAATACTGCTACATCATCCAACGTCGACCAGCTGTTACCTCTGCACTGCACAGATCACAGAGGAGTGCAGTTTGGTAGTGAAATTGAAATGTAATTGTATTTTGCTCCCAGAGCTGTAAAATATAAAATAAAAAAAAGATAGAAAAATGCAAGCAGCTTGAAATGTAGCAAGATGTTAAAGTAACTTCCTCATATTGGTCATATGATTTTGTATGCAGCCTATACAACCATAACCTTCTGCCTGTGTTGTTCTAGATATTGGACAGCTTCTGTTTCAGCCTCTCACGCAGCTCTTCTTCACCTCCACCGTTTTTTTTAAGGTAGGCTTTTTTTTGTCGCCCCTAAAAAAAGAGACTGGACTCCTTTTCAAACACTACCTCCTCTGACCCTTTGTTGAAATGGTCTGAATGTTCATGCTAACGCTCACACATATTTATTGCCAAGTTCTGTGAGGGCCAGTGTTTAATTAAACTTTTAGTTTTATTAGGGTGCAAGTCCAAAGGTAAGGTCCTGGGGTACAAGGTCATAAATTATTTTAATTTCCACAGCTCCTCCAGAAAATCGGAGGATTTCCAGTGTAAATGGATTTCTGTGGGGTTTCTAAAGTACCCGAGTGTTCTCTGCTTTTACATCATTTTCAGCCTATTAAAATTAAATAAGGACATTAGTCCGTCTGATTTTTTTGAAATATTTATTTTGTTGTAAACGCTTTTAAAAGATCTAAAATGAAAACATTATATTTGTTGTTTACTTGGTCATTGCCTCAGATGCTTTAGATTAGCATTGGTGAAGAGGTATAATTTTGCTGATGGGCTCTCTGAAATCTGCAGTGTTCTCATTGGTTTCTATTGTTGTCTTCTGCAGTGTGGACTGATAGATTGTCTGAACAACATGCTTTTGAAGTGGCTGACGTGGCACTCCGTGTACGCTCTGGAGGACGATTTGGACATCAGCCTGAACAGCCACACCTCTATGTGAGTGACACCTGAGCTCTAAACAACAGCCAGTAGTCTTTATACCAACAGCCGTCTGGGAAACACTGGTTTGTTTCCCAGCTGTTATTTCTTAAAAGTTTTTGAAGATTTAAAGGTTACGGATAAGTTTATTAAAAATGAAATAAGGTCCCACACTTCATCTTTAAACCATCTGCCTCCCACTTAGCAACCCCAGCAATTAAGACCCAGATGTTTATTGATGTTTTCCCTTTGGACTTTGAGCTCATTTATCAATTACATACTTTAATTGGCATTTGTCTGGAGGAAAAAGTCAAAGACCAAGGCTGTAATGGTATTGAGTCTTCCCCTGCATAATCATGAGAAAGGGGCCAAGTCCAGAGATCCGTTTCCAGATGCAGCGTTTGGAGGCTCCCACCTGGTATTTTGCTGAGATTGAGTAGTTCATGTACACTGTCTAAGGATGTCTGTCGTTTAAGGGGAATTGTTTCAGGTGGGACAGATGCAGCAGCTTTTCACAGGCTCATCCGGTGTCTGTCTGACCATTTTTTCTTTGCCCCTCTAGAAACATGACTCTATCTGGATTTAAGGACTCGGTGATCGAACTGATCCACTTTGTGGGTCGACTAGCGTCTGTGGGCCTGCAGCTGGAAGGCTGCAATGCTCTGCTCCTCAGCTTCATCCTGGACTTCTATGAAACGGTGACTGACTCTGGCACATGCGGGAATATTCCAGCAGTTCACCTGTTAAACATTAGCATAAATCCCTTTGTCCTGTTTGTTTCTTGTCTGCTCCTGCAGGTGTGTGACACATTTGTGAAGTACGAGCTGCCCCTGGTGGTGATGCCTCCAGCAGGAGTTTTTTATCCTGCCCTGCTGGCCATCGACGCTCTTAGTGTGGACAGACTGGCCTACATCATGTACAGGTGGGCCAGATTCGGATTTTGGAAATATTTTAGATTTTTGTTCCACACTAATGACTGGATCAGTCCGCAGTTTCACTAGTTCATTCCAAACTTCATTGGGTTTTTTTTTTTTCCAGTGATTTTTTATCTCTGTTTTTACCAGTCTTCTTTTTTCTGTGCAGGTACAAGGTGAACCTGACATCAGCCAAGACTCAAGAAACAGTCAGAGAGGTGAAAAAAAAAAATATCAAAACACGTCTTCCTTCTAGCTTTTATCAAAAGTGGTTTTGGTCCCACTGTTTTTCTCAACTGCACGGATTTATTAAGACAAGTTATATAATAAAAAGTTAAATCCAGTCGCGCTATAAAATATAAATGAACTCGTTAATGTATTTGAGTTACGATTTTTTTCCCCACTATGAGGTATTTTAATAAAAGTTCAACACTTTAGGAAATCCCAAACACCCACATGCAGTTGATACCATTTATTATACCTTTAGCTCCATTTCATTCAAAGGGTTATTTTTTAACAAACCTGCCAGTGCAAAAAGGGAGTAATTTATATTAAAGTACGTATAAGATGACCAGTATTCTACCCTCGAAAATGTCAGTGGTACTTCTAATGAAGAAGAACAAACCTGGTAAATGGCATGAGAATGAACGGGCACAGCAGAATGTTAAGAATGTCACAGTAAATTGCTGTTGGCTCTTGCTGAGGGTAGACAAATGAGTTGCCATATACGCCATTTTTCTATTTCCTACAACAGCCCCAGGGACTAGTGTACGTGACTTATGATGAAATGTTGTGACAAATATATATTGATATGTTTTTTATGGTCTGTAATAAAAATAGAATGCCAATCAATGTGTGTATTAAAGCCGTTCCGGCTCCATAGGTGCTGAAGTTTCTCTGTCAGCCATCCACAGAACCCAGAAAAGATAAACAGAGTTAATTATTGCATAGCTGTCATCTATCACTTTTTAAAATAAAAACAAGAACATTACAATTCACTTTCTTAAATGCTACCATTTTGTAGTTTTGCCACTAGGTGTCGCTAAATGACACATTTGTATTTTATGTGAGCGAAAAGACAAAACGGTGAAAGTTTTCTTGATGGTAATTCTAAATGTTTGATGTTGTATCATACATGCAGTAATTTTCAAAGCCATTCCATGTATATGCTTCATTTTATGCTTCACTTTTTGTTTTACTTCTGTTTTGATTCCGCTCTGCAGCAGGCCTTTCACATCAGCCAGCAGACAGTCGGCGAGTTCAACCACTACGTCCTTGTCATGGTCAACTGCCTGTGGAACTCCAGAATGTTTCATACCACCAACCTTGGCGTGAAGATTGACGAAGAACTGCTGCTCAGGAGCAAAGTGCCACAATGGGGGGCACGCTTCAGCTTCATCCATCACCCCGCCTTTATGACCTACGCCATCGACTTTCACAAAAGGGTGGGTGACCGTCTTTTAGGCTGTAAACACACGTTTCTCAATAAAAATCCAACTTTTGCTTATTATTTGATTGCGAAAGAGCAGTGAGAGGTGTTTACGGTGGAGCTTGGTTATAAATCAAGGAGGCAAATGTGTTATTAATGTATCTTTCATAGGTGACACATTATTACAGCAGAACATTTTATTATTAATGGCTCCTGCTAAAATGTGGTTGTCATTATGTTAATAATACACGTGAGCTTTTTTTTTTTTGGTTTGGTTTGGCTACAACATCTAGCAGTGTTCCTGTGAGATTTAGCAGTGTGGACTGACAATGAATTTTAATGCTCTCTCTTTATCAGTGTTGGCCTGGAAAAAAGGACGTGGACCTCACATCCATAGAGGTACAGCGGGGCTCCTTTTGTTTCTGCGTCAACCGTCATTATCAGCTGCAGTTTATTGAACATCAGACGTATTGCGAAGATGTGGAGGTTTACGCCTGCCTGTTTGTTTCAGGATTCCAAGTCCTGGAACTGGTACCTGGAGTATTTGTTCACGCAGGGCTTCGGCGGCCTCCGAAAGTTCATTCAGAGCAACATTACCTGGAAGCCACCAGCTGACGACCTACGGAGCGACGTCCCATGGTCGCAGAAGAGCTCCTTAGCTCACTGAAGAGGAAAAGCATTCAGTTGAATATTAACCCAGACCCTCCGACCTTTTTTTTTTTTTTACAAGACTTGTACATATTTCATTTCCCCACATCTTCAAAGTGAATTCCTTCATGTAATCAGAGTATGTTTTTTTTTTTTTTTAAATTGGACTTACTAAGTGGCGATTTTCACACCTTGACTGAGCAAAGTGAGGCAGAAATGCAGTTGGCATTTGGCCTCCAGAAGTTGTTTTGTATATAGATAACGATTTATCTTTGCAGCTTATTAGTTTTAAAAAAACCGCAAATACGCGTGTTTACATGTTCTTGTTCAGCTCACCTTCTGCAAAAACTGACTTCATATTAGTGAAAATAAGTGTAAGAATTCTACTTCAGGAGAAAATAAAGTCAGTTCTTCTGTGTTGTTATACCAGTAAGCATCTAATGATGTCTTCAACCTCAGCGTTGTGTCTGGCAGCAGCGGTTCTGATCGAAATGAACCTGTCCATCAGTCAGACACGCCCAACAGCTGTCGGAGCTGTGACAGTGTGACAAAACCTTCCCCAAAATGCTACATATTGTGTGTGTGTGTGTTATACAAATTAATCATCATCGCAATCTGGACGGCACACAGTGTTCGGTGGTTTAATAAATATAAAACAAAAAATGCCCAAATGTTTGGTCCAATCAAGGACTGAATATTTCATCCTGAAATGACAGAACCTGTTAAAGGCTGCTTTCCTAAGCTTGGGGTCTGTCGGAGGTTTCTGCCTTTAACCACCACAGTCCCGTCCCCCCCCCCACCTCGGACTTTTGTTTCAATTCAATCTCTCCATACCAAACTTAAATAAAACCAGTTGAAACCACTTGGACCTGTTCCATGACCAACTTTAGTTTAACTCTAAAATCCGGCCCAGCACCACCACCACCCCCGACCCCCCCATCCCCCCCACCCTCCCTCAGCTGTCCGCCAGACGCACCCCGGAAGTTCCATCCTCGGGGGGTTAATTGATGACGCCTCATTGGACCGTGGAGACGGTCGAGTTCGCTCAATCAAACGGCGGCTGAGTGGTCTCGGAGCGGAGCCTCCTTAAAGGAAAGCCCCCCTGCTGATCGCAGACAGTCGCGCCGCCGGTTCCGAGCTGCCGTGCGCCGCTCCAGACCTCCGGCGCCGCTCCAGACCTCCGCGCGCCGCTCAAGACCTCCGCGCGCCGCTCCAGACCTCCGCGCGCCGCTCCAGACCTCCGCGCGCCTCACTTTCCTCCACCTGCTGTCGCAACTACATCGGCTGGAGTAGCTCGTCCTCCACCTCCTCCACCACCTTTAACCGTCCCGCTCGAAGCTGATCTCCCCTCGGAACCAGACCAAGGTAAGATCGGTCACGGTTTTCCCTTTTCTTTTTTCTTTCTTTCTCTTTTTTTTTCCTGAAGTGTTGCCGCGAGGATGGCGAAGCGGTCGAAGCCGACTGCGCTCCCATCCAGTCAGCCAAACACGCCAATAAAAATCGCCTCTTGGTCACAAATCTTTTTTTTTTTTTAATAATTTGAGGGACAGACCTGCTCCGTTTGGGTCTCTCCTCCTTGCATCCCTCTGGTGCTCGAGGCTTCTGCCTGGGATACGCGAAGCGGCGAATTTTGAGGGAAATTCCTATTTTTATTCCAAATCCTGATCAGAGTCACATTTGTGCGCTTGTGTTGCGCAAACATCTTTGCAAGTTTTGTAGAAAGTCTTTATTTTTTTTTTTATGCGGGTTTGCCTAGAACGGCTTTTTTTTCTCTCTGTCCATAGTCATGCAATAGTTCTGGAAATTCATCCCCCTTTTCCCGCTGTGACAGCAACAACCTTGAAGGCTGGAATAAAGTTTCTGAACAAGCTTATTGACACTGATGAAAAGCCCTGTGCGCACGCCTGTGTGTGTGACCTGTCCCCTGGCGCAGCGAGTCAGTAGCCTGACTCATCTGTGATTAATCTTTTTTTAAAAAAAAAAAAACCTAAGTCTCAGGGCAGCAGTTTTCTCTCTTTGCGACTGGTTTTTCCTCTCAGAAACAGCGCCCCCTTCTGCCCTTCGCAGGGGGACGGGGACGGGGACGGGGACGGGGACGCAGGATGTCCTCAGAAAGCAGCTCCAGCTTTGTCTTTCTGCAGACACGTAAAGATGCTCCGGGTCCAGCGCGCTCTGCGATGTGGAGGAAACCCGCGGTGATCCTGACGACTGCGGGCTTGCTACGGAACAGATTTGGGGAACCGGTCTCGCTCGTGGCTCCGCGGAAAAATAGAATGGTGAAGAATGCTAAAAGGATTACGAGCGTGCTCGATTGTGGCTGTCGCTCTCTATCTGCGCGCCTCCTGGTCATGTTTCACAGCGGTCTTCCCCCACAGCTGTCTGTCAGAGAACACCGCCTCTGTTGCGCCGGCATCGGCCCAGTTTAATGTCCTTTTAGGACAGAGGTGGGCAAACTAAGGCCTGGGGGCCACATGTGGCCCGACGAACTACTTAATCTGGCCCGTGAAGCCTTTACAATTATTCCTCTAAACACCAAACATCCTTTGGAGCTTTGTCTCTTTAAAAGGCTCTTCAAAAGTCCATCTAAGTAGTTAATCAAACGCTATTTTTAGTTCACCTCCGATCCTCAATTGGGGGGGCCCGTTCATCAAGATCTAAAACCCAATATTGTTTTGCCCTTCGAGCAAAACAATTGCCCACCCCTGTTTTTGGGATGGGCCTTTGCTCTGGCGCTGCGTGGAAATGATACGACGACACAGTTTGTCTCATAAACGACAATTCTTATAAACGGCATCAGCGCTGTTTGTCGGCTTCCCGCAGGAACCTAACGGGCTCTTTGTGCGATGTAACAAAACTCTCAGCATCACCACCTGTTTTTGTCACAGTTTGAAAAGCCAAGTGATGTTTTTTCCCTCCTCGTTTGGTATTTGTCCACAGATGCGCGGCAATCAAAACGACCCCTGGTGACCTGATCAGGGTTTAACCCTGCTGGCAGCACCCTTTGGGGTTCGATCCAGGACTAACCATTCCAACCAGTTCCGTTAGCGCTGAACTCAAGCCTTCTGCTCGGCTGAAACCTGTCTTCTGGGGCCACTGGCTTCCGTCTCATCCTAGTTTGATGTCGTTTTGTGCTAAGAGAGAATAAAAAAAAAAACTACATAAAAAAAAAAGAACTTGAAATTCCGAGTAGCAAGCGTGACGGCAGGGGAAAAAGTAGGACTGCTGAACATCAAAGACAGACTTATTCTTGAATCAGAGCATTTCCGGCCCCGCCCCCTCTGGGCATCCTGCACTGTTGCTAGAACCGCCAGTAAAAGTGACCATGAAACGCACCAGTGGTTTAAACGTTATCTCCTCATAGCCGCTACGAGCTTTAGCGATCCAGTCACGCGGCTCGTGGTGCTTTCGGGCTGCTTGCTTGGAAATTAAAACTTGAAGATGACATAACATTAAACAGAGACTTTAGCTAAACGTAATTAGCGCCTCACAAACCCAGTCGGTGGATTAGGGCACGTTGAAGGAAGCTGAGAGTGCTTTAGAGCAAACAGAATATGCTGAAGGAAAAATAAATTGGCCTGATTTGCTCAAGACTCTTCTGGGAATACTGGGATTATACCTATTTAAGGGTAGTCGGCGCGCAGTCAACAAACATTGCAGATGCTGAAAAACCCTAAACAGCTGAGTCACAAAAACACGTATTTAGCAACACAAAGCATTATGGAAATAAGAATCGAGAAGGTCATCTCCCACCCCAAGCAGAGACATCAATACGGTCAATGCTAAAGTCGGGAGGAATTATATCACCGGCGCAGGTTAACCTGTTTGACACCACCAGGTCACAGTCTCCCCCCCTAAAACCTACTTTTTCGGCCTTTGGGCCCCTATGAGTTTTTACGTAACTGTGGCGACCCCGCCAACTCGATGCCCGCCTCCCCTTTGGTGAACGCGGCCGAGCTTTTCAGCAAGAATGTGCGGTGTCACCACAGCAGTCGGTAGGTTGCTAATTCTTTACGCTCCGCTAGAGTTACTCAAGACCGCGGGCAGATTATAACAGAGGATGACATTTTCAGATCACTCTGCTGAATAGGGAAAAAAAAAGGGGGAAAAAAAAGAAAAGATGCCCGAGACAATCTTCGGTGCAGCTTACACCTCGCAAATCAGCGCACGTAGCGCAGTCCCAAAATACAGACTTCACCAGGGGTGACGTAAACAAATCAGCAAAGGAAGTGTCTTGGATTTTATTGAAGTGCCACGCAGCCTAAATTAAGCTCCTACCTTCTGGAAATGGAAAACATACACGCATGAGGCGAAGTGTGTGATGTGTGTCAAATATTTTCACATATATACACACACACACACACACGTTTGGAATAAGGAGAGCAGCCATCAGTGCTTTCCAAAGACATGAGCCTGCGTGACCTTTTAACCGAGTTTTAAAACCTTTTAACCTTTTATTTATTTTTCAGGGCAGTGTTGGGTTCTAGATCCTGACAAACGGGCCAGTCAGGTGGTGCAGGAAGCTACCCCCCCCCCCCCCCCTCCCCCCAATGAGGATAAGAGGTTAGCTAAAAATCCTGCTTGATGGACAACTGGCAGAGAAAATATTTAGAAGAGCCTGTAAAATGGTCCAACCAGAGATGAATGATAAAGCTCCAAATGATGTTTGGCCCCACCTTCCTAAGAGGACATATTAGCATGATAGGTGAAGGGGGGGTGTGAACCTTTTTCTAACCAATCAGGCTGACAACCCTTGTAAATTTAGCTTTTAGATAAATTATTCTGAAGGCCCTGCAGCCGGATTCAATCGTTCATCGGGCCATGTGGCTCCCTGGCCTTAGTTTGGCCATCTCTGCTCTAACTATAACCGGACCGCAGCATTATATACAACCCCCCCCCCGAATAACCAAAAAACAAGCAAAGAAATAAATAACCAAAACAATTTTCTGTTAACTGAACACATTGCAATGTTGTGGGAGCTCTTGAACGTGCGTCAGATGAGCCAAAAGGCATCAGTTAATGCCTGAAGGAAATATAAAAACAAATGTTTTTTATTGCCTTGCTAGGAAAAGTAGTAAAACACAATAAATGAATAGACTTTACCTCGAAACAGATGAAAGTAATATTATTTCTAAAACAAGAGTGTTTTCAAACTGTTATTTTGGTGCTCTTATTGATGCCTTTCAGTCACGGTTATAATATGGTGGGATTTATTTCAGGTTCAAGTTCTATTGCAGTTGTTTCATTAATCTTTATATAGGGCAATTAGAAAGAATTGAAAAAATAAAAATAATAAGTACACCAACAGGAGTTAGGAGCCATTTGGTGACTAATGAATGGGAGCACTCATAGATCCACATGCTGACGCGATTCACACCATTAAAGCTAAACATCAATCAGCAATATTTCATTATTTTTCCTGGCTTTAAAGGTCAGCAGATGTAAAAAATAAAATGTTATCAACAAAGTGAGCACAACTATGATGAAAGCTGAAGAAATGTTCAGGAAATATGAATATTAGTTGAAACAGTGGTGGAAGGCGGGACTTCATCGTGTACTGCAGCCCACCAGCAGGTGATGATGGAGCTGCTTTGCCCAGGAGGCTAGGCGCTGATTTTCTTCACAATAAAGATGTGATCATTTTTATCTTAGTGAGCAGATTAAAATAATGATAATAATAATAATAATAATAATAATAATAATAATAATAATAATAATAATAATAATAATGATAATAATCCTCCCACAGTCCAAAAACATGCAAGGTTAATTGGAGATTCTAAAATTGTCCCTAGTGTGTGAATGCGAGAGTGAATGATGTGTGTGCCCTGCGACAGACTGGCGACCTGTCCAGGGTGTATCCCCTGCCTTCTGCCCTAAGATAGTTGGAGATAGGCACCAGCAGACCCCCGCGACGCCACAGGGTATAAAGCGGGTAGGATAATGGATGGATGGATGGATAATTGAAATAAATTTGACCAACGTTTCCATGCGAATGCAGCTGCTTCGTTAAAGGTCTGTAAGGACCAAAGTGTGGGAGTTGAAAAACCACAAAAATCTTCATGTAGTTTTAAATTAAGGCGGAAAAAAACAACTTAGATAAACCCGAAACAAATCTAATTGTCTACAAAAGTGGTTTTAAGTTTTCAAAATGGTGATACAAGTCCCTGAAGAGCGTTCAGGCTGAAGCGAGGCGTCTAGGCCACCGCTGCTCGGGGACTGGGTCTGTCAGATGCATCCTGTCCAACCAAAAAGCCATCCCTCACGACCGAACACCGCCGGCCCTTCTGCAATAAGAACATCTCACTAGACTGTCGAGTGTCTGACTCTCTTGAGAGCCGGATGGACAGATAGACGTTGTTCACCTCAGAGGACGGTAGCTGCGTCTGCGGCCGTAGGGCAGATCTGTGCTCTGTCATGCGGGTGTGTCACCCATCAAACTCAGCCTGCGTAGAGAGAGAGACGTTGAAATCGCCTTTATGGATCGCGCTGAATCCATAAATTCCATAGCTCGAGGTGGCCGTCTTTCGCCACGATAGATGCGAGCTGCGGTGCAGATTCTGCTTTTCTGTTAGCATTAAATGTTTCAGCGTCTGTGAGGTGTCTCCTGTCACACCTGCTCTTAAAACATGGCTCCATGTGGCGAGTTGTTTTAGATTTAACAGGCAGGGAAGAAGACGTTTAGCAACTACCGTACTTACTTTATTTTCAACTGAGGCTGACTTTCCAGCTAAAAGTCTCTAATCTGTATCCAGAAATCAGTCGGAGATGTGCAAAAATAAAAAATAAAGAAAATAAAAAATTGCTGGTAATTAGCTTAGCATAAACATTTAAAAAAAGAAACATTTTCTGATAAACATTTCCATTATGATCCATCCAGACTGCTCATACTTGGACTTTTCTCGCACCGACCTCAGCTGCTTGGTTAGCCTGCTGACATTAGCCTTTAGCTTAAAGCTGTGAGTGAATGCGGCCATGGAGGTCTGCAGGTGGGGCTGAGGCGTCTCTCTTTCTGTCTATTTGTCCTGGAGGGGTGTTGGACAGGTCTGTGATGAGATATGAGTGAGCTGCTAGCTGAGATGTTAGCCTCTGTTCTTTTGCATTGCAGGAAGTCACCATTACATCAGTAATCATCAATACTCTGCAAGCTGACCACAGGTTAATGATCCACCTTCCTTAAGTAGTTCCACTTGTCATTCTTTTTGATTCTTTTTGCAGTCTCTGGCTTGCTTTGACTGTCCGGTCCGGCTCAAGATGAAAGCGTATCATCAGAATGCAACGCTACATCTAATCATGTGCAGCTGACTCTCCTTTCTACAAGCGTTACGTAGATCTGAAGCGTATGGAAAAGTATCTAGTTAATAACAGCACTTGAACTCTCTACAGAGACCTTGCTCAAATTGAAGCTAATTGTTCCTGTGGTGAAACACACAACACACATGTCCTAAGAAATGGACCAAAACACGTTTCTGTAAGCGCTTCTACATTGTGTGAATTGAATTCCGCTCAGAAGAGGAGAGGAATCCAACGTGTCAGGTCAGCTTAGGATAAGGCGGCACTGCTCCTCCGCTGGTCATACTCGATCTTCCGCACATGTGCGGACTTGCTCCAATTAAAGCGGACACGTACCGGATCGGCGCAGCGTCATGTTCGCCAGCGCGACCTTCTTTCCTCTCTGGAACTTTGTCTCTCTGCTGACCGCTTTATATTCGAGGGGACGTGCGGGAAGGCCTGGTTCTGCCCTCTCAGACAGATTACCAGATTGTGTGTTTGCAGTGTTTCCGTGTCGTGCCAGAGTATTGCGACTATGTTTGTATGGAAACCTTGTCAGAGGAACTTTTAACATCTGCTCGGTGCTCTGCTCTGACAGATTTTTCTGCGTGCTGCTCCTGTTTGCTAACCTTGGCTTCTGTCCTCTCCTACTCGACGCTTCTCTAACTTTCATAGTTTCGGTCATTATGGTCACATTTTGTAAGAATGTTTTTCTCCCTCTGCTGAATACATTTAGCAGTAATTACCAGCACCAACATAACTGAGCTCCTCTCGGTTGCCACAATTTTCTGTTGAATTTTTTTGTTTTGCTAATTTGAATTCCTGACATGTTTGAATGCATTTTAGCCAGAGCAGTCAAGTTACCAGACATATTTAGTTTTTCAGCCGCCTTGTACCCGCAATCTTGTTCTTTTGGTCACTGCCCAAAGATTGTGACCATTGGTGAGGGTGGGAACAAAGATCGTCTGGTAAATTGAGAGCTTCGCCTTTCGGCTCACCTCTCTTTTGACCACAACGGACTGGTGTAGAGTCCACATTACTGCAGACACCGCACCGATCCACCTGTCGACCTGCTCCATTTTTTCCTTGCTCGTGAACAAGACCTCGAGGTACTTCAACTCTTCCACCTGGGGCAGGATCTCTTCCCCGACCCAGAGGAGGCACTCCACCCTTTTCCAGTTGAGAGCCATGGCCTCAGATTTGGAGGGGCTGATTTCCATCTTGGTTTAAACAAGGCTAGCAAAGTAACCACCAACAAGCAGTAAATAAAAGCAACACAAAATAAAATGGCATGGTGCGCAACTGCCAGCAGGGAGCGTCTAGGGAGCATCCACTCCACGTGTCTGATTGGTGTAGGTGGAGGTCAGGGAGGTCAAATGTAAAGACTCAGGTCAAATATGAGATTGTACTGGGAGAAGCCAACGTACAGGCAGAGACAAGAGAGGCAACTAAACACACAACCAAGCACAGAGATATATTGGAAGGCCCTGGTGCCATTCCCAGCTCACACCATGTTGATTTACTTCAGTGACACAGATGAAAACTCCACAATGTTCTGGAACTATTGTATTTTTAATAGGCTTCAGAGTAAAGAACGAAACTGCAGGAACAATAACCAACCAACAGGCTTTATCAGTGGGATCCGCTCTGCCTTTCACCTCCTTGGTAATTGCTTTTCTCCAAATTCTTTCGATGACTTCATCAGATCTGAGTGTTAATTCTACTTTAGAGACGAGCAGACACGTTGTGAATGAGGAAGTTTCAACACCAGAGCCCCCAGTTCAGTTCATAGAACCACCAAAATCTGCTCTTTAAATGAAAAAAAGACCTAATGACAGTATATAATACACAGTTTAGAAGCTAGCGTAGCCTCTGCTGTTAAAAGCCTAATTGACTGTCCTGGGAATGCTCCCTTCTGCTAAAAATAACATTTTTGACTTTTCCTTAGACAATAAAAGCTCCGAGCATCTTTGTCCCATTTTAACTGGATTGGTGCAGATTATGCATTTCTCTGTGTGTCTGTCTGCGTGTGTGTCTGTTTGCCTGCCTGTGTGTGTGTGTGTGTGTGTGTGTGTGTGTGTGTTTATGTTTGAATATGTGTGTGTGTGCGTGTGTGTGTGTTTGTGCTCCAAGCACAGGTCAATACAGCTCCGAGATGCTGAGATCATTTCTCAAAGCCGCGTACTTCCCATCTCGGATCCTGGAGGCAGCCCTCTCAGGCTTTATGATTTATCAAACAGCAAAGGTCACAGTGGCAGACTGCAATTAATTTTGTCTGCTTTTATTTGCTGCTTCTCGGGGTTTCTGCACCATTAGTGACATCTGTACTTGCCTTGGTGTAGGACAGAAACATGGGAGAGGCTTGGATTTCTCTGAAAACTCTGCTTTTCTTTTTGTGTGGTTTTTTTTTTCGTTTTCAAAAGAGCATGTATGTAATATGTTCCTTTGAAATTAAAAAAAACAAATGAGTTGTTGCAACATCCGTCCTTTGTAGAATAGGGCTGAGAGGGACACCTCAAAGATGTCCTCCTGTCTGGAGGAGGTGTAATCTTCTGTGCAGAATGGGGCGTTAATCTGCACAAGTCAGTTAGAAGATCAAGAGCGAATTGGACCTCCAACCGCAGAAGAATGCAGAGAAGTTCTCGCTGAGCAACTGTGGGCTCGTTGATGTCCTGTACCCTCAGCTGCTGCTGCTGCTGCTGAAGTTTATGCACCAACATTAACTTAAAAACAGAAACAGAAATGTGCTTGTTGATGTGAGTTTACATGTGCGTTCTGAATGGAACTGTTTTCAGATGACTTTGTGGAGTGTCGAAGACCATACGACAAATAAAAAGTGTGTGTGTAGTTCTGTACGTGTGTGTTACATAATGTATTCCCCAGCTACTTACCCTAACCCTAACTCCTAAAATAACTCCCTGACCCTAAACCCTAAACCTAAAGCTATTTTGATTCCCAACCCTAAAAGTCCTAAATCTCAAACTACTCCTTTAAAGTTGTAAGGAACTATCCAAAATGTCCTCACTTTGACGTACTAGAATAGAGATATTTTCTATACTTATTATGTATGCAGGTATCAGACACACAGCACACACACACACACACACACACACACACTTTTATATGCATAAATGTATTTTCCAAGATCCGTAAGGGGAAATGTGTGTGCGTGTGTGTGTGAAGCTCTGCCAGCTGCTGTGCAGCAAAAGCTAAAGCAGCAATCGATATATTTTTAAAATAAATTAATTTTCCTTCCTGTATCTGTAAACACCAGCAGCAGTTATGATACACAGATCTGTGATTCAGATTGGCCTGCTAAATGATGCTACTATTTTTTTTTTTTTTGTTTACATAAAATTTGAGGAGACTTCTGGAGCTAAATGAAGAAGGCGAGAGCCTTGGCATGAATCCCAGGCCTTATTTACAAGATGTTTTCTGTTGTTGGCGGAAAGAGTGACTGAAATTTGTCGGCTGAAATAAGCACTTAAAGGAAGTCGGTGTTGAACCCGAGGACATGTGTTGGAGCGGGAACTGATTGAAAGTGACTTTACCCACCTCATTGTGCGAGTGTGTTGAGTGCATCTTCGGTAAATTGAAATGGGCGTCGCTCTGCCCATGTGTGCCAGATTCTGCAGCCGCGCCTTTGTCCTGGCTGGGTCACATGACTCGGCTCAGGTGGCAGAAATGCAGGAACTGATACCGCTGCTTTTGAACATCAGGTAGTAGCGAGCGGAGCGTCTCCAGGATCCTTCCTGCAGCCTTACTGCATGCGCAACTATATACACAGCAAGTAAGAAGCAGAATCAATAATTCAGATATGTTAATCAGAATCTGTTATTATGTCTGCCAGCAGCTACAGTGAGGAGTTCTTATGGGCGTCTTTTATTCTGAAAGAATCACTTGGCTGAAGCAAACGTTCACAGGGAACTGAAGAAGAAGTAAAACCGTGAGTTTCCCCAACAGCAGACAGCCGGATCGTCTTTCTCTGATGAAAAAAGGGCTTTGCTATCTACGACTGAGCACTTTGCTCTTGTGCCGTGTTTATTTATAATAGGGTTCGTGCGGCAAAAACGTAAAATCATGGTATAATCTCTGCTGATTGATGTCAGGCCAGTTTCTGCACCTTGCAGCACTGTGGATTTTTTTTTTTTGGGGGGGTAGTGGGGGGAAGAAATAGTCCCTGCTCTTAAAGCAGCTCTTCAAAATATCTTTTGAGCTGATATCTACCTTCCTTAGTTCCTATGGAAACCACAGTGTTAAGAGTTCAAACATATTGATATGCAGACCGTTTCAATAGTTGGAGGATGTTATCAGACTGCAGGAACTGTTGCCCTGACAGACTCTATTTCTTCACAATAGTTCAGGTTTTTTTTTTTTTTTTTGACATGGATCAGGGAGTCGGTGCAGTTATGGCAAGATGAGTTGGCCCGCTTTAACTTTGTGCTTCTTTAGATATCTAGCAGCTGTCAGAAAAAAAATCAGGAATTCTTTATATTTATGATAGGCTATGCTTATGTTTCCAATCCGAACGTGGTTGGGAACAAATTTCAGCCTGACCTCGGACACCCTAAGGTTATTCTGTGTTTGTAAGACTCTTTTTTATGAGCTGATGACAGAAGGAAAACACTGAAGCTGTCGAATGAGAAGGTGGAGCGGTTTGGAGAGGAGGCGGTAATTCATGACACATAAACACTTATTCACATCGGAATGCAAAATAGCGGAACTGACACAGCGAGGAGACCCCTCGATACCAGATAGCGACGCGTGTAGCCAGATAACTGACAACAAATACTGGATTTGTGGTTTCCTTTTTATATCTGCAGCATAATTGTAAAACAGTCGAGACAAAATTTGACACCTTGCTTAAAAAAAAGATCTAACTAAATGTGGATCAGAACATTCAGGGCCAGGGCCACAAAACTAGCATAAACACAGCAGAGATGAATCGAATCAGGACAAGTGCTCTGAGTTAGGCACCACAGGTTTTATTTTTCACTTGACTGTGTGCTGAAGTTGGCAGACGGTCCCTGAACGGACATCACGATGCAAACAATACTGTGTTATTCTTTTACAGTTAAAGAACTGGGGGTGATATTCTGAAGCATGAATGCTGTTGCTTTGCTAATGCAGTCAAGCATGGACTTCAGCTGGGGTTTTATTCTATCTTTGTACCTAAAAGCATGTGTGTTTCTTTTATCAGAGAAAGATTATTATTTAGAGTTCAGATTTTGACTTAATTGCCTCTGCGAGCTCGCTTTTCATGGCCGCTGCTGCTAAAGCGGTACCCGAGCTAGGGCGGCGCTCAGGCCTGTTTCTCTTAGATCTTAGGAAACCAAATGTACAACTTGCAGTCTGAAACCAGGAGGCTGTGCCCTGCCAAAGAAGCCAAACATGCCAAACTCTGAGGTGCATTTCACATATGTATTTAAATCAACCACAGCCGCTTTAGGTGGGGCTAGAGTGATTAGCTTATTAATCAAAGCAAGTTCAGCATCGATTTGTCACCGCTGACTGGAACTAACGGTAACGGTTGAGAATTTCTTCATGGTAGCTGATTTCATAGTAATTATATGGCCACCAGCATTAGGACTCCCTTTAATAAAGAACTTGTGTTTGATTAAAACCTAACTGGTGATATATGACACCAGCTCAGTCCAACAGGGTCATGTCATCTCCAGTTTTAGCTCCTGACCTCATGCTGTGACTCGCTGACATCAAGGTATGTTCTTTCCGACTGCCAATGCAGATCAGGGGGGACCCGCTTCCCCGCATGTCGGATGAAGTTAAAAAGATGGGCCTGATCTCACGCTTCTGCTGCTTGAACCCATCCAACCCCATTTGTGTGTTCTGACACCCCCAAAGCGGCAGTCTTCAGTCACCGGCTGTGACTCGTCACAGCAATGACCCCCTGCTGGCTTTACCGGGACCAAAACAAGCTCCCGATGGGGGTTTCGCTGATGCTAATAACTCCACTGCTGAATGAGAAACTGTTCCAATAGGAATTACCCTGAAGATTATAGCAGGCAGAGACAGAGACTTTATTACATTCCTGTTTTCATCATTAGCAAGTTGATTAACAGTGTTGAAATTACTGTTACCGATAGAGATCCTCTTATTCTACTATGGTAATTCGTAGATGACCAACCGGCCAGTAACATTGGTCTAACTCAGAGGTGGGCAAACTAAGGCCCGGGGGCCACATGTGGCCCGATGAGCTGTTTAATCCGGCCCGCAGAGCCTTTACAACAGTTTTTCCAAAAGTCAAATCAAGAAGGTTGCCAGCTTGATTGGTTAGAATGAAGTTCAACTCCCTCTTCACCTAGCATGCTAACATTTTCTCTTAAGAATGTGGGGCCAAACATCATGCTGGAGCTTCATCATCCATCTCTAGTTTTTACCAATTTACAGGCTCTTCAAACTATTTTCTCAGTTAATAGTCCATCAAGCATGAGTTTAGAGTTAACCTCCGACCCTCATCTGGGGGCCGGCCCGTTCATCAAGATCTAAAACCCAATGTGGCCCTTTAGGCAAAATAATTGCCCACCCCTAACTACTGCTAAGTTTAATGGTTAGAGGAGATCCGGATGAACTCTGAGGAAACCAGGATCCTCCACGCCGTCATCTCTAATTGGGTCAAAAAGGGCTCGTGTGCCGCAAGGAAACAACGCTAACTAGCGTGCGGTGATCGCCACTTAAGATAAAAAATTTAAGGTTACTCCCATCTACGTTTAATAGATCGGTAGAACCGGGGCTACACTTCAAGGAGTAAATTGTTCTTAGATCTCAGTCTATATGCAAATCAGTGTGACGTGAACTTTAGATTGCCGCACAGATCAATCACCAGCATTTAATCAGTAGGAGACTCAGAGGGCTGCAGATAGACGGATGAGCGGCGGAGGGGATCAGATGCTGAGGTGGAAGGACGCTGACCTGGATTGCAGCTGACTGTTTATCTGAACCTGTCGTGGCTGCGGTTATTGTCAAGGCCAGCATCACCGCCGCCCTCGCACAGATACAGCCTTGATGTCGAAGCGTATCTCCAGAATTCGGGCTGACAGATGTTATCCCCACACACTTTCACGCTTTGATTCGAAACCCAAGCTAGTCTGCGAGGTTTGGCTTCTTCAGTCTCTTTAATACGACCCTGGGGAGGGAGTGGGGGGCGACAGGCTAGCGTCTGTCCCCCCCACTCATTTTGAGATACAAGTGTGTGCATCATCTAAACCGCGTAAAAAAGATAACCCGGAGATCTAAGCGTGTGCGCCTCTGCAGCCTTTCTGATTAGATTCTGAATAGAGCCATGAGCGCCGTGTGAGAACGCTCACGTTCATTAGTGGAACGCCTGGGGTGAAGGATAGCATTTTTTTAGATAAAGACATTTACTGGAAGAAAGGGTAAAGAAATGGCGAGGTCAAAGTTATTAGCTGTTATTACACACACACACACACACACACACACACACACACACACACACATACAAATGTTTACTTTTTATTCTATCTATCTATCTATCTATCTATCTACCTATCTACCTATCTATTTAGCTATCTTTCCATCTATCATTGCATTTGAATGACATCCACACTCCAGAGAATTCATCTGAGAAACACAAAACCAATTCTCGGCTGATTTTTCCCATATTTTACAATCCACTAACTCAACTAAGGTCTTTAATGACTGTTTTTGCTAAAATATTAAAGGCTGAAGAGTCACCTGCACAAAATACATATTCTTTCTCCTCCGATTAGCCGACGGTACTGTTTGCAGTTTCCTGAACTGATGAGGAACCCCGGTTATTGACCACTGATTCCTGTAGTCGTTCATGTTAAGTTGGCATGTTAAATAGAGGTCACTGACTGGAACACACCACCCTTTATGCCCCCAAAGACAGACCTGATGTGTGAGATGGGTTAAGCACTCCAGGATTGGCTGCGCTGGGGGGAAACCAGTCTTGGTCAGCTTTGAGGCTCGCTGGTATCTACTCATTCTTACTAATGTATAATTCACAGAAAGAAAAATGTAATAAGAAAAGGTGAGAACATAACTTTTAGCATAAAGCCAACCTTAACACTTTAGAACACTGCCATATATAATGACCAGCTGATAGAATTTTATCACGTTGGTGTTGCCACCTTGCTCGCTACTGTGTTTTTCCTTGGAGGATTACACTGAACCTGCTGGATGGATTTCAGCAAAAGTTGGAGCAGGATGGGAACTGCAGCAAACGACATCCCATCAGAGTTTGGGGCCAATCCAGAAGAAGGGGGGATATTGGTGCGGCTGGGGGTGTGAGCGCGGCCACGCAGCAGATGTTTTCAAGGAGAAGTTCATGCAGAATCATTTGGAAGCGAGCGACGCTCCCGGAGGGAGGTGATTTCAGAGGTGGGCCAAGGGGGCGGGGTCTGCGGAAGAAGGAGTCGAGCATCAGCATAAACACTTACAGGAAGTCAAATTTAACACTGTAATGATAATGATTCAGAGGTGAAAACACAAAAATGTTTGCGGGGGTATGGACAAATTACGAGCGGTTTGCTCCAGAACGGATGCACGTCGGACGTTTTCTCGCTGAGATATTCAACAGCCGAATGTCAGAGCACGGCTCTTTGATCTGAGAATGGCCTGAAGTGGCTGCAAATAAGCGTAGCGCCACTGAATCTGTGTTTTTTCCAGGGTAGAATAATAAACTGGATTTGTTTTCTGATTGAAGTTAAATGAAGTTCCGAGAGCTGCCTGTGCTTTCTATGTCGGCTCTAGCTGTTCTAACTAGTCTTTTATTCTGCCTTACTTACCACCCTTCTCTCTTATAATTAGGAATGCAAATTATTGATTGTTTCCTTAATTTTTAATCTATAAGTTTTCTAATAATCTACAAGACTGATTAACCAATTAATTGATAAGAATCAAAATTTACCATATTAACATAAAAATCCACATTTTGCTATATATTTTATACAGAATACAAGAGGGATTATATATTTCTTAATAACATACTCTAATAAAATATAATATTTACTTGACAAGTTGCAAAACAGGTAATGGTATCTTTATAAGAGATGTAGAAATTGATATAAAGTGCACATTCTCTGGCACTTAAATCTAGACTCAGGCTGACAAAATTAATCTTTTGAGCCTCTTGACCCCTATGTATTTCCATTCAAGAACGTGAGCACGTCTACATGCTCAGGGCTCTGCCTGTTTACAGTTAGGCCAGCTGGAGAACCTGGATTTAGATGGGCAGATGTGCCAAACGTTGAACCGGCACGCAGTTGACTCTAAATCAGTGGTCCCCAAACTCCAACCAAGCAACAGCACACCTGAATGAAGTCATTTAATCACCTGATCTGAGTTTTCAGACAGCTGATTGGTTGAAATTTGTGTGCTTGATTAGTTAGGATTCAAAAACCTGCAGCGACACGGCCCTTTTGTGGAAGTTTGGGGACTCCTGCTCTCGATGAACAGTTTGCCGAAACCACGTTCTGTGCGTTGTCGTGAGCACAGGTAATTACTTGCCTGGTCAGCCTCTATGACTCCACATCTTCTTTTAATTTATCAGCTAAATTATCCTCTCTGCTTATCAATATAATTTTTGCAACCATGCTGCAAATCTTCCGGGTAATGCCCTCCACACCTGACTTTTTTTTTTTCTTTTGGCTAACACTGTGGGGATCATAGGTTGCTGCATTACACTACTTACCGACCAGGTGTCTTGAAAAGTGGTCGAGTTGTTGTACTTCAAAACAGCGTTGGATATTTTGCACTTTGCCTCTGAGTCGTTTTTCAGTTTTAAAATATTCCCACACAACTTTGTTTTCACTGCTCATGTTTGTGTGTTTATTTTCTGTCTTCATGTCGTCATGGACGCTTATACTGTTTTGAAGCTGTTTGGTGTAGGTGTGGTAGGCGTGGTGGCCTCTAGCGCCCTTGTGCTGGCTGGCAAGACATTAAATTGGCATGGTTTTGCATCTCAATAAAACAGCTTAGTGATAGAAAATAGGTTTCAATTAATCAAAAGTCATTCAATTCAATCTAGTATTTACCAAATAATCAAAAAATGATTAATTTTTAACCCCCTGTAGTTCTATGACAAAATGGATGTGTTTTGGAGAAAGACATGTATGTACATTGGCGTTGCGCATGGTCAAATGCCCCCTCTCGACCTCGGAATGTGTGGAAGTCTGCTTCCATTAAACCGTTGCTCTGTCAAATGCTGTAGGCGGACCCTGTGTGTTTGGCGGCAGAAGAGCAGGGCAGCACTCAGACATCTTCAAGTGATCCTGGAACACCCAGAATCAAAGTTTCGACACTACGAGCATTGGAGAATAGAGCCGGAGCGAGGCGGTAGGAAGCGCTCCTTTCTGTGGCCTTTTCTTTCTCCCTCCTCCTCTTCTGTGTTTTCTCTCTTCCCAGTGGTATCTTATTAATGAGCCTAAGGCAGAGCCAGCTAATTAGACCTGACATCACACCGTAGCGCGCACCTCTGGTCCTCTCCTCACCCACACTGATATTTATAGAGATGGCAAACTGACCGAAGACAGGGCTCTGAATCTCGCCCACTTACTCACCTTCCTCACCTTCGCAGACTCCTTCAAAGGTCAAAATGTCAGACTCTTTCTTTTCACAATTTTACAGGACCTGTTACAGGCAAATTTAACATTGGTCACAGGGTCTCAGGGTCTATCTATCTATCTATCTATCTATCTATCTATCTATCTATCTATCTATCTATCTATCTATCTATCTATCTATCTATCTATCTATCTATCTATCTATCTATCTATCTATCTATCTATCTATCTATCTATTCCTTTTTCACTTTCACACGCTTTGGTTTTAAACTCTTCTGATGTTTATCCAGTGTGAAATTTTAGTCCCTTGAGCTTTTATTTGGCCCTACCGTGGACGAGCATCCAGGTGGGCAGAAACCATGCTAAAAGCTACCGATTCACGGCGGCTGCATCCAACCCCCCAGCCCCACGGCATCCCCCTGCAACAGATGAGCAACAGAGGCTTCACCGATAGCTTCTACCCCCACCACCATCACCCTGTGACTCCAAATTTGCAATCAGAGTCTACCATGGGAGGGACAGATAAATAAACATTGCATTAGGGTTGTGCTAAGGAGAGGAAATTTTAAATAAGCTTATTCTGTCCGATCAAAACCAGTCGGCTAGCAGATGTGAATTCCGTCTAATTTAGGTGTTTATATAAATAGTAGTAGATGTAAATGGTTTACGGAGCTAATTTAGACTGTTTTGACAGCAGAGTAATTACAGCTCAGGAAAATAGGTAAACCTTCGATTGCTTTGTGGCCCCTTTTATGTAAAATAACTTTTGAATTACAGCTGTGATCAGTGGAAATGGAGAATAAAGTGGCCATTTTTGATTTACCTTTGTTTTTTCTTTTTTTTGGTGATGTTTGTTATCGGAAGGTGAGCCAATATAACAATTTCAACAAACGCAGACTTGTGATGATGTGATAATTTTGGTTAAGGCGAATGAAACCTCATTACTAGGCTAAAGCCAAACTGTAATTCAGTTTGCTTGGATGAGATGTGGCCCAATTTGTGCTTAATTAGACTTTAATTAGAGGCAATTCATTGCTAAGCTAATGAAAACCACTGAGCGTTCCTACCAAGGCACTACAACAGAGCTTTTTGAGAAATAACATTTGAGTTACATGATTAAAGATCTTGGGAGTGGGGGGAGGAGATGAAAGGATACCAGGGTGACTTCTTTAAAAACCTCTCAGCGTTGCTGTAACAACAGCCGACTTGACAAAGGAGCTGCGAGCCCTGAAAAAGCTTCCAACACAGGAGGAAAAAAAACAGCCCCCAACAGTGTCTTCGGCTCAGCCGTGCTGAAGGTTAGTATTTATTTTTAGCTGCAGACGATTCTGAAAGCATTTAAAAGCCGGTGTTATAGCCTCTGTTTGGTTTAGGTGTTGTCAGATCACTTATCCGAGAAGTAAGCGCAGAAGTGTAGGGAGCAGGTGTGGCGTTACATTACAAAAGGTGCCTTATTAATTGGGTAAACGGGCCTGGAAAGTATATAACAGGCTCACCATTGTTGTGCTTTGAACCTTTCCCCTGGTTTTCTCCGCACTCAGCCCCTTTTTATCTTTTTCCTCAGAAACAGAGCAGTTTAATTTGAAACTCTGGGTCATACATATTTTACCTTACTTCTTTGGATCCAGGGATGAATTATGAAGCCTCGTACAACTGTCTGAGTTGTGCAAAGTCATCTTTTTTTCCTGCAATGTTGGGGCTGAGAGCAGAATAGATGGGGCTGTTAGGTGAGGCCACTTTTTGGCTTGGAAGGAGAAAACAGGAGTACGTAAAGCCAGCCTGAGAAGATCGCCAGTCACCGCGGGAACGAAGTGTGCTTGCCTCTCTCAGCGCCATAGTGTGTGTGTGGGTGTGTGTGTCTGTTTCCTACAGGTCTCCACTGACTCGGTTTCATAATTATTGATCAGCAGAGCCGAGTGAACCATTATTTCTCCAAGTGAGAGAGAATAATTGTTCACTTCAAATCTTGCGAAAGGAACATTATCCAGGCTGCTACACTAGGTTAATGGAAAGCGAAACGCAAACATGCAAGAGAAGGGATGTGTGTGTGTGTGTGTGTGTGTGTGTGTGTTGTGTGGTGAGTGTGTGTAATGTGTGCTGCTTTCTACATCTCCTGCAGCTTAAGTCTGCAGTTCTGCAAGTCTGCGTGCGATGGCCGTTATATAGGAGCTCATGCACGTGTTTGCGTGTTGGCATGTGGCAGACATTGAAACGACTGTATTTCTCTCCTTGCACGCATTTTCGTCTGCTCACGTTCCAGTGCGCATCTTGGATTGCAGCGTA
>CAAE01015008.1:1762055-1838051 GCA_000180735.1 Tetraodon nigroviridis | reverse complement strand
TGATTGTAGCGCCGACGTTTCGCAGGGCAAAGCCATTATCTTTTCTGTAATAATTCACGCTGAGAAGGACGCCCGGGATCGGAGCTGCCATTTCTGGATGCTGTTTTCCCAATTTTCTTGCTTCTTTTTTTTTTTTTTTCGATTTACTTTTATTTGGTTTTATTCCGACCCAGTCGCACGCAGGCCTGATTTGTCCTTGTTTAGGCTGTTTTTCTGTTACCAAACGTGTGAACCTTGACCATACTATCACATGGCTATAATATTTGGTGTGGAGAGCCCTCTTTTGAGGCTATGAGTTGTTATTGTGTAAAAAAAAGACTTTTCTCTTAAGGAATGACATTTTCCGGAAAGTTGTAGGGATAGCCTGCAGTGCTGGCTAAATTATCATGTTCTAGCTATGTTGACTAAACATGTTGCCTCAGTTGTCCTCGCCCCACTTTTTTCTTTTCATCATGTTATTGCACCAGAGCCTCAGCTAATGAAAAATCCACTTCTCTGTGTGCTGCGTTCACAAAACAGTAACCATAATGGTTGGGTTGCAGACAAAAAGGTGTTGCCTCCAGCTGTGAAAATGTAACCTAAGTGCTGACCTTGGTGGCCAAATGGCTCTAAATAGCGTGTGAATGTCAGCATGGTCCGGAAAATGCCAGCTCTGGCCCATGGGGATCCGGGTTAAAGCACACTGCTGAAGTTGTGAAAAGGAGGGACGAGAACCAAGGAGGCCATCTTTTGGATGGATGAGGAACGAGGCAGCTGCTCGTGGTCATGTGGAGCCAGCAGGGAATTGCTGTTGCTCTAGTTTTCTAGACGAGGTGCTAAATGCGCCACACGGATACAGACAGAAGCTGAGGACCAGCAGCCTTTATGCTTCTTGTGGCCCAGCTCACTGCACTAAAGCTTTCTGACTCCGCAATGTGATATTTATATGGAAAAATCTTTTATTTTTTTTTTGCTAGCCGGTATGTATTAAAGCATTTGATTTTAAATAGCAGTCCCACTTTTAAATTAAACTATGTGAGGTGAGATGTATTGTGGAACACCTGTGGAATACCCAGGCAAAGACTTACTTACTACTTTGCATGCAGCTTTTCTCTCGTGCAAATTTTGTAAAAAACATGAAATGACAGGCCCTTGTGCTACACGTCATAGTGTAATAAATTCTTTTCAGTGTCAGTCTGACACCACGGCGTGCAGCGACATTATAAAACGAGTCTAACGATCAGACGTTTTAACCACTGAAGAGCAGAAGAGAGCAGGTTAGCTCGCTGACGGTGCTCCAGCAGGACTTACTGGTGTTTCCAGCACAGCAGGGAAACACTCCAGGATGGTTTTATGTGAATATTTTCTTATTATTTTTCAATGAAGTAACCACACAAAAGACCCTCCACGCTGCTCTCCCAGGCACTGACTACTGCAGAGCAAATAGAGAACAGCAGAACAGAGTCTTAGCTAGATGAAGGTAAAGTTGCACGCTTTCATTTTTTGGATTTTTTTTTTTTTTACCAGCGCAATCTTGAGAGACCAAAGGGGGCTCAGCTGAAAATTCTGACCTAGAGAAGGGCCTGCTCACAGATACTGCAGCTTGGAGATGCTTGGAAAGGATTTACACAGATGATTTTTAATGAGCCAATTTCTCCTCTAACCTACCAAGAGAAAACAGGAAGGTCTCCCAGGCACCAGGAGTTTGTGGGCTGATTCTTTGCTTCACTGGTGTAGATGATAACGCCCAATCTATTATGAGACTTCCAGATGCGCACTCTTAATCACATCCAAGACACTTCCTCACCAGATCAGTAAATTCTAATGTGCTCTGGTATGATTTTTTTTTTCAGAATTATAACCCAATAAAGTGTCTAATTTTACCTCACAGGAGGCTGTTAACGCAACCGTACTTATCAGGCACATCTGTATAATTTTTTAAAAGTATGAATTAAGAGCGTCTGATTTGGAAAATGAGGTGAGCCACATTTACCGCCTGCACCTGAGGGGGCCGTTGGAGCAGAGGATGTGTGTAATGGCCGTGCACTCCGTTCACACGACTCATAGACCTGCTCACAAATAGCATGTAGAGCAGAAATGCTCGGGCCGTTTGAGTCATTTTATGGAACAAAAGGCAGTCAGCGCTTTTGCAGGATCGCTCCAGCCCTGCGTAAAAGATGATTCTTTCAAAGAGTGTCTCTGTTTGTATGTATGTGTGTGTGTGTGTGTGTGTGTGTGTGTGTGTGTGTGTGCAGTGAGTCATTTTTATACCCCCCCCACCACTCACTTAGGCTTGGTTGTATTTGGAGGCGTGGATGAAAATGGGTTGGGGACAGAAGGTGCCTGTTTACCCTCTGAAAGTCACCGTCTGCATCATCTGACTTTTTTACGATGTTTTATCAGCAGGGCGCAATTGTGGTTGTGTGTAATAAGGGTTCGGATGACGTCTGGCTCAGGGGGTGCGGAGTTTCCACCGTTTGTACTCTACACTGTAGAGTTAAATTTAAAAAAGCCCATTGATGTGGTTCTGACTCAGCCGGCACTCTCAGAAGAATCGTTTCACACTTACAGTGTATCTCTTTTACTTCTTGCTCATATCACTGGACTTGTTGCAAATCTGACGCCGGGGCCCAGTTATGACTAAAAGAGTGCTAGATAGATATTAAAATATAGATTATGCCTCTTAGATGAGTGTAAATGTTTATAAAAAACTCATTTTGTGGTAAAATCCACAATCCTTGCCTTGAAAAACTTACTAATAGGGCAATGTAGCTTAGCATTATTAAAATCAGGTCAAATTTCTTACACATTTCAACTACTCCTACTGTTAATAATTGTAAAGTCTGGTAAATGGTCATAAAAAAGAAAAATATATTACTATATTTAAAAAAATCAAACCCAAAGAGACTAATATTCCACAGTTTAGGACCATTAAAAAAATCCCAAACAAAAACCCCAGAAAGCTTCATCACATAGCTTTTAGATTTTTTGGGATAAAAAAAGCAGATGATTAAGGGGATCTAAAGGTCCTTGATGGGACATGAAAAGAAACATGTTCACTGATAAGCACAGGCGCTGCATGTGATACTGCGAGGCTTTAGAGTAGGATAAAAGATTCAGATAGTAAATTAATAAAATCAATATATTCCAGTTTTAGTCCAGCATGCTGGAGTCTTTTTTTTTTGTTGTTGATTAGTCATTGTTTTATTATTATTATTTTTTGCTTATCCAGCTGTTTGAAACACTGTAAAGAACATTTTAATTTGTGTTATCAGGTGAGACTGTGATATACAACACAAGAACCCCCAAAAATAATAAGGAGCCAAACAATTTATTTTGCAACAGCTACTTTTAATCATCTAAAATGCTAATATGTGAGCCCATTAGGATTGGCTCATTTAGATGATAAATGGCACTTAGTCATTTTCTGGCGGTTAAGCTTGCGACAGTAGATCAGTGTTCCCTTGCATACGTGAATAATATGTTACAATGTGGTGCAGCCTGTCAAGGCTTATCGTTGGTACAACCTTCGTGAAAACCGGTCTGGGTATACTTCCTAACATCATCCATCCTATCATTTTTTTAGTAGCAGCAGGGGGGTGATAATGCTTCCTATTTAGCTCGTTTTCTCCCTCAAAATAAATCTACTGAATAGGTGTCCTAAAATTTACGTGAGACACAGGAGGGTGTACTGTGGCAGCCACATGTCTGTCAGAGCTACATTTAGCTTAGCTCCAACGTGCTAGCTCCCTTCTGCACTCTGGCATTTCAGGGACCGGCACATAAAAGACAAAGCAGCGCAGGGGCAGCATATGACTGGGTGGGGAGATAACGCTGTGATTTGAAGGAGGAACAGTCTTCTGCCCTCACGGGTTTACTGCCTTACACAGTTAACACAAGCACACGTTCGGAAGGCACGTGTCTGCCGGCAAGTTCAGGTGAGGGGAAAAAGGTGCAGAGCTCTGATAAGAGGCAGTCCATTTAAAATTTTTACCTGACAGCAATGATTGAATGTAGTTATTTGAAAGAAAACATGAGATACAACATTAATCCCCCGTAAACCTGCAACCGCGTGTTCCAGACATTCAAATATGTATGAATGAGAAGGAAATTTAGAGTGTTTCGACCCCGATTTTGTTTTACAGTGAGGCATGCACAGTTTTTTTTTCAGCTCTGGCTCCAGGTCTTACCAGGGAACATTAGAATTAGCTTTCTGTTTGAAGAAATGAGCCAGAATATCTCAGCGTGAAACTACAAATCAGATTGGGTCACACGGGTGTGACTCTAATGCAGCTGTGGCCCACGGTGCACTTGCAGCCCTTCATAAACCCATACGTGGTCCACCACATGTTTTATGTTTAATGTTATTTGTTACATTACGCATTAAATGCATCAGATTTTTGGACGATTAGTTGAACTATAAATTATAGCATAAATTACAGCAATCAAAAAATGAGCCATAAAGGAGGAAAAAACATACTGGTGTATAAGTCACATGGGACTATCAATTTTTGGGAATATATATGTTACAAATCTGAGACCAAGAGGACCCATTTTATCTTAAAAGGCAAGTTATAATACAATAGATTTGAAAACCACAGGCTGAAAAGATGTACGGTATACTAACAGCACACTGACTACTGACACACACCGCTACCTGAGGCATAGACAACAAACTGAATACTTGTCTGGTTTGTTACCGTAACATATTAATACATATTCAGATAACTATAGCATAAAGAACATGATTACAAACTCTCGATCTCATTTCAAATTACTAAAATTCAATGAAGTCTTTATCCTTGATGCCACTTGTGAACAACTCAACTTCGGTGGTGGACGGATCACCGCTTCCACCTCTGCGTGGCTGTCGTCAGACTGAGCACCATTCTTAGTTCCAGTTATAATCTTTAAAAGCAACTGGTAATAGTAAAATTTTACATTTTTACTGGTAGTGGATACTGGCACACAAGCATTGAGTGCCCTTGTGCGATTGTCAGTGTTAAAATCACAAACATGTGAAAATACCGTATAATTTCACATTATAGCTTTCACCCGATTATCAGTCACCAAAGGTTTGGGGATTTATGGTACAGAAAATATGGCACATCTTTGTATATTGTCCTGTACCTGCTTTATTCCCACTTGGGTCACAGGGGTCTGCTGAAGCTGTCCCAGCTGCTAGGTGGGGTGGGGTACACCCTGGATGAATGCCAGCCTATCACATGCTGGTCATACCTCTAGAATCCAACATTACCGGATCTTGCTCATTTTCATGTGCTATGTAGGAGGTAGATGACTGATATTTGGCAGGCGGCTTCTGGAATCCGGACAAGAGCTTCACACTGGCTCATCTTCTCAGTCGAGGGGCGAGGAGGCTGTTTTGGCACCCGGTACATCAAGCATTGGCGTCCTCGTTGTCCGCTGAGCACTGGAATAAATCAAAAAGGCCTTGCTGGTGAACAACAAATGCCAGTGGGAAGTTGTCCTTTGCGCAGAAAACAAATTTAAGAACGAGAAAAAAAAGAGATTTAGTGACATATTTCTGCCGTGCATGTGGGTGATGAAGCTATTGCCGCGGAGCAGTGCTTAGCCCGAGTGCGAACAAAATAAAGCTACTGCAGATGGTTTGGCAGCAGAACTTGTCACAATCCTACTTAACACTTAAACAGTCAGCGTTCGATGTTCCTACCTCCAGACTCGGTTTTGAACCTCTAGCGTCTACGTCAAGATTAGTTTCATCCAGTTTTATCTGTTTATCAGCCAGGAAGCCAGTGCAAGCCTGATTACAGCTGAAAGAGCCGCTGCCTACTCCATCATGTTCTGATGGTTTAATGACAGTGGTAGTTATCTGCTTCAGCCTGCTAATATAAACTCCTCTAATTTGTCCGAGAAAAGACTTTGTGTTCATCTGGACTTTCTTTTGTTTTTCTTTTCTTTTGGAATCCAGATGAACACAGAGTCTACTCTTGGATAACTATGACCTGGATGACTCAGAACCTACGCAGACATCCTCTAATTTGCATTTCTTATTTTTTCTTTCTTTTGAAGAATCACTTCAAATATACATTCAAGGCCGGCTGATAAGTTAATTTCTCAGCAATTGTTAGTTTCTATGGTGATAGCGTTTTTTTTTTTTTTTTTTTAATCAGCAGCCATAATTTATCGCTACTTTATAAAGTGTGGAATAAGATGTGCGTATGTCACACAAGATCAGTGTATGTCAGGTGATTAGGAGTAGCTTTTGCAGTTTTTGTAGGTCCTTCTTTGATTTCGTGGGTAATGGCTAGCTTTGAAACCCCCCATCCTGTTGCACTTGAGGAGAGGTGGGGCAACTTTGACTTGACCGAGGAACGGACCTGTTTTCAGTTCTTGGCGTACAACAACACAACCTCTATCTTTCATCGTCTTCCATAGGAACCGTGTCAAAAGACAATCACTGGAATTACCGTGGTGTGAGTGTGTGTGTGTTTCCACACAGAAGTCACCGTGAAAAGCTGTGTTAGTGTTCTTTCTGTACAACTACACGTTGATTCAGCAGCACTGGGGCCAATCTAATCCTTTTTAGTAGAAGATGGGATGTGTCTCCTGTGTTCTTCTGCTTCCCGTGAGCCTGGACTTCAGTCGTAAACCGCTGTGATGGTTGTTCTGCACATTTGAGTGTTTTTGTTTTGGTGCTTCTCCCAGCATCAGGGGAGCCACCAGAATTTGTGCTGCAGCTCTAATGTAGTGTGACCAAGATCTGGCTGATATGATGGATTGATTCTGTCTTTGATCATAAGTTGAGCCTTACCTAAATTAAGCGAATCAAACTTGGACTTTTAATCCTATTTTCCTTTGCTTGGTCCTTGAGAAAATGTAGCCTGTTGCAACTCATAAACCTGCGTAAGGTTCTCCCAAGTCGATAGAACACCCATTTCAACACCTCCGTGAAGGATAGCGAGTTCACATGAGCAGATACCTCCTCCAGAATATCACCGTAGCCATCACCGTGTGGCGCGATGCTGACCTGCTGGGTAATTGACTTAGTCGAACCCTCAGGGAGGAAAGGAAAGAGACCGTGCATAAAGACTGCGACCTCTCCAGAAAGCCAGAGCATCGATGAACCACTGTTCGCTTCTGTGAACCTTCATAAAAAATACAATTAGTCATAATGGCTTTTGCAGGATTCATAATGACTAAGTTAATGTGAGGCCCTTTTCCGTGTCACAACATGTGTAGCGTGTTTATACAGCTCTGGTTTCAGCCCTTAAAGGTCATCCAGCACTTGTATTACAGATCTGTTAAACAGAGGAGATGATCAAGGACCCTCACCTGAAGGTGACATCTTCCAGGCAAAATGAAAATGTCTCTATAATAAAATAGATGAGGAATCAGATTTGCACAATGTGTGTCATTAACTTGACGTTTACTTATTTTTGTGAGGCCCCAGGCCCTGCATTTAATATGATATCCTTCCCGTTGAAATTCCTTTTTCGAACACATGCCTGCTACCCACAGTGCATCTTTTTCTTTTCTTTTGTGAATTTGCAGTTGGGCTGTGGGTGTGCTGTTTGTAGTTGTTAATAAACTGACTAGGTTTGTATTCATATTTATAAAGAAACCTTTGTTTATCTTGGCAGAAAGAAAAGAGTGCTGGTAGTAGAGGAAGTGATCTTATTTCAAGCACAGGCGTGTTTGTTCTTAGTTCCTGCCGTCCAAAATCAATGAACACCAGCTTGATCAAAAAGCCTGAATTGCCCAGTCTCTCTCCCAGTGAATGTGAGGACCGACTCAGCTCTGGAAATCTTCCAAGACCTGGGAAAAAACTGGTTGTTGATGTAATTTCCGATGTATGGTGCGCAGCGCCACCCGCCATCACTATCCTTCTCTCCAGGTCCGTGGCTGTTAACGTTTGAACTGGATGCATTTCAAAGAGGAGCAGAGCTGCAGGTTTTAAAGATATGGAGTCTAAAACAACAAAGAGCTGAAACGGGGTGTAATGCCTTATTTTAATTAAAGGATAATATGAGGTTCCACCTGATGAGCACACTTTTAATGCCAAATGAACTTGTTATTCAATAGCTCTGCATCAGGGGTATTGTGCATGGAAAACAGATTAATCCTTGGAGTTTATTGACCTTGGTATAAAGCTGTACTGTTGGTGAGTGCAGCAACACAAGGTGTCACCGTGATTATTGATAAGTAGCTGTTAAGTTTTGTGTTTATGATGCCCAAGAATGGAAAAATAGCTATTTAAGAGGTGAAAGCTGAGAGATGACACTTTCCATGGCCCCTCAGGCATCGTCTCAGCATCCAGGCAGGGATCATTACCGCTAAAGATGGCTCGCAAATAATCCCAGCATTTAACCCTGTGGAGGACTGGGCAGGGGCTTCGTGTCTGGCTGTGTACGAAAACCAACAAAACCACTTTGTGTGTTGAGACCCAGAGTTCAAAATCACTTTGTCAGGTTTGGCGTTTGTGCTTCGGTTTGAAAGGTTTCAGAACAAAGAGCGTCCACAGCCGCCGCCCACTGTGTGCATCAGCTCGCGGTGCGAGGGCCTGAACTTTGTCTTAAGTCTGCTTCAGTGCTGTCTAACTACTGGATTTGTTTTTGCATGTGTAATTTCTGCCCGTTGCTTCACAGTTAAAAGTTTAAAACATTGCACTTGTGTTGGACTGCAGCCACTCTACTAAATGAAATGCTAATGCCGTCCCCCTGCCGTGGTTGTTTATTATGATATGGCCATGATATTTGAAGATTACACAATGTCTTACCGGTTTCTACAGTTCATTGTGTTTTTTTAGGTTTGTGAGGGAGGCTGCTGCAGCAATTTTTCACATGCTTTAAAAACATTTTAGACGTGGAGCCGTTGATGCTGGGTGATAATTCAGTGGAAGAACTTGGCTTGCCGGAAAGTTCCATCAAGCTCAGACGGATTCGAGGGTCACAGAGCTGTGCTAACAAAGGTCAAATCCAGTTTTCCTTTGACTGTATATGTTGGAATTTCCAAGAGCATCATCTGTTTATTTTTAGTGTTTCTTCTTTTCTTTCCATCGCTGAGCAAACAGAGTTGCCACATAAGGTTCTGACTGACGTAACCAACTGAAACTGATGTTCAAACACACTCTGATGTATTCACTTTGATTCCTATGCTGCAGTGTCTGTATCAGGTAAGACGGAAATTAACAAAACCTACAGTAAGTGTAATTAATGTAAACATTCATTATACAAGCCTCGGGATTATGGCAGTCCGCTTTGTCACAGCATATTAAATTTGAACCCCTGTCGTTGTGGATCATTTTAGCTCCTCTCCCTCCTCAGGGGCCTAAACGACACATGAAAATTAGAAATGTATTTATTTGACTCCTTCAGTTTGAGTCAGTGTTGATATTTGCTTGAGCTGTAATTTCAGTTGGAATAATTCAAGAAGGCTTTGTGTCTTGGCTAAATTAAATTAGCATCTCGTTCATCAGGAAGGGACGAGCTGGGGCATGTGAACGTTGTGTGTCGGCCGCACACCCTCAAGGGAGGGCTCAGTGTGCAAGCTAATGTTACGGAGGGAAGGCTTACCAAATCAGCTAAAAACAGCCAAAATCTGATGACCGAAATTTCTACTTTGTATCTTCATGGCTCCTTTCAGATAACTGATGTGTTTTGGATTTTATTACCACTAAGCATGGACATGCATATTCCAATTTGTGCATATTTTCTATTCACAAACGTGCACTACATTCGTCAGAGAAGACGAACTGCTCCTATTAGTTTGACCCAAACCTCACCTGCACAGACCTTCACTTGTGGCATCAACATTTCTTTCTCATGCAAACTCTATCAAGCTGTTCAGTTTTACCAGTCTTCCTTTTTTTCTGGGTGCTCTTACGGCATGCATATGTTTAAAATTTCCTAACATCTTGTGCTAAAATCCCTGCGCTTACTGGCTGATCTCGCTTCGCCTGTTGGTCTCTTTGCACAACACTGACCCCCCAGAATTGCTAGTGGTACTGCAGCTTTGGCTCAGTATCTCTGAGCGGTGGAAAGACGTAGAGAAAGACGACAAAACTGAAGGCTGGCGTAGCTCACGTACATCATTAAAGAGCATGCCGTCCAGGTTATTTCAAGGCCGTGATCAAAGTTTAATCTGCCTGTGAAAGGTCTGAAAAACATTAAAGACAAATCTGCACTTCTGAACACATTCTTGTTATTTAAAAATGATTTATTTATGTTTGAATTGCTGAGGTGAGCTACTGGAATTTGTGTAATGCTACCACAGGATTAAATTCTAATTCCATACACTGACTGTGGGGACTTAAGGGACGTTGCCGGCATAAATTTGAAATGAGGAAGAATGACAGCGAGTCCTCCCAGCATTTCACTTCTTGTTCACACAAGCCTCAGCTTAATAGGAAGTGTTGGACCAAGACGGCTGCCATGTTCTGAAGCCTTTGGTTTGGGTTATGGTACTTGTCCTTGCTCTCTTGGAATGCAGGATATCTACCTATCCTTCTGTCTTTTTATCTGAGTATCACTGTGACCTGTCATGAATTTTTATTCCTTCTCTCTCGTTGTTGTTTTTTTTTCTCTCTTGACGTTGCCTCAGTTAGTCTATCAACTTTATTGTGTGATTCACAACACAATCATCATTTAGGGCGGCTTTCTGCATCCCCCCCATTGATTGGCTCTTTCCTTCCTCTTCGGGGAATACAACCTTTTAAACTCCCAGTGTAAACACATCTTGATTACTCTGTGTGTTTTGTTCCCCGGAGTCGCTTCTGTTGTCAGACAGCTTGATTTTAATCTGCTGTTCATTCTAGTAAATTACATTAAATCAGGTCAAACCAGCCCATATCATACCGCCACCGTCAAGAGTGCCCCTGCTCCATCTACACCCGAGTACGTCGCCTTCCCCACCGACGTGACGCTTTCGTTATGTTTTGTTCTGTTTGGTTGTTTCGGCACAAACTGCTTCAAATTGACGAGCAAGCTCTGCAGCTATGTGACTAAACTCTTCCATCCCTGTCCTGATGGGGAAAAGCTGGCAGGAGGAAGCGTGAGAATTGCTCCGGGCAACATGTGCCCCTTATCCACCATGGAGTGATGCTTTGACAACCTAGTGCGCTGCGTGAAAGCCGGTGCAGATTGGATTCTTTTTGAAATGTTGTTTGAGGCCTTGGGCTACGTGAGTCACATGACAAAGAAAGAGAACGGAACATTTGTATTCGCTAATAAATGCCAAGAATATCTGTGCAAAAGTGACAAGGAGCGGAGATTGCATGGTCTTTTGGGTACTTTTGCCCCCCTCCACTTTATTGGCTCAACCTATACCAGCCGCTGGAAGCTTGTTTGTGGATGGATCAGACCGAGCAGGAATGTCCTTCATCCTCTTTCATTTATTGCAATGGTGGCAGGAACCATTTTTCCTGCATCTGGGACCATGAATTCGAAATTCTGCCTACGGAATTCCAGGCAACATTGTCAGGACGTCTCCCTGTGAAGCAAATCCCACGGGAACGTGAGCTCCGCAGCGAGAGTAGAACACGCATGATTCCACCAGAGAACCGTGAAAGAGAATGACGAACAAAGTTAAACTCTGAGGATCAAAGTCGAAATCCTGGCTTTTATTCAGAAGGTTACAGCAAATACTGAAATACAGAGTATTCTAAAAGGGTCAGAAGTGTTTATACGCACTGTAAAAGACAGCAGAATTACAGACTCAAACAACTAGCAAATCCATTCACGACTGATGTTCCAACCACGGTAAACTTAGCAGGAACTTGAGGGTCCCCTCTGCGCTCTTTAAACCAGTAATTCACACAGCCAAATATCAGAATCCCAGGTCTGTACTTGAGTGATACTTTATGACAGCAGGAGGAAATGCACCCTTCAAATGAGAGTTTTGAAATAACCAGACAGTCACCGTCAATTATTTTATTTTATCCACAATAAGCCGATAATTTTTTTGATGTTTATATTTATCAGGGTGTACAGTACAGTATAAAATGGGTATTATTATTAAAGCCCATTATGCTGTGGTAGAATATATATTTATATTTATAAAAAAGATGTTTATTCATCAGTTGCAATGTTTTTTTGAACAATTATTCATCTCCAGAAAGTCCCAATTGTGACAACCCTACATGCACAAATACCTAAATATTCAGAGACATCCACATATGTGTAATTTACTGACTGCTGTCAAGAAATAATACGGCAGTCTACATGGTGTGGAATGTTTTCAATAATGGGTCTTTTAAAAATGAATAGGCACAGTGTTGCACCAGGAAACTTCTTATCCGGGTTTTTAGGCCACAAATGACAATAACAACTCACAGCGGGTGAAGACGAGGCTCATAGATGTGGCATGGCAGCAGAAAATAAATGTAAATAATCTGTTACTGCTGAGAGTTGACATCGCTAGTGCTATCCACATTAAAGTTTCAATCATTTTAATATTCAGAGGATTTTCTGTTTCGTTTATGTGCACGTTTTATGTTTGCAGTAGGGTTTCTGCTGCTGCTTTGCCACGTTGATGTGTCTTAGAGCGTAGAGGAAAGTGTTTCTCTCTGTTTAGCAGACAACGCTAATACCACGCTAATAGTTTTTTATTGTTATTTTTGGCAAGATGGGTTTTGTGCAAGCAAAAGCAGCAGCAAATGAAGGCTGGCTGTAAAAGTTAAAATGAAATTTTTTTTAGCTTTATTGTCTGAATTTTTTCTCCAAATGTCCAACTGGAAAATATCTTCCAAGTCACACCCGTGACTGCCGCCTGGCTTTTCTTTTGCCTCCAGCCCAGTAAAGTGCTCTGAGATTTCTTGTGTTTTGTTGCTTAATTCAATAACCTGACAGTCATAAATCCAGCAGCTGCCATTGCCACTGCGGTGAAAGCAGCTTAATGTTCTCATCGGCTACAGACTTAACGATTTTGTTGGAGCAGCACACTCATTTACTGAGCTGCTTTTGCATCTGCATGTCTATGACCACATGCATGTGGAGGGGCAAAAAACAAAACCGCATTTTTATTTTTTTGATAAACATTATTCACGTTTTGTGTCTTTTTGTGACAGTGAAACAATAAAGGGTTGTGTATGTGACTCTTTCGATTCCCTCCTTTTTCCCATCACTATTTCATCCTGATCTAATAACAGATTCTTCCCAGAAATTTACTTAAATCTGATTTAAATTTGTTGTCCTACATCTGCAGACAGGCTAACTTTGGTGCTTCAGTTAGCCCAGCTGCCCCTTACTGAAAAGGTTGCAGGTTTTATCTCCGTTCAGGTCTTCCAGTAAGCAGTGGTTAATGGAAGATGGAGGGATTGAAAAGTCACCCTGTTGATGGTGAACCAGCGCAGCTGGGAGCTGACTCTGTTATTCTTGTCCTGACATGACAGGAGGTCACCGACCGAGGGGGAGGTGCGAGCAGTCTGACGGGAACCGGCACCGTCTGAATGAAACAGACAAAAATAGACCCGAAAATCCATTTTTTTGGGGGTACAGCAACCTGTCAGGATCCAGAATTTATTCTTTAGACTGTTGTTTTTCTTCTGCAGAAGAGATAAAGGCATTTAATGAATCCAAGGTTTTCTTAGCTCTATTTAAAAGAGGGACCCATCTTTCCACAGTCTGCATGCTGAGCAGGACCAGCTGCTCAGGAAAAATATCTTTCATTCCTCTCATATAAAAATATGTAACAGCATAATTCAGAAAAGGTGCTTTTTATGATTGTATATTCATAACCTTTACGTGTGTGTGTTTGTGTGTGTGTGTGTGTGTGTGTGTGTGTGTGTGTGTATGCATGTGTGTCTATCTGTGTTTAAATAGATTTGCACAGACAAAATTCAGAACAACTTGGCCAATGACCAACCTTTTCTCTTCTGAACTTATCAGAACTTTTAGTCAAACAGATAAACAACACTGTCACATGACCTTCTTGGCAGAGGCATTTACTGCTGTTAATATCATAAGTATGTCCATGTCAGGCCCACGTTTTAAAAAATACATTTTAACAACAAAAAAAAAGAGCCAATTTTATATTTATTATTCAAAGGACTTCAGATCACCAGACTTTTATTCTGTCTGTTCTGAAACTTTAATAACCACTCAATTTTTCCTTTAATATTCAATAGCATAGAAAAAGGAACAAAAATGATTTTTTTTTCCCCCTTCCATATTCAGCAATCTGGGCTTTTAACTAATAATCCATATCCGCCATTATCAAACCAGATTCATTGAGCCATACATCCTCAGAGCGCACTCTGAGGCTTTTACTGTCACATGGTTCCTCATCTCAAAAATCAGCTCCAAAATCAATTTGATGTCATTCATCTGAGGGAACATGAAATAAATGGCTCTGTAAAAATAGCCCTGCAGATTTTCTTTTTTCTTTTTAGAAATTTTAGCTTATTACTGTGTGTTGCTCAGTGTATAGTGCTGCTTTTTCTTTTGTTGTCTAAACCAGTCAGAGGTGAAGGTAGTTCATTAGTACGTAGTAGAAGAGATATCCTGCAGTTTCCTGCAGGATGTGCAACGGAACCTTGAATAACGCTCCTGCGCTTTTCCTCAGCTTTAACCTTTGTGCGTTGTTGTGTAATTTTATTTATATAGAATGGGTTTTAGTTCAGCTGTGGGGAAGGGTTTTCTGTTTTCTTGCCTTATTTATTATCCCCATAAAGAAAGCCTTCACTTCTCATCCTGTCCCTGCTCCGTCTCCAGCACGGCCTGCCCGGTTGGGCCGTATCAGAACAGATTAATGCAGTTGTAAGTGTTGATTAATGGTCGGGACGTGAGGCTTAGTAGCTGAGAAAAGCCTCCGACTGCTGTTAATGTTGACATCGGACCCCAGGCAGTGTGGGTGTAGCTTCAGGGGGCTAAAGGGGGAAGGAGAGGGGGGGACTTTCATTGGCATTCCTCCCACATCCGCCACGCTCCCTGTTTCTTCCCAGCAGGCAGCACCCAGTGGCTCGGCAGTGCTATATTCCAGACTTGAGTGTGCTGTCTGCTGCTCGACACATAAGCCAGAGTCACAGAGGTGTGCTGCATCCCGACCTCGCCACCCTGCTTTATCTGTGTCATTCAAAGGTCGGGCACAACCTTTGCTTTTATGCTCACCGTGGCCGCCGCTTTGTAGCACAACCGTGACACTCTGCTGCTGCCCGAACGTTATTGAGCTCCTGTGAAATAGGACTAAGGAGGGTTTCGTCCTTGGCATTTTCAGCCACCCTCTGATATCAACATTAAACTCAACAGAGATGGCAGCCCGCTCTTATCAAATATCCTTCTGTTTCTGCCTCGCTTTGTAGGTCCCTTCCCACCCTCCGCCTGTGCAAGGAGATCTCTGCTTGGCTTGCTGCCCTCGCTCAACATTCAGGACGGTCGTCCCCTCCTCCCCCTCCACTGGCGCAGGGCGGGCGCAGAAACGTTGGCTCGATTCCAGGGAGGCTTTGATCCTGCAGCTACGTCAATCACGTCTTCACCGCTGGGTAACTATGCAGACTCGATGTAGACCACCCTCAGTTCCCAATTTTTTTTCCTTTTAAGTTGTCTGTGTTGTTTTTGTGTGTTTTTGTCAAGTCCGTTGACCTGTTTGATTCCGGTTCCAGGTGTGGTTTACTTGACTGTGTCAACCCCGGCAACTAGATTTCAAAGCGCTCATTCAGCCAAGTGAATAGAAACAGGGGGCTTCGCAAAAGCTGATTGAAGCAGGAGCTGGACACAAATATGGAACAGCTGCAGGACAGCAGTTGTTGAAACTGCATTTATCAGTTATTTTCAGTAGATAAAAAGAAAGATAAAAGCAGAGCATTCTAATGATTGAGTGCGCTTTTCCCCCATGGAACACTTCATTGCTGCTCTCGCTTTTCTGTTCCCCAACTGGATCGGTTCAGCATACCTGCTGCCACAGGCTCCACCATAATTTACTCATTTCTTATACGAAAAACAATTTTTGGTTTCTGCCGAACAAATCACTGTTGTGTTTATGGCCTGATTTTGCCAGCCAAAAGTCACTTACGGCCTCTCAAGGCTTCTTAATACAGATGATTTCGGCTTGTTGTCCCACCAACCACAAAATTCGGTTTCCTCTACGGCAGGGGACTCAAACTCAAATGACCCGGGGGCCACATGAGATAAAGTCTGAGTGAGGCTGGGCCGCATTGAGTATTCGATAAATCACGGTCGCACGAAAAAAAAGAGAGATACTGTGATTGTGGGGGCGTTAAGTGAAGTGCGCACACGTGTACCGCCATGTGTGGTTTGTTTTGGTTCTTCGGTGACCACGTATGCGCACATGTACTCGTATTAACAGATACACTTATACTTATTGCTTCACAACTGCTGTAAATTGAGTTTTGGGATGTAAGCTGCGTTAATAATCTGTTGTTGTGAATCTGCATGAGCACCGATTGCAGCTTCTTCTGTCAGTGTGACCCGTGGTATGGGGGGTGGGATTGTGCGTACATCCACCGCGGGCCGCACTGACATTATTCTTTGAAATTAAGTGAAGGGCCGCAAAAAATCCTTCTGAGGGCCGCAGTTGGCCCCCGGGCCGTGAGTTTGAGACCCCTGCTCTACGGTCTGAAAGGAAAGGAATTTTGGATTGAAATCGCCTCGTTAGATGACAATATCATGACATTATGCTCCGCCTACACCTGCAAAGTAAAAAACAAAACAAAACCCCCCCAACCCTAAAAAAAAAAACCCCAACAACCTTTCAAGTTCAAAGAGAGTTTGCAGAGTCTCCACAGAAAAGGACATATATTTTTACCATTATCATCAGCAGTTTGACTTTATAAATATGATATTTTCCAGGCTGCAGTGACATTTAAATAAGAGACTGGATTTATTGGCCAAGCCGGTTTTTATTACACTTTTGCAACTTTCTTTCTTTTGTCTCCTCACACTCGGGATAAACTTTGGCATGGTGGTGACGGTCCATTACTGTCTGCATTTTTAGCATGCTATATTTATTGTTGATTTAAGATGGAGATTTCGTTCTTGTGGAGAGAAGAAAGCTGTAGCTAGATGGAGCGATAACGAGGTGCCAACTTTGTTTAGCCTGTGAAAAGTAAATGATATTTATGGCGATGGTCGAACTGAATGTACATCACACCAGTAAACATGTCTGTGGGACAACCACTTAAAAATAATGACCCTTTGACCGGCGGAATTGACAATCAAGGCTCAATCGTTCTCTTAATGAACTACGGCAGGGAAAGCAGGATGGGCAGGAATCTGATGGAGATTTACCAGGAATGAAAGATTTTCAATAACTGCAGTAGAAGCAGCACGTTATTTTCCCCTTTCAGTTTTCTCCCAGTGTCATTTGTAATAACACCTCTTTTTATCACCCTGTCGCTTTTAATTATTTCCTCTTCTCTTTTCAACTGCCTCGTCTCTTCTTCCTCCCTCGAGAAAAGCCTCAAATGACCCCACTGGAGTTATATTTCCAACTCCTTCCTACATGTAAATATTCCAACTGTCACCATGAGAGAAGCATCTTGAATATTCTGCTCTGCCTTTTCCTCCATCTCCTGTTTCATCATCTTTTCCACGTACACCTCATCCTCATTCCAAGTAAATGTCTGACTTAAAAAAAAGGACTGTGAGATAGGTTAAAATTTAGGCACGTTTGACCCTTTTGGCCTAATACAAACAACTAACAAGTCTTTCATCTGCCTTTGTCTTTTCATAGTTGGGGTCTTTACCTCAGAACAGGCTTTCGAAAAAGAGATAGAACAAAGACTGTTCTCAATGTGAAAGCCATAACACAGCTAATCACTCTGTAATAAAACTGTAGGAACTGGCACAATCACGACTTTAACATTTAAGCAACTAATTAGTACCCGTCAAAACCAATTCACACCATAAAATATTGAGTCACATTGGCGGCTACGTAAGTGACGCGAGCGGCTCACACTCGATGAATCAAGATTGATGGTGCGGACTGAAAAGATGCTTTCCCTGGCTAAATGTTACATGTTCAGACGAGACAGTAAAGACACAGGGAGCCTTAACTGTCATCTGTGTTTTGCTGATCAGTCTGTATTGCAGTCCGTTACACTGACTACTGTCCTTGTCCAAAAACTACATGCATGGATGGAAACTGAATTATTGGCTAAGGTTTTGTTGTAGCTGGTAAATTTTCCAAGCATTGGAATTTCTATTCTATTCTATTCTGCTCCACAGCATGGAAGTAAGTAACAGACCTTTCACTCTGATTGCACCTCTTTTTCTCATACGCATCCTTTCCTGTTAATCATGTGTGAAATAGGCCAGACTGTGTCACATGTCCAGGCGCTCACCCATGCCATAAACACAGGCAGGAGTAGCCCAAACAGGCCGAACGCATCGTCTGGTCACCTTAGTCCCACCTTTTAGACCCAGTTTAGTCTGTCTTCATCCGACCAAATCCAGTTTGGAGGTAACGACCCACATGTACCGAGGATCCGCTGCAGCGGGGATGAGCAGCCCTGTGGTAGAGCTCTGGCTCCTGTCATGGATGTCTCACCCTTTTTTTTTTTTTTTGTTGAAGGTGTTACAAAATACTGCAAAATGGAAGAGATCCAATGCAGCATTTAGATCACAACAATCTTAAATTGAAGGGAGAAAAAAAAAGTCTGTGAAATCCTGTAGGGCCTTAGGTTTGGAGGCAGAAGCTTGTGTGAGGAGAAACAATAAAGCTGCGGCTATTTTTAGAAAGCACACACAGCTCTGTGCCCGAGGTTGGCGGGGAAATTAGTGCTACGCCGCGTTCATTCAGTCATTCAATAGCGGCCACGAGGGAACGTGGCCTTGTTTTAACTGTTGCACTGCTCTGAGATGTCTGGTGTAAATGTGAATGTTTTGTCGCATATCCAGATTTTGTTTTAATTTTCTCTTCATCTTCTTTTCTTGACCACAAAGCTGTAGTAAGACATCCCATCCTTATCTTCTGGAAGCTTTAAGAGCAAAGGAAGTCGCTGAGCATGCAAATTATAGCTGTTTATAATTGTGCTCTCTTTCCCATACTTGTGTTTAATCAAGATAATTGCACGTCATTTGGCAGAGATTATATATCTATACTACATATCAGTCTAAAGCTTTTCCATAGCTGAGATGCGGGAATCATTTTAGCATGACAAAATGATTAGTGTTCGTTTAATAACTGTGATAAATACCTTTTAGCACCAGAGTTCTGTTAACTGTGGCGAGCATGAAAACATAATTGAAAGTGATCTATAGCCTCTGTGCCATAATCATTCACAGCTCAGTCCGACACGGTGTTTAACAGCATTCCCTCAACTGGTTTTAGTTACCATAGCTGCATAAACCCCACCCTCAAATATGAGCATTTATGACTTAGCTAGTTTTTTTAATCAATAATTTAGAAATGTATCTAAAATAAAATGTGTAAAAAATATATAATCAACAATAGGTTTTGAAATCCTGCCTTCCAACACCCTCTTGGGCCATTAGCAAAGAGGACTTGGCTGCATACATAAAATCAATGAAAAATAATGGCTATATAACAACATGTATCCATTACTTAATTTGTGCTTGAGCCTGTCCCAGCTAAGAATGCGACCAGCATGTTAGTAAAAAACCAACAAATTAGACCTGTTTAACATGCACTTGTGTAGTTGTTCTTCTTGTTTTCACCAGTGGTCAAAAAATCAACCACTTTAATGACACAGCACAGGGACTTCAGGGGCAACACACCTCAAAAACTCATTATTCCTTCTTTATGTGAGACCCTTCCAATGTGTTGCTGCGCTCTGCTGCTCAAATTAGCCTCTCCTCGCGTCGCTGTGCTCACTGTCAAAGAAAATCCTCCAGCCAAGTGTGTGCTGGAATAAGCTAATGTGGCAGCACCCTAACCACTGTATTCATATGTTAATCGGCACCAAAGTAACATGAACAGTAATTTCTGCTCAAGGTTTATCCCCTTCAAAGCTTGCAGCCCAGCCATTATTTCCCCGCATATAACCTTTGCTGCATAATTTTCCGCCTTATACTATAATCCCTATGTTAATAAAGTATAAAGCATATGATTACACGGTACATATAAACCTAGCTAAATATATCAACATTACTATAATGGCTTTTCCTTTTTGGAGCACAGAAATGTCTTTGGGTAAAGCAGTTCACCACGAGTGATGATGGTCATTGACTGTCTCCACTGCATCCAAAAGTTGCTCGGCAGCTTCCTAGCGTCCTCTTTTTTGACCCCCTCGCCCACCCCCACTGCTTCCTCATCTCTTCTTTCATTTGAATCGTCTCATTCCCAGTCGCCCTGGCGTCTGGCGGTAAGCCACAGCGCTGCCATTCACGCGCAACCGTCTCCCCACGGATTGGCTTTCGGCATGCAAGACGAACAAGCGCGGCACTCCCTGATAATGTTTTCCTTTTTCTCACCAGCCTCCCCTGTCGTTGTCACATCTCTCACTTCTCTTAAATTCTTTATTTCCCATTTCAGTTTTCATGTAGCTCACCCTCATTGCCTGCCACTGGCGAGAAAGCTGGGCAGTGCTTTGGGGAATGGAGGTGGCAAAGGAGCCATATATAGCATCTGGCAATTTAGGCTTTCTTATTCCTCTGTGCATGTGCATGCGTGCGTGTGCCTGTGCCTGTGTGTAGTTTGTTGTAGGTATGTTAGCGACAGGTTCATTTTTATTTTGTGTGGGAGGACAAAGGTGTGATATTTATGCATTCTGCCTCTCTGAAATTAAACTAAATCCCATGTGTGACTGTCAGACTAACAAAACCACACACACAAGGGTGTGTATATTGCACACATGATTGAGTTTTGAACAGAAAATCAAATGACATGATTGTGTAACAGGAGACAGATCCAAATATAAGGAAATGACATTGACTGCTGGAGGAGAAGTACATTTTCTTCCCTGTAACTTCAGCACTTTGGTCCTGATAAAAAAAACTGATCCAAAAAAGTTTCCAATTTAGACAAGCTTAAAAAAGCTGTTGAGTCCTTTCATAAGCTGTATAGATTTTGATTTATCCGGACGATAAAAACAGGGCAATCAAATCTAATATGCATGTTTAAACATTAAAAAACAGTGAAATTAAGACACCCTTTTATGAAAATGCTGTTGTAGCAGGTTTACCTGTTATCAGAGTAAATGTGCGTGTTTTTTTTTTACAGGATGAGAAAAAACACGAGATGCACGGAAGCCTGTGAGGCTGCAGTTGGAGCTTATTTTGGAGGATCCTCTTTTCAAAGAAACCTATATGTTTAACTATTCTTGTGGAATGGTTAAACATAACACAACACAATAAAAAAGAATTCGCATAGCGAACATATACTGTAGTCCTATGTGTCACAACATTAGCCTGAAACCTGTTCCTTGGCGGTTCTCTGATTATTATCCTAAATCTGTGCAGAACTTTTGAAATTAGTCTTGTGTTTAACCTGACTCGGGTCCAAAATGCAGATCTGGATGTGGATCACAACTAGAAAGAAATAAATTCATTTAATTAAAATCTTCTAACAGTGTCCCGCATGGTTCTGGGACCCGTGTTTGTTACATGCACGCTCCCTTTAGGCCATGTTATTATGCTTGCGATGCAGATGGCAACATGTCTAGCACTGTAGATTACACAATGCTGGAAGGAACAGCCAAACTCCCAGCATGTGTTCCTGCAGCATCCTACTTCTAAAATACCAACCCAAGTCATTTTCATTGACTCTAAGCACCTTAGACACTCTAATCACCCTAACTTTTTACTTTTTGTTATTCTTGTGATTAAATTTAAAACCTGATTTTGGTCCAGAGAGCAGATCCGGATCTGGATTGCAACCAAAAAGAAATCAATCCATTCTTGGTCTGTGACCAGGCACACCCAAATTTGCAAAAATTGACAACTGACATTGCAAAAATATGCGTATTCACGCTTGCAACAACAAAGGTTCAATTGCATTGATAGAGGAAGCAACTTATCATAAATCTGCAAAGTTAATTAGGTTCCCTATTGCTAAATAAAACCTGAAGTTATCTTGCATATGATTTATCTGTGTCCTCCCAGTATGTGTCCCTCGCTACTAGCATGTGTGTCTGTTTGCATGTGTGTATATGCTATCTGCTGCACAGATCTTACTATTTAGCAGGCGCACACTTGTGTAATATTAAATCCATGTCAGCAGGCAGCCGCTCGCATAATCCTAACAGGAGCTGGCATCTTCTTCGTCAAAGACAGATGCTTGGTTTGGTTCCCTCAGAACCTTTCCCCTCTCATCCGCCCTCAGTCTAAATTACATTTCATTCCAGTTTGCGATATTTCTCCCATCACTCCCCGTCTGCCCACAGCGCGGCCCCTTATCACCATTCATTTGATTTCTGATATTGTTATTACAGGCCAACGTGATCAGCCATGTGTGAGTTACATTAATGGCTTGTTTGATGCCGTACTGAGGCTAATTAGCTCTGAATACACACACCCACACACACACACACACACACACACACACACACACACACACACACACACATACCAACAGACAAATGACCATACACAATAACATATGCTCCGCATCTCGGTACAAAAAGTAGTTATCTTTAATGGAAAATGCAAATGCATCAGGTAAACACGATATTTGGGGGGCGGGACGACTGCAGAGGTGAAAGTAGTTAAAAATTTATCTTGCTCATTTATGATAGATGTTGCCGGGACCAGCTTTTTTTTTTTCTTCCCCTTCGAAAATTATCTCCTGCATTTGAAGCTCAGCTCGGCTCGATGTGTATCAGCAATGATTTGATCTGGAGGAAAAGAAAAAAAGAGTAGAAAAGCATTAGTGTACAAGTTCTTTACAGCAACAGCTGGAACAGACGGTACAGACATGTGTAATGTGGCGTACAGCAAAAAGCAGAGATTTCTATAAGCGGCACGCAGTGTGGAGTAAAAGAGATCCGGACATCGTTTTTACGTAAGTGCACTGTATCTTACAGAATGTTGCTAGGGAAAATGTGATTATCATTAATGTAACACTTCTATGCACAGCACTGAAAAAAAAGAAATAAAATCCTGTCAGTGTTTTAGAGCAATAAAAATGAGTTATTGTTTACTGAATGGAGTTTTTCAAACAAAAGTTGCTTTAGAGTCAACTTTCATAATAAATGTTTATGTTGATCGCATAGTGCAGTAGTAGAGTATGCTACGTAGAGACTAATGACACAGAAAGAAATATTTACACGCCCCTATTTTATCTATAAGAAGTTGATACTAATTTATACTTCTGTCACAAACTCTAAGCACATTTTTATTGGGACTTTCGAGTCATTTTTAACGTGATCGTGTAAGCTGAACTTCATTACCCATCAACCCCTGGCACTCCTAAAGAAGCTTCTGAAGCTGCTCCCCTGCTGAATGGTCTAAATAGGCAGAAAAAACTAGGACGGGAGTTGACGTCTGAGACTTGTTTCTTGATGAGTACAGACGACGTGGCAGAAAATGAAAGAGAAGAGTGGAAATGCCTCACAAGCGTACTTGTATTCTGAGAAATTTCTGCTAGCTAAGAAATGAAATGTTTACTGTCTACTGCAAATTTCAGCGCTGTTATGACACACAAAGAAAAATAATTTACCGCACATATGGCACCATAATGCTGTTTTGATTTAGGGGAGAAGTGAGTTGCGTTGCAATGTTTATGTGGCAAAACGGCTTTTGTAATCGTTTGATTTCCACTGTTCCTCGACTGAAAGGCACTTTCTCATCGTTTACGCGTGAGAGAGTCTCGGAAAGCATTCAACACTATTCCATTCATGAAAGCGAGACTATTATTACCTGTGCAACATGAAATAGCGTGGAGGTGACTGAGCCGGGTGCTGCCTTTTCGCGATGCTGCCACTTTGATGTGTTGTAAGCCATTAGCAAACTGGAGACGAGGAGCAAGAAGCCATTGATCTTTTAACCTGCTTGTGCACATTACCTCACCATTTTATATGGTCGCTAATAAAAACACACAGATGTTATGTTTGTCGATGTCTGTGCGGTGGTGTACGGTCTAGGCTAAAGCAAGCGGGCTTGCTTAGCATTCTGCAGACACGTTTAGCACTAATCCTTTAGCACAGTAATTGTTAGAGTGAAGGCCAGAGGGTCATTTCAGTGGTATCTATTGGTCCTGATATCAGAACTGAATTGCCCTTCATTAGGGAGAAGTTAATCCCTGCTTAAAGTGGTGGAGGCCGTCAACACATTCATTATTGCGCAGCCCAGACTGCAGAAGGGCATGAATGAGGCGATGAAGACGGGCCTGCACTTTTTAGTCAGAGTTTAACAGCTGCACTAATCTGTTTCCAAAGGGTCCTGTCATAAAATTAAAAGGGAGGCCATTGTTCTGCACCCGTCCATTCTGACCTCCCTGGCCGGTCGCTTTGGGGCAAGGCTGGAGCCCAGCGAGGCTCCTGCCGCTTCTAATCTCACCGCAACTCAATCAGCAGCGGAAACCTTCAATAAACCGCCGTGTTGCCTCTTTTGTCTCACGTCTATCCCTCCTCTTTTGTCCCCCCTCCATCCCTCCTTTGGGAAAAGTTTGGTCTCTCTGGGTTTATTTCTACCTGAGCTCATTAGGCCAGTGTTTCCCCGCCGTCATCTCTGCCTCCTGCCCTTTAACCAGCCACTAACGTCCCTCTCGCTCTTCTCCACCCTTTCATTTTTCCTCTCACCCCTTTGTCCTTTCTCATCCTTTACTCTAACTTTCTCCTCCTTTCTCTCACAAACACGGAGCCCATCTGAGGAGCCATGCTAACAACAGGAAATGGAAATGTGTCAGTGTTCCACGCAAGAGAGAAAAGGAGAGAAAGAGTTCACTTTTTTCTCTGAAAACTGGTGAAAAAGACAAGAGATTAATGGAGAGCATGAAGGAAAAGAAGAGGATAAAGAACTGGAGAGGAAAGTGAAAGGTACAAGGTGAGGGACAGAACAAATCATTACAGCGGACAAGCTCATCGTTCACTATCCTGCTGTACACACACACACACACACACACACACACACACACACACACACACACACACACACACTTTTTTTTTTGCCAGACTTTTTAGATCTTGTGTAGTTATGCTACAGAACTGAAATTGTATCTTGCTGTGAAGAAACACTGCTGATGCTGCAAACCTTGGGCTGCATAATCATCCAGGTGGCGTGGTAAATTGCGACATGCTAGAAAAATGACAGCTTACTGCGAATCCCTCCAACGTCTGATGGAATGGCGGAGGTGGGCCAGCGGGGCAGCTGTGGAATGCGTATCAATCACTTGAGCTAATGCTAAGTAAACAGTCTTACGGGAGACGTCAGCAGAAAGATGCGCCCTGAGATTTACTGTCGGCGTGAAAGATGACAAAAAGCATCTGAGTGGCGGAGTGGAAATGCACACCCGGGCCTCGCGTCATGCAATGACAGCTTTCAGCATGGACGGTGGCGGCAGGAGTTATGTGCCTTTGTGAAATAGAACAAACAACTTAATAAAATTTCTTCTCTATCTGTTACCCTGCAGTCTGCCAAACTTGACGGGAATTGCGGGGTGAGGGTGGGTGTTACACGTGGGGCCAACATGCTTTCTCCATCGACACAGCTTCCTGATTTAAAGGCGGGGTCAGTGTTCACCTGGCTGATCAGTTACCCTTGACCCCGACTTTCCCGATGAGCTGAGGTGCGTTGAGAGTTGCTGAGTCAGGATGTGGTTGGAGGAGCAGACAATGTGTGATTGAGCGCACTAGCAATGCACCTGTGGTCACGGGGCATGGCAGAACTCCTCTGGAAAATACATGAATAACGTACTCAGTGGGCCTGACTGATGGATAGTGTAATAAACCCAGGCAGAATGGCGTGACCGGAAATTCCAGCGATGTCTGACGTCTTAACCAACTCGCTAGACAACGCACAGACGGGCTGGAGGATTTTAGTCTCCTCTCTGCTGCTGCATGTCTCCCAAGGTTAGCCTTTGGAGCAAAACTCTTTTGCTTTCATTTAACATCTGAAGTTTTAATGTAGATTTAGCAACATAGCCGAGCTGCTTCAATGTACTTGGTTCTCAAGTTGTTTCAGTTAATGAAGAGTGACATAAACACAGGTCCCTGGGAAAGGAAAGATTCATTTAAAGGAAACTTTGTGCTAATGTCGATCTGCTGCAGCAGTGGCATGTTGAGGAAAGACCTGAAAAGACTGAAAAGCAGGGTGGAATCATTAAAGGCAAAAGCTAGTCGAGCGATTAGGCATTCAGACGGCTGGTTATGTAATCGAAGTCTGCGGTACAATACGCTTGGAAAAAAAAACCAAAACAAACAAACATTGCTGCTTTGTAAATCGTTATTGAAAGGCAAAAGCGTTCCATGTGTTCCGGACAGCTAACAACACTTTAGAATTAGATTATGTTAGTCACAGAGAGCTGCAACCATGGCACAACGAATTGGAAGGTGGAGGGGCCTCAGATAACAATGAAGACCTCCAAAAGTTTCTGGAGCCCAGACCTGTCTTGCTGGTCCATCACAGCGGGAGCGATAAGACATATCACAGATGTGCTGAAGCGTGCCGCTCCGTTTATTCTGTTACCTCTCGCTTCCTGATTGCACCTGTGGAGGCAGGTGTCCTAGCACAAATTGAACAGTTTTAACACAGAACACAAACGTGTCCTAAATCAGACAGTCTCATAGCTGGGGAACATCAGATGGTGGCTCAGGTGCATGCAGTAGATAGGATATGTTGTTTAATCTGCTCCAGCCTGGCAGCTCTCTTTGCAAGCGGAATTTTAAAATTTGCCCCAGCTCTGTTTTTACTTTCTGTCGGACTGGCTCTGATCCAATTTTTTTTTTTGGCTTGTCCCCTCTGCACCACTGGTGTTTGCTGTTGTGCTTATTGCCCTTGCCTTTCTAGGCAGCATAGATGGAAAAATAAAGTGACAAATATAAAGTCGCCAGAATAAAACTAAATCAACATGTTAATATTTGGATGGGACTGGACGTTTAAAAGTCTCCAGCTGCTTTTATTCCTCTTTTTTCCTACTAGTTGCTGGGTCTGACACCTAAACAATTGTCCAGTAAGTGGTGTTTGGGAGGAAATGGACATTTTGTCTTACTTTCGTGTCAGTGCCACCTGGCCCTGGTGTGATGTCTAAAGCTACAAGTGGATTAAGTCAGGAAGCGGGCAGCATCTGTTATTCTTTATTCTTTCCTGCAACCTTCATCATGCCTGTTGGGGCTGCCTCTTCTTGTCTTTGAGCTATCTGTCCTGTACTCTCCTCTAATAGTTGAGACATCCTCCTGCCAGGTTTCTGCCATGCTCATAGCCACACTGCTTTGTTCCTCATCCGATTCCCATGTCATTCCCATGTCTCATTAATGTATTTTCTTCATGCTTTCATTGCTCTTTCCTCATCCACTCCTTGCCGCGTTCCTTGTTGCTACCCTGCCCTCTCGACACTCACTTGTTTTCTGTCTTTTGCCCACGTTGAAAACTGCGCCGGGTTTGTCAAGATAGTAGGGTTGCACTCCCCCCCTGCTCTCCAGTGGGCTTTAGATGGTGCTAACAAGGGAGAAGAAGAGAAGAAGAAAGGGAGTGGCACATATTACTGGAGCGGGTGCATCTTTTTCTGGGCTGTTGACGGGGCACCCACCACCAGACACCATGACAGCACTATGATGTTGAAAGCATTCTCCCTGTCCTCGCTCACACTCCCATTTCCATGATTCCTCACTCCAGAGACGGTATATATTGCTTAGCTTTAGGCATAAAGCCACAGTAGCATTAAAGTTTTGATCGTATCTTTCCAGACTTACAAAGTCACCCTACAGTGCCCGTGAAAGTTTTTTTTTTTTTTTTTCTTTTTCCCATCACTGGCAACACGGATGGTGCTCGTTATTTCATGGCCCAGTCGTGCCTCCCAACAGCAGCCGTAACCAAAGGCGCACCTAGCTCTGCACGTGTTTTGACCTTTTGCATTGGAACTGGAAGATGATGCTGACATCTAAAGCGTAACCTCCGCCTTAATTTCTCAGAAAAGGCAAAGTGGACTGGCTTTCACGGCTATTTCTAGTCCTCAAATACCATCGGTGTCCCACTTTCTTTCTGAAAAACCCTCCCATTCCATCAGTCTTGGCAAGAAAACGAATGCAGCCTCTTTCAGCAAGGTGTTGGTCACTATTAATCAAGAAGAAATATTGTTCTTTGCAGGAATATAAATGTTAATTACATGCGGTGGTAATATCTTAATTTGTGACAGTGATGCAGCGATGGTATTGTTTACCCAACATGGTGCCTCAGGGAGACCTTTCAGAATGGTTTATGAGGTCTCCTTGGCTTGCTTCATCACTAGCAAGCTTTGGGCCTTTTCTTACCATCTGACTATACTATGACTAACAAATAATTGGAATTTGCTCTATATGTCTAACACCTTCTTTACAATGTAGAGTTTTAAACAAAGTAAACAAAAGCAGTAGCGTGTTTAACAGATGATTAACCAAGTAAAACGCTCTGGCACTTTGAATTCCATCATTCCCATTGGCTAGAGCAGTGTCACAGTGGTGTTCCGCTGAGCAGAGTTGCGTGTGAACAGTCAGCACAGCTCAGCCAGGCCAGGCGCTCTGAATGGCCGGCGGCTGGAGTAGCTGGACTTGCCAAAAAAGCCACAAATCAAAATCACAAACTTTATCCCAACTGGTGGTTGCGGGAGGTTGCATTAGGTTCGTTGGCGTAGCGGCAACAGGGTTGTGATGTGGCTTTGCAGCAGTTCAGCTTCCTTTATATGCAAAACTCAATGTATTTAATAGCATTTAACTGGGGAGTCGTCAGCTTATTGATCCGGCTAAATAGCAGGGCTGATTGATATTGCCAATTTTGTGTGTCTGTGTTTTATTCACTGCTAACAGGTAAAATTAGTTAAAAACAAAATAATTTTCTAAACTTCTTTTAATTATTAAGACATTTTTCCCTACAGTCCTTTTTGTTTTTGTTGTTTTTGTCCTTTTTTTTTGTATTGCTTTTAGCATCCAAAGGCAAACAAACCTCAGAAATACATAACTTTGGTTAAACAAAAACCAAGTAAATAAGATGTCTGAGAGAAATGACAGCGTAATAACTCGCTACACCCTTGCCTGTGTTACATGCAGTACCGGACCGGCAATTTTTGAGAAGCAGGAGAGGTTTCCAGACGTTTGGCAACTAATTGATCGTTGAATGTTGGGCTGTAGATCACCTGGGGGTGATGGGTGGGGACACGTGAAAGATGGTGCCTAGATGGTATTTGGCCAGCACACGACCTGACGAGACTAAGTGAGTCACTGCTTCTGAGCACGACCGTGTTCTACCTTGTAAGGCGTTTAACCCCGAACCCAAACCCTGACCCAAGTACAGCCTTAACCCCGAGGTAACCTCTGACCCAGGGCCAGACAATATTTAGTTTGAAGGGCCACATTGGGTTTCAGATCTCGATGAACGGGTCCCCAAATTAGCATTGAAGGTGAGCTAAAAATGTTTGATCAACTATTGACAGAAAAAATATTTTGAAAAGCCTGCAAACTGGTCAAACTAGAGATGGATCATGAGGCTACAAATGATGTTTGGCTCAATCTTCTTGAGAGGACATGGTTATGCTGCGTGAAGAGGGTGGGGGATGTCGGAGTCTTTTTCTAATCAATCAAGTTGACAACCATCTTAATTTGGCTTTTGGAGAAGCTGGCCAGATTTGATAGTTTATCGGGCCACATGTGGGCCCAGGGTCTTAGTTTGCCCATCTCTGCTCTAACCCTTCACCTATTCAAAAGGTTGAGAGGTTTATTAATACATGAATATCATTGTTATTATTATTTTTCTTTAACTAAAATTTAAGGTAATGTCAGTGCTGTCACCCAGTACCAGTACCTGCTGACGTTGCACCATTTGGCAAGTGTTTACCAACAAAACAAACAGAAGTCAGACACACATTCTAGTTTTGCAAACATGTCTCCTCAATAAATGAGTCGTTATCTTAACAAGAAATATTCCTAATACTTTTTTTCCTTTTTAGTCTTGAGTGGCTTGACTTGTGACAGATGTTAGAAAAATGTTTTCCCTCTAGGCTACAGCTAAAATTACGAAATGCGGCTCTCGTTTATTATTCAGCATCGCCAAGCCTTTTATCATCTGCTGCTGTTATCACAAGGTTTACCCGAGTACGCCAGGATTTGATGCAGTCAGAAATGAAACCGTTCTTCCTGGACGTTCTTTAAAGGCACTGGCGTGTTTGATGCTCTTTAAATGTCAGGGCAGTGCTTCCTGTCTGGCGGGAAGGGCTGCTGCCTTGTTGTCAAGACCTGCTAAGCTTTTATCCTCCCTGAACTGATTTATAGTAGCGATGTATAGGAAATCTGTGCCCCTAAACAAGATTTATCGCCCTTTCGGTAAAATGTATGGACTAATTAAGCGGAGTCTTTATGAACAGACCTTGGATTGAGGCCATAAAGAAGGTTTCAAGACAGGAGAATGTTAATGGAGTTTGGAACGGAAATTCTCTTCTTTAAAACTGTTCAGCCAAATCTGGGTGGAGATTTGCATTTTGGGGTTTTATCCTAGGCCCCTCCGCATTCTCTCTGTATTCCTATGGGTCGTCTTTGGTGATAAAAGTGATCCAGGGCGAGTAAGAGTAGAGCAGATACGATGATGTTTACACACGGGGCTGCTTTCAGGCTCCGTTTGCTCCAATCTTGGTTACGCAGTCAGTCAGCCATACCGACTCAGGACACAAGAAAAGCATCTGTTTGTTATCCAGGTGTCTTCTATGTGCTTTACATCTCAGCAGCTCCCACTGCAGAAATGATGCAGAATTCATTCGTTGGCCTTTTTTTTAATGAAAAGAAAACTGTCAGCACGATTTCGGTCAGCTGCTATCCTTACGGATCCCTCAGCAAATAGAAAGTGACAGGGTTGACAGCCAAGTGAGTGTGGACAGTTGAGCAGAGCCAAATGTCACAGCAAACCATGTCAAAAGCTTTTTCTTGCTGTTATAATGAGATTTCTGCTTTCAAATGAGCTTCAGCCAGAGTGCCGAATTCAATAAAGCTCTCACCGTGTTGAGCTGCGCTTTCTGTTGCTTCCATTATTGTAAATGCTTACCATTAGCATGTGCCAGGCTGATGTACGTGCACTTGAAATTTCAGTAATTATAGCTTCTTTGTACCTCTTCGGGGAACATTTATCCAGTGACATTTTAATTTAAAACTCTGTTTGTTGGAAGGGGAGGTGGGCACGAGAACTGAAATGTTGTTTTAGGGAGCGTAACCCCGGCTGACATCAGCAGGGAGGTGTGAATTATCGGTAACTCTTACACCGCATTCGTCATTGTTGCGAGGGGCTGCCAGATGTGCTTTAGTGTGGGATGACAGGAGGATTCGCATGAATAATTGACATGTGTTTGTAACGCACGACTTTGGGATGAATGTTAAAAAATGCAAATTGCACACAGACTGCACCTTTCTGGTCCCACCAACCTTCCGTGTGTTATTAACAAGTGATCCACATGTATGACGTATGCTCTTCTCCTTTTTGACCTGGTGGATTGCATGTCTGCATGTGCCAGTTGGCCTTCTTACACAGCCATGGTATCTGTGTAGCAGACAACACTGTCATAGTCACCATCATAGTCGTAGTGTCATCTGCATATGAGAAAAAAAACCCCAAAACACTCAATCTACAAAAGAGCTACATTTATTACACAAACTAAAAGAAACCACCACTGCTTTGACAAGATCGGCAGGACTAGGAAGAGTAATGTGAAGTGTGTCTTTCTTTTTTTTAATCTACATACTTAATATGGTGAATGTGCTGCCGGAGGATTAGATCAACTAACTGTCTGTTTAGGGGAATGCCAGCTGTATATTACACTGTTGGTTCCAAATTCTACAGAAGGCTATAACAAAACTTTGGCTAATTTGCATGATTTTTTTTTTTCCCTAAATTATGTTAGCTTTTGGCTGGCGTTGCTAAACAAACCTCATGCTCCTAACGGACCTCATGCTCACAACTTTCCAAGGACCGCACAAGACGGCACATTCCGCACAGAGATATTCCAGCCCTCAAAGTCATAATTTGGGGTTGTTTGATGTGAAAAAGTTGACACGTTGAAAAAAAACAAAAGTTTTAATTTAAAGCTTCGTTTGGCTGTGTGTGAATACGCTCCCTCCCAGCTAAAAACTTCGGCTCGGCACTGGAAATAAAATTATATTAATTAGCTTGCACTTCATTTGGGATTTGGTAAATTAGCTCATTTCTGAACCAGGCGCTTCCTCCGCACACATGAGTGCACGTGAGGCACCGACCGGGTTGACTAGTGTTGCATGCAAAGTAAACTGACGGCAGCAGGTTCATTTCTTTGTCTTAATTTTCCCTTATTGAGTCAACTGGCAGCACACGTGTTTGTGCAGCAATGTTTTTATGTATTTACCATGTTTTTTTTTTTAATGTATTTATTTTTGCACAATACCACAAGTAATGCATTCATAACATTCTGGTTTTAGAAGAATGGCTCTAGTTAATCCCTAAAGGCCTTGGACGTGATGAGTAAGGACTGACCATTGAAGATGAGCACTGATATGTTTTAAATCTCAAATTGCTCCAGCAGACATGTCACACTGTAGTCAGCAAGGATTTCAATGACATTTAGCCACGTTTATTGTAAGTAACTGTAATAATATATGGCCTACAGGGTTTTGTATCTGTATCCGAAACATTCATTCGCTGCTGATATTCTTATCATTTTTTAATGTGATAACAATTATTTAACAGTAATTGAAAACATTATTTATCGATTTTTGTTCTGTTCTCTTGGTCAACAAAAATGAATAAATCTTTGGAGAAACCGCTAAATGAACACCGAGTGAATGTTGTGAAAGAATGTAGGATGAGAATCATGCTAATGTTTTTCTGCCTTGCTTCTGCAGCTTCTATCCATGGACAGGTGTAACTGGAGTTGCTGTCCTTCAGCATAAAAAAAAATACTTCACAATAGCCACAGACGGCTCACTGACAGATCGTCAGAGTCAGCAGTGGAAGATGACAGTTTTTTTTTTTTTGGTGGGTTTTTTTTTGGTTGCGGGGGGGCATTGTCATAACTAATGCATCATAGACCAGTCTACTCATAGCTTGGCACTGCGACATTTTAGACACGCTGGAACAAGCTCAGGTGACACCGTAATGAACGTCGCTACAGCAACAAGGAAGAGACGAACAGACTTGAGGATGAACTTCAGGTTTCGTTAAAGTTACCCACGAGGTGTCATTTATCACTTTTTCACTGCTAAACTCCAAATTTCCCAATTTTAAATGCACACTTTTTCCCCCGGTTTGTTGTTTGTTTGGAGCTACATTTAGAAGAAAAATTCTTAATGATTGTTTATGTGCTTTTTTTTTGCAGCATGGTTACTTTAAATGTGATGGTTTTTTTTCAGATTCCTATTTTTAGTAGTGTAAAGAAGAAGGACAAAAAGAGACTGAGCTGACAGTTGATCAGACCTGTCAGGTTCCCCTGACAGGTCCTCCTGACTGCGGCTGTCTGTGTGAATGGCTCCGCTGTAGGTTCTTAAGTCATTTTTGGACATTTCTGTGGAAAATATCCTTTTTATTTCCTGCACTTTTTCTATTTTGGAAAATAATAAAGCTTAAAGTAAGGAGATTTTAAACAGTAAAACAATCAATCGTAGTGATATTGGCAAAGACTGTGCGTTTATATAGATAAATGACCTCAGAACATTGTTTTTGAAAACCCATCTTTCGCTGTGATGAAAAACTCCCGTCGCTCATCTGATGCTGAGCCTTCAGTAAAGCATTCCGATAACACTTCCACCTCCATAAGGATCAGCTCTTCTCTCATTTCAGAGCTGAGCTCTCACTTTAAAACCATCTCTGGAGAGAAGGCCAGGAGCTGTGGCTGTGTGTGTGTATGTGTGTGTGTGTGTGTGTGTGTGTAGAATACAAGCATCATTGAATGGTGGCGGGTGGTTGAAGGAAATACCGCCAGGAGCACGAATAAAATGTTGGCTTGCTGGAGGAGCAGTTGTGGACAGCTTTGTTTGCGCCTGTCCTGCTCTTATCTTATCTTGCGCCAGCCATAATTGTTTAATCCCGGGACTTCTTTATCAAGAAAGAATCACTTTTGTTTCTGCACCGGCCTGATGTCTGTGAAAAATTATACAACAAAAAAACATCTAAAGGCTAAAGTTTTTGGACCAGTTCCTGGTTCTGTTTAAAGAGCCTTCAAATGTGATACAAACACATTTTAGAATTGTGAAGATTCCTAATATTCTTTTCAATATAGATGCTAGAGTACTGTATTGTCCTACAAAGTTGCACTTAGGTGTTGATGACCTGCAAGCAATAATCAGTCATTAAGTTGGTCATCTTTTCTCAGTGGATGAAGACCTGAAATGAAACGAGAGATAAAAGAGAGCCTGAGCCTGAATCTGACATTCTGTCAGAAGTGACTGTTGTGCTCATATACCGGTTCTCCATTTTCAGCTTCAAGTCTGTTTCTGAAACCAGTTATTATTTAGTCACATGCATGAATGCAACACCTGCTCTACAATCAGTCCTCTTGTATATAATGGCTGCTGACTGCCTCATTGCTGCACTTTGTCCTAGCCTCACAGCCCCTTAATAGCCACCAGCCTCACACAAACATACATACACACACTGGAACTGAATCAAACTAAAATCTAGCCTCACTTATTTATTAATCTCATCTACATATCATGTAATATAAATGCTTAAAAAATAACACATTATCCTGAAATTTAACAACACGTTTGTGGATCCCAAATGAAAAACAAACACGTAGACCAACCCCATTAGCCAGCAGGCCTCCTGGGCTTGGTTTCCGTTCTTTACTGCGAATTTGGTGTTCGGCACATTCAGCAAAGTGAGCACTCCAAAACGGGCTCGCCCGTGTCCAAGCTCGCCAGCTCTGTTGGACGGTACTTAACGGTTTTATCACTCCTGTTCATTTGTGTAATTGTGGGTGTAAAAGCATTCCAAACTGTGGTTGGCTTTGTCCCGCTGACAGAAGGACGAGTTCACAATTACTCCACTGCACAGTTCCACTTAGGCCCAATCGCTCCATCTGTCGCAGCTGCTCTGGGTTTTAATAGAAACGTCTCAGCGCTGCGAACGAAAAGTCCCCGGGGTGAACTCCAGACGTTTGACCACGGGCTTCGATTTAGCACAAGAAAACGGGCTTCCTTTCTTTTTATCCTTCTTAAACTTTAGACTTTGTCTCTCCTGATTCTGCTATCTTTGCCCCCTGATGAAGAGCTCCCAGAAGCAGCATGGAGACAACAGGAAAAGTTGTTTCCCTTTTCAAAAAAGTTTCCAGTGTTAAGAATGTCATTAAAAAGATCAGCCTCAGATGTTGTTAAGAAGGTTAAAAGTGTTATTTTTATCGATATGAGGTCTGGCAGCTAGAAACTATAGCAGCGTGAATTTTCTCATGTGTGTCTTCTGAACCACAGGGTCAACAGGAAGTTGTTCACTTGTTTTTCCTCTTGACCTGTGCTGTCGTCTTGACCATTTTACATGTTGATTTATTTTGGAGTTCTGGCCCAGCGCTGGCTACTGGACTGTTGGTATGCAATGTCTTTTCCTCACCCACTGGTGAATTCAGGCTGTTTTTAAAAGGAAAAGAAAAAAAAAGCTGTATTTACCAGCCATTTGTTGCTTCAGTGAAGCACGTTGGCTGAAGGACATGACATTTTCCTCCCATTGGTCTTTTAGAGTGGAGGAGAAGGAATGTGCAGGGACAGACAAGTCTTTGACTAGAAAAGCCTGGCTGTTCATGTGTTTCCTCACTTTTTTTATTTCCTTCCTGGCTTTCTCTCTCTCTCCCTGCGCAACATTTACCAATCTGCTTTCTGGGAATTTAAATCCACGTCTGTATTTTAAGGTAGGTTTTGGAGGATCGCATCACATATATTCATGAAGAAGAAGAAGAATGCTTGTAGAAAACTAGAAAAAGTTAATGTCACCTTTTCAACCTGTACCTAGCTAGCTAGCTTGATTGGCGTCCTAAAACAAAACAAAACAAAACAAAACAAAACAAAACAAAACAAAACAAAACAAAACAAAACAAAACAAAACAAAACAAAACAAAACAAAACAAAACAAAACAAAACAAAAAACAACAACAACAACAACAAAAACCTTTGTGGATCAAAATGACATTTGCCAGAAGACGCGACGCAATCATTTCTCACAGCGACAGATGAGGGCACATGGTCAGCCATTTAATTTAGGAAGACTCATCGGGTTGGTGCAGCCGCGTTTTTCTGTTAAATGCAAATTATTTTGAGCCATGCAGGCTTATTAAAAAAAACACTCTTTAACCTTGGTCGCAACCACCAAAGGTGTGTTTGCTGATTCACTGTCCCATAATGAATTCATTAACGTCTAAAACAGACAAAACAACAAAAACTGGATATATAAAACAACAGCTGATGAAAAGAAATGAGTTATCCCAAAATGCTCTTTAATCTGATTTGACCTTTTCTCTGGAAAATGCCACATTGGCTTAGCTGGCGTGGTTGGGGAGGCAGAAAACAAATAAATAAATAAATAAATAAATAAATAAATAAATAAAACGGAGCAATGTGTCCTAACCAGCGCTCAAGCTTAATAACCAGGTTTTTTTTTTTTTTTAGTCTAGCCAAAGCTGTTTAAAACAGCTGTGAAATCACTGAGATCAGGCCGTCAAGTGACTGCAGCAGCCAGATAAACCTTGTCAGTTTGTGGCCCGTCGATAAAATCTCTGCTGGATTTTTTAGCATCTTTGGCAAAAAAAAAAAAAAAAAAAAAAAAAAAAAAAGCTGCGCCCTTGCTTGACTGAGCCGCATCACATCTCAGCGAAGTCAGTAAATAATAGATGTTTAAAGCTTGACTTGTGTTTTTAAAGCTTAAAGCCGATGACAGACCACCTCATGTCTGCAGCTGTGGGCTGACACACGAAGAAAATGTGTGCTGCCTCCGCATTTAGACATTTGTATGTTGTGATTTAAAATGGTTATGTTACTTTAGTTTAGGTTTTTTTGTCTGTTTTTGTTACAGCCTTGTGTTTTATTTAAAATCCTACCTTTCAGTTATACATGTTTCAAAGCTTTGTGTGAAAGTAAAAGTGTGACAGAAAGAAATGTAAACATCCCTTTTTTCCCTGTGGAGGGACCAAAACTGACCTTTGTACCTGGTAAAATGTTACAAATGGTTACACCCACCATGACTCCAGCTTCGCCAGACTGATTGAAATTGTTTTACATTGGTTACCACCTAGCTGCTAGCTAATTTGCTTGTCTGTTGTTTGGTCTATGAAACACCAAATTGGGTGGGGAAAATGGTTTATTTTCATCTTCCCTTGTTGGGTCCTTTTCCACCAGTGTTTTCAGAAGTTTTCATTGACCCATTTATTTATTTATTTACCAGAGCAAACAAATCTGGGTAATAGTATTGTCATTTTTGTGAAAATCCTAAGTGAAATTCCTGCAATGAAAAATCGGGTTAAGAATTTATTCACTGAGTGTAGCAGAAGCAGGAGAGTGGTCCTCTTACAGTTTGAGCAAGCATGCCCTCATTGATCAGATACAATTTCAGTAAGGTGTTGAGATGTTGAGATCATAAACGCCACTTCACAGCTTATCCTCCTTTATCGGTTTAAGCTGTTACCTTCTGGCAGGAGACCGTATTACTCATATAGACGTTCAGTGACTGTTATCGGGACTGATATTGGGAAAAGATTCAGATTAAAGAGGGATCTTAATAAACAAATGTCAATTTCCAGCAAGCTGAAGGTTTCAGCAGCAAAGGGAGACTGGAGATGATGCAGAAAGGCTGCTGCTGATTCATGCAACTCCGGCTTCCACTAAGAGGGTCCTTCTGAGGAAGGAGGGGGAGAGAGAGGACAGGATAACGGGAGACAGGAGAGGCGAGGACTCACGTGGATCGAAGACAGACAGAGATGAGGGAAATCCAAGGTCTGTAGAACAAAGAAACAGCAACAAAGAGAAGTAATTGCACTTTTACAGAAACGCTGTATCAGCACAAAGGCTGAAACAATGTCTGTTTGTTTGCAGTTCACTTACGGCTCAACCCGTTCTAGTCAGGCTACCTTAGCTTGATAAAGAATCGTGTGAGAAGAAGTGACCCGCTTTCCAATCAGCAGCCACAGTTTGATCGTTTGATTGTCAAACCTGCGGCATGGGTTTTAAAAAAGTCTTCTGATAAATAGCCACATATAGAAAGCTGCGTACCCAACTGGTAACCCAGTATACTTCAGTTATAGGAAAGGCAGGACAGGAGTGATGCTCCACATGGGTTTGGAGCATTTTGAATGAATGTGCATGTGTCTCTGTGTGCGCACGTCTGACTGTGCATGTCCATGTGTGCACGTCCATGTGTGCACGTCCGTGTGTGCCTCCTGTCTCCTGGACGTTTCTCCGACAGCTCTGTCTGGAGGATTGCACCTTTTCAACTCTGCCCTCACAAGCCCTTTCACTCACAAAGTCCACGAGGAGAAGAGCTTTTTCTTCTGTTGGTTTTACTGGGTTTAATGGATCGGAATAACGGTGTGGGCTGGGGGGGGGGTTTCAAGGGTTTCTATCCAACGCAGGGAGGAAAACTGCCCCATTTGACTGTTTTTACATGTATTTCTGCAATGGCTTTTTACAAGCCAGCATGTATATCACAGCTTTGGTTCCATCACTTTTTACGGATGTTCAAGACAACTGTTTGTTAGTGTTTTAACATATTTACCCTGCCTTGTGTGTGTGTGTGTGTGTGTGTGTGTGTGTCATAGCTGCGGGGCGGCCCTCGTGGCCGGGATGCCACTGTGTGCCGTGCCAGTCTACGGTGGACGGTGACGGGCAGGAGGAGGGGACGGAGTGCAGGAGGCTGAAAGGAGGTGGCTTGCACCAGCCGGGAGACATGAACCTCTGCTGGAGCGAGATCAAGCGCAAGTCCCACAACATCCGGTGAGAGGACATTGGCAGGAAATGAACGGTTTCAGCAATGGGGAAGCATCTTTTGACGACAAGACCCAAAGACGGTCCACTTCGCGATTGTGTGAGGGCACAGATGATGTACTGCTTGTTTCTGGTGGCGGACTGTTGTCTCACAACACACCACTGTTTGGCTGCTTCATATTTTAGCTCTCCCTCCGGTAAACAGATTTATTATTGATGCTACACGGTTAATATTGTCGTTGCACGAGTTCTGCTTTCCAGAGGAGAGCGATTACATGCTATTGCTGCTGTTCTTTGATGCCTAATTGGAAAGTGTCCAGGCGCGCCTCATCATCGCAGTTTGTCGAATTCAGCCGGCATCCCGTTTAAACGGTTGGCCTCTTAATTGCTTACTTGACCCTGCTGAAACCAGGAAGTGTGGGTGGGGGGGTTATGGAAGGATAGCTGTGAAATTGGTTGGGACACTTTTGCCCCGCAGTGCCGTGTAAATGAGATCACTACGGATGGCCTGCGGTGTCTCTTTTACACCCCCAGCTGCACTCTGACTTCATTGGGATTGAGGGAGGAAGAAGGGAAAGTCATTGAAGGGATAGAGAAGGAGGTGGTGGGGGAGAGGGTGAGGGGAGGGGGGGGTGCAGCTGGTATTAAACCATCATAGAAGAGAGATGGGATTGTGGGAATATGTGGGGTGGAGGGAGGGATGTATATAAGGATGAATAAAGGAGCTTTAGTGAAAAATGCTCTAATGTTGAGTGACAGAGACGTGACGCAGGAATGTCTGACTGGGCTTAACTCCAGTCACTGAAGCGGCGACGCATGAGTGATGTCATCAGAGCCTGTCTGGGATTGATTGACAGGTGGTCGAATCTCCTTTCCAATAAAAGTCACTGCCGCTCCCTTTATCCCTTAAGCCCCTATAAAGTGCCGCACTTTGACTAAAACACTTTTATGCTTTTTTTTATCGTTGAGGCTAAATTGTTAATCTGGCTCTTTTTTGTCCGTGGCCAACTTTGTGCTAATGTCATTATGCTAACTCATGGTTGCACCCTGCTCAGGACGACATTGTTTGTTACACTTAAAGCATTTGGTTTAAAAAAGTATTTGCTAACCTTTCCAGAGACAGAGGTGTATATTCTCGTGTTTGACCTAACAACAATTGCAGCAGGTGAATTACATCACTACTATGTTTTATTTTTCCCTTTTTCAACTGCAGGTAGGTTTCAACATCTAAACATAAATGTTTGTCTGATTATTTGCTATTCTACTTGTATTTTCTATAAATGCTTCCCCCAAGTGAGCGCATTCGGAGACGTCATTAAATAGCATCTTTTCTGTCCTGTTATATGCGTTACTGTTCGTTATGCAGGCAAAATGCAATCAAAGTTCATACACCAGGGGGTGGTGAAACAGAGATTTTCCTAACCCTGACAGTAGCAATCAGCTGATTGGCCACAAAAAAGAGAAAAGACGCATTATAACCCTCTTGTGCATGTGTGTTATGAGTTTTAACATGTGATTTATCATTGTTGGCAGGGCTGTGATAATACTCTTGTTTTTTGTGTACTTTTGTGTAGTGTGTGTGTGTGTGTGTGTGTGTGTGTGTGTGTGTGTCAGTGAAAGAGAGAGCGAGTGTCCAATAGTATTTGACTATCACCTGTAATCGCACGCATCTCTGGCGACCATGTTGAGAGCTGTTTGCTGGTAGCCTGTCATTAGGTAGCCACCTGTGATTTCTGGCAAATGAAGTGATCAACGCTAGATTTTCCAAACAGGTCTTTTTTTTCCACCTTCGTTTTTGCCGGTTCAGACACCTGGACCTGTTTAAAATGAAGTGCGCTTTTTGAAATACACACAGACCGCACTTAGTGTGTCAGCGTGACTCATTACGTTCTGCTGTTATTTAATTTGTCACAGCATGTGTCCTTTTTTGTGATTTCACACGTCACATGACACTGAGCTAATCGGCCATGCCAGATACTCCTTATCTCACATGTGTTGTAATTAGCTTGTATTTAAGCCATCCTGCATCCCGTTGTCAAACTTGCGTCTTGTGGCAATTGATCTTTTGCCATCTTTGTCCTCCCCACAGTAAAGCGTTAACTTGCAGCACGCTTTTGTTCTCCTGTTTGTCCTGCACACCTTTTGGGTGCTTTGTCTCTTTTTCCTTTATTCCTCCTTACACCTTTGTTCCCACGCTGGTACCTTCCATTTATAGCTCTGCTTTTCCCTTTCGGATGTCCTGTGCATCGCTTTTCCCCACAGTACGACACCTTCAGCGATTTATTAGGTTCCAATTACACGTTCACAAATAGTTCTTTTGTTCGAAACTTATGGGTGAGGTGTGACCTGCTTGAGGCACTGACAATGGGACTGCGTGTATGTTAGCCACTATTTCAGCATTAATGATTTAGAAAGCGACAGATTTGAATCTGAGGGGTTTTTTTTTATTCTACGCATAGAGTGAGTAAAGCCCTTCCCAGTAAAACTAAAATCGACATTTTGATTATATATTTAGCTGTATCCTTGTGTTGTGGTGATTACACAGTTTATACTATTAGAGACTGGTAGTAAAGCATTACATCAGTGAGATTAATTCATTGAAATGGATCTATACAACATTATAAAAGTGAAAGGACAGAAACCTCAGGACTGAAAATGTGTAAAGCTTGAAATTAAACTGAGTGCTGACGAGAGCTGTGAACTGTTCCTTTTCGCCCATTATCGTGTGCAGATGAGTCAGTTTTGAACTGCAGCGTCTATTTAACTAGCAGAAAGAGCTAATCGGGCTTTGTGCAGGCGCTGTTGACTGAATGGTTTAAATGGAACAAATAGAATTCTCCAAAGTGCAAAAACATTGTGTGCTGCCACAACTACAAGAAATATAACAACTCTGGCATTACAAGCTCTAAACTTTAGTGGCGTTTACTTGGAGATCACAGAATCCAATCCTGCATGGGGGTCAAAATGTCGGGGACCGGTGGTCCCAGCTTCCCCCAAACCAGGGTTGTGTGTATCCTGGCCTTTTTGTTTTGTTGAAGTTTTCCTCCTCAGTGGGCGGAGGCGACCGGAGTCTGCTGATGACTCACACCTGTGCCGCGTTAATCATCGTCAGCAGCTGATTTAAGGCGCGGCCACCTGATCAGCGGCGTCAGATTGTTTCACAGCCTGGATGGTAGTTACTCCCTGTCAGTTTGTTGGATTCCCAGGTCTTGTTAATATTTGTGGACTAACCTGTCTCCTATTTCCCGAGGTTAGGGTTAGGGTTAGGGTTAACCCTCACTCTGCCGTTAGTTAGTTTTTCGGACAATCGTGTGAACTCGACGCTTCGCCCTGCACACCGTGGGTTGCTTTTGTTTGTTGTGGAACCCTCCGTTGGAGCGCCTTTTGTTGGACTCTTGTTTAGTGCATGCATGTAGAAACCAGCGGTTTGTCTTTTCCTGTACCACATGAACTTGTGTGTGTGTGTCTGCTCTGCGCCTGGATCCTGTGAGTGAAACCCTAACACAAAAGAGGATAAAAAGAACCTCATTTAACATTTTTTCTTGTTGCATCGCTGCACCACCAATTGTCTTTAAGAACCTGAGGAAAAAGAACAAGCCTAGATCCCTGCTGAGTCATGTCAGGAGGGAGGTGATAAACCCTACTCTGTTAGGTGAGGCTGTTTATTTTCTTTTCTTTTCTTTTCTTTTCTTGATTGGACTTGGCTCCATCTTCTTTATTTAAATCAGTCATGCCTGCGTTTTTGTCTCTAAAATCCTGGACATATGCTCTTTAGGTTGTGCAAAAGCTCCAGCTTGAATTAGAAATGGGTTTGTTTTGAATTTCCGGCACACCTCAACCTCCACAGAGATGCATTCCAAAGTTGCAACATTCCTTGCCAGCCTCTGGCGCTGCTGTTTATGCAATTTGACAGCATTAACATATAGAAGCCATATGGCTCTGCACTTGTACTAATTACCTGCTAGTGGCCTATTTACTGCAGTACACTAGGTCTTTTTGCTTGTGCTGCATTCAGTTTTTTACTTTCTTTGTTGTAAAAAAGTGCAGTTTTAATTATTTTAAGCATTTTTAAATTATTTTATTTTTTCTGTAATCTTATATGGCACTTGTCCTTCAGAGTGGCCCAGAAATTAGCAACACACCATTTCAAAAGCTGTGTCAACATTGTGATGTGATCGTCTTTTTTAGTCTTTAGGTAAGAATTCTGTGGATAAAAAAGTGCAGCAGGCATCTACAACTCACGCGTAGCTGCTTCCCTAAAACCCATCTGCTGTTTTCAGTTTTTTGGAAGGATGCATGTCTGCCCTTTTTATTTATCATGGTGGGAGGAATCCGTCTTGCTTTCTAATGCACCACATGCAACATTTTATAACTCCTACCGTGATGCAAGTCCAGAAAGGAAAAGCCAAAAAGCAGAAAGGTTAGCATGCAAACATGCAACGCGTATCTAGAGAATTTCATCCGATAGATGCTTTTAGTTAGATCCAATCTGCTGCTCTTCCCTCTAGTTTTTGCATAATCCTAACAACAGCATGACTTATCTTCTCTGGCAGATGTATCACATTTTAAAGATCAGTCTTTAGATGATTTCAACATGAATTTGTGCTTAGATAAACCCCAAAATTAGTTGGTCAGTCATTTATAAATGTGAACTTTTCTTGTCTGGTTTTGCATGTTGGAAAACCTCCAGATTTTACTGACCATTGCTGTTTTAGATAAAATCAACAGGAAAAGCCCTTTTAAAATGTCTGCATTTCCTATTTAAGTGCAAAGCAATGGGAAAGTAAGTGACATCTCCGCTCGGTGTTAAAAAAGATGAAGTAAATAAGGTAGAGAAGCAGAGACGAGCAGAAGTGAAGCTCGAAATCAGTTTCTCTGGGCCAAATAAGCAACAGAATCCTTTAATCTCCTCTAGTATTTAATATTTCAGGCACTTTCCAGCTTCTTTGTGTATTTCAGGCTGATATTTCCACTTGCTTGCAATACCTCTGGCTGTTAGCTAACATGGGATGCAGCAGTGGTCCGCACGCAGAACGAAGGCTTCTCCAGCTGTGAGAACACAACATTACACTTACTGCACATTTAATGGCTAAAAATAGTACGTATAATGATAGACAGCTCGGCGTCAGCCTGATTGTTACCCGGAGGAAATGGTCTTGCTTTTTGAAGACATCGATGTTAATTGATCTTCTTGTGGTACATCATTAACATGGTTGATCACTTATAGATAAGTGGCGTAAACTTAGGCTCAAGCATCTAGCCCAGGTTTTTACCAGCAATCGTGACTAGAGAGACCTTTTAACTTCCCCAAATAGACATAAAAGTCAAGAAATGGCTTTTTTTTCTCGATTATTCAGTGGGACATCGAATGTGTAAGCAGTTTTGTTTTCTGTCAAGAGGTCTTTAATTAGGGAAATAAGCATAATATTGGTACACAATTAATCAGCTCTGATTGCAGAAATTCTGCAGGGGCACCGTCACAGGGCCCTGTGGTACCCGCACCAAGTCTTTCCCACTGCAGTGTCCAGTCACAAACATTTTGTCATTCCACTTTTAAAAGCATTCAACATAAAAATAAATACATCCAACACAAACAATACCTCCATCCATGATTTACTATCTTTTCTGCAGTCATTTTACATGCTTCATTTTTTTGGGTGCCATGTTTCTACTGTAGGTGGGGTAACATCAGCCAGCTGACTGTTCTGGACACATCGTCAGTGTTTTGGGTAGAATGAGACCTGCGGCAGCTCACTCTTTCAGCTTCTGTGTGCGTGTGGGTGGGTGTGTGGGTGTATGTCTGTGTGTTTGTGTAATGAAAACAACCGTGATTGAGTCTCTGCAAGCTTGCAAGCATTTTCCGCTTTGGCATTTCCATCGGCTCCAATCTGCCGGACAATTGTATGTGTGTGGCCAGTAGAGTCACTATTGGTTTATATTACATGTGTTTAGGCCAAAAAACCCCCCTCTTTTCTTTAGGTGAGTCAGAAAAACACTTTCTTGCTGATTCAATTACCAAAATAAAAGCTGCGAGAGCGTCGACAAAAATGCTGCATTTACGTGACGCAAGTTGAGCAAAGGGATCCATAAAATCTAAAACGTGCACTTACCTGGTCATTTCACGCTACCTCCTTTTCGCCTCATAGCTTTTCCCACATGGTGCCCTGTAGTCGACGGCTCTGGAGTCACTTCTAATCCCTGATGTGACACCATTCATCTGTCCCCACTTCAGTTCGTAGCAGATTTTTCTCAGCTTTATTTACGGCCACTTACGCTGCACTGCTGATAGGGGAGGTCAACAGATGGAAAGCCTGACGTATTATTTGTGATTAGCTATATTAATACCCAGAGAGCTACAGAACCTACTCCGTGGTTTTTTTTATATTGATATAATAATGAAATATTAACGCTGAAACACGCTTGCTCTTTTGACTGGCTGTGGCCTCCGCTCATCAGATTTGCTCCAACACTCGTGGCAGATTCAGATGTTGTGGAATAATGCTATTTGAGCTCTAACTTCTGCTGTGATTGAAACACTGGGGTACTTTTAAGCACCACCTGACCCCCTGTCTTGAATTTAATGCAAGCAATGCTACCGTTTCCCTGAGACATCCCTCATGCTGATGACAGGTGGCGAGCGCGTAAATTCACTCATTTGTCATCCGTTGATGATTCATTGCTTTCTACTTGGTGCAACATTAACCTGCTAGCTGCTCGATTGAAATTTGCATTGAGATTTAGCAGCGCTGTTGCAGCTGGACGCTATATTCACACCTCCTCATTGAATTGTTTTTTTTTGTGTTCATTAATATTTACTATTTACATTTCTGTAGTTCACTGGAGGCACTGCAACTTTGAATGATTGCATACAGAATTAAGTAGTAAATAATTAAAGTGTGGAAAACCTTTATATTTTAGATTCTCCCGCATCTTTGCTTTGATTACTGCTTCACATGCTCCTGGCCTTCTCTTGAGTCACCTGAAATGGTTTCTATTTTTCTTAAAGAAGTTCCCAGAAACTCTGAGCATGTGTTGGTTCTTTTGCCTTGCTTCCGCCCATCTCTTCCTAAACTATTGACTAGTTTTGGGTTAGGGGACTGTAGAAGCAGCGCTCCATTGCTCTCCTTTTTGATCAAATAGCCCAGACTCAGCCTACTAAACACTGCCTGGTTAAGATGGCATATCGCTGCTGCGCCACACTGGTTCAGTAGGCCTTTCATTTGAAATGAATCCCCATTATTGCACCAGCAAAGCACCCCCACACCATCACACCTCCACCGCCATTCTTCATGGTGGGAAACATGCATGTAGAAACCATCGGTTTGTCTGTCCTGTACCACATGAAGACACATCGTGTGGAACCAGAGGTCTCAAAGCTGGACTCATCAAACCAAAGCAGACTCCCACTAGTCCATTTGGTTTCTTGGCCTAAACAAATCTCTCCTGCTTGTTGCTTTTTCTTGCTTTTGATTTCAAGGTTCAAAGTAACAGCAGACTGTTGTTTCTTTTTTCTTAGCTGACTGGTTTTGCCAGAATATGGATTCTAGCAGTTGTCAAATAGGGCCATCGGTCTTCTGCATACCAACACAACACAACTGATGGCCCCGGGTCCCCCTATTTAGGAGGCAAAAAAGTAATTCCACAAATGAATCTTGACAGTTTTGCCTGGTGAAGCTCAGTGAGAGAAGGTGAAGGGTTTGCAAAGCTGTCATCAAAGCAAGAGGCGGGGGTGAACGATCTAAAATATAAAACATGCCAAGTCATTAGCATACATATGAGAACAATAGATGTGATTTGTTAGGAAATTAAAAAAAAAAAAAAAAAAATTACAAAAGCAGTTTATTGGTGATGAGTTCCCAACTGGGTTATTTAATATTAAAGGCATTCATTAAAAATAGAAATCAGAGATTAAAAAATGGATGCATTTCTTCTTAGCATAAGCACAAATTCAGAATTTAAAAAGTATTGACAAAAGGAAAGGTTATCTTCTAGGGACGTGGACAATAAAACCGTGTTGACATTCTGGCCAGTTGGAGGCAGTGACCAAGCATATTGTGCAGTATTTAGTTAACTTGTTGCTGCTGACTGAACTTTCTCTCTCCCCTTCCCTCTCCGACAGAGTGCGGCTTGAGGCCTTCTCAGACAACAGCGGGAAGCTGCAGCTCTCTCTGCAGGAGATCATAGAATGGCTTACAGCCAAGGACGAAGAGCTGTCAGAGCAGCTGCCCATAGGAGGCGATGTGGGGGCCGTGCAGCACCAGAGAAAGTTCCATCAGGTAACGTCGACAGTGACGCAGTGTCTCTGCAGAGCAAACGCTCTTTTTCCCAAGCCCAAGTCATTAAAATGCGCAGCGCGGCGCTACATCATGCAGGCAGGATGCTGTCGAAATTGTGAACGTGTTCATTTAGATGTGAATGAACCGATCTGTTGGCGCGTGGACTCCTACCAGGTCTGCGGGAGGGTACAGCTTTGGTTTAAGTGACAAAAGAGTGAAGTTGAAATATTGGTGAACACGAGTATGATGAAGACATAGAGAACAGAGCTGCTATTGACTCACACAGACAGGACAGGGTGTTAAACACAATTTACCATGCAGATGTGCTTACATTTGACCCTTTTGACAGTGTCCTGCGTTGTGTTTGGCTTTTGAAGGTGAAAATATGTCTCCTCCTAGTCTTCCATGGTACTGCGAACTGGAGACTCTTCAAGGGTAGGACAAGGACAAGGAGAAAGACGCCCACTCTCGTTTAATAACGGGAATCATAATTTAGATAAATGCTTCCTAACAGAGACCTGGAAAATAAACAGCTAATATAAATTGGGTGGCAAAAATAAAGAAAAATAAATGTTACTGTTTGGAAAAGAAAAATGGTTTATTTATACTCTTGCACACGACATGCACGGAGAATAAACAGGATCACCTTATCCGTTTCCACTACGTGGGGTAGGAAATTAAGGCGAAAAAAAGAGAAAACTCTAATTAACTTACAGTGTGAACGTGAGAGTGAATGGTGTGTGTGTCCTGCGACAGACTGACGACCTGTCCAGGGTGGATCCCTGCCTTTCGCCCTCAGGTAGCTGTAAATAGGCACCAGCAGACCCCCGCAACACCACAGGGTATAAAGCGGGTAGGAAGATGAATGAATGAATGAATGAATGAATGAATGAATGAATGAATGAATGAATGAATATGCTGGACAGAATATATTCTCATTTTCCCCTCACTTATTGCTGCCATCATTTCCTGCCTTCGTTTCCCACATGCAGCAGCTCTCCGACCTCAGAAGCGACTGTAGCTCTCAGGTGTGGTCAGGCTAAAAACAAGCCACCCGAAACACTGACTTTGACCCCTGCAGCCCAAACCCATTTATCTTTGTTCATGGTAGACCCCTCTGGTCTGTGTTTTACGTGGACATGTTCTGTCCGATCGATTTCAGTTTGGTTACACCTCATATAGCGGGACCCAGGCCTGTTATGGTTTGCTCAGGGTAAACGCGAGCTAACCTGGCAAAGGGCAGCTGCTGTTATTTCACAGTAGCACGTTGGTGACGTAGGCTCCATCCATCTTGGTGGGATTTTCATCTCTCCGGCCTTTCGCGGTAAGGTGCAGTGTTAACTTACACAATGCAGCACCAATGCCTCAGTGGTGCTTAGCTTTGCTTTTAAAATTTCTGCCGTTTTTGAAATGCAGCAGTGCCAACTTTGAATGAAATATGCACTTATCTTTGGCAGCTCTGAGTGTGTCCTCTTTCTTTCTGCAATGATCCTATGCAACAGATATTCTCTCGGCAACACATTTTGGAGTGTTTTTTTTTTTCTCCAGGCAGTATAATGAAATACGGACACTTCTTGAATATAAAAAAATAAAAACAAACCATTCCTGAGATAAAAGCATTCATTATTATTTTAACATGCTGTATATAACAATAGAAAACTAAATGACCCCTAGCTAGACGCTAAGCAGTTATAAAGAGGAATAGGTCTTCTTTCTGTCACATCAAGTGATTTTAGGATGAAAACCAAACTGTTTTGTTGTATTAAACAGAAAGCGTTGGTTCTGCAGAAATTCAATCAATAATAATGAACTAATCACTTGCCGATGTAAACTTGAAGGTTTGATTTGGCCTCTATTAACTGCTGTGTGACACATTGGAGCGATTGTACACCTCCAGGCCTTTTTGCAGACCGTTCCTTGAGGAGTTATATTTAAATGTCCTCGCCCGTCAGTCGGCCTCATCTGCTTCCCTCGTCTGTCCCCATCCACCAGTTTCTTGTTTCCATTACTGCTCCTTTTCATTATCTAGGATGTCTCAGGTTCCGGAGCATCCTGTTACTGTTAAAGTTTCCTGGACAAAGCATGGGGAGGGGAAAGAGAGCAAGTGTGTGTGTGCTCGGTGTGATGAGGAGAGCGTATCCCTCATTAATGGGATTTTATGTGTGTAACAGCTGAAGAGTCATCTCAGCCCGATGCGAAATGGCATGAAAACACATGCTCCTCTGTTGTCAGTGGCACATTCATGGAGACATCCCAAAAGAGGGGTTCAAGGAAAAGCCATCATCATGCGTAGAGTGAGTCAATGAAGTCAATCCCTCCCTCCGACTTCCTCAAATCCGTACATTACGTATCTTAATCTGATCTGAAGGCTTCACTCTTAAAGTTCCTTCAACCAAAGATGGAGCCTCTGAGTGTGAAATTTAGCTGGAATTAAAGTTTTAACATGACAGCTGGCTTGGAGAATCTGCGGCTCAGCTCCTCTTTGGGCAGCAAAGCAGCTAAATCCAGAAAGAAAAGAATGGAGAGGATGAGATGAGGGTAATGGAAAAGGAAAGGAAGGAGTGATGGGGAGGGAGGGACAACAGTGTGGAGGTGAAATATTTGCTGGTGTTTAGTGACAGAATGAGAGGAGGAGGCGGAGAAAAAAACCTCACGCAGGTTTCTCTCCATGACTGTTAGGGGATCTTATCCAGCGCTGCAGCTCCTTGTCGCCGTGCCTTTTGCGCGTTGCTTAGCAGCTCCTGGTGCTTTTCCGGCCTTTCAATGTGCGCTCGCTGTTCATCACGACTGCCTAATGTTGCTGTCAGACCTGCTGGGCTCAGGTCCAGTTTTTAAATCTGTGAAATACCGTCACAGCCCCGCTAATTCCAGCTGCTATTGTAGCTTCTCAGCCGTGTACCCTCCTCGTACTCTAAGAGGATTGAGTGCACCAGTTTCACCACAATGCGTTATGATTTGAGACGATTCCCAACCCTGCCTGGGTTTTACTTCTGACATTTTTATAAGAATTCATGATCGCTTTCAGGTAAAGTTGTGGATCAACTTGAGGCTGTTTGATCCCTTCAGTAGATAAGGGACCTCCTGCTGGCTCCAGGTCTTTATCCTGGAACATGTCCCGAAGCTCTTTGTCCCTGTGAATTCACTTTCCTGTTTCTCTGAGCGATCTTTCATGGTTTGGTTGCTCTTGATCAGCTTTTTCTCTCTGGCTCTCTTTCAGAGCAGCTCCAGATCGGGTCAGCAGGGCCAAAATGTCAAGACGAGCTTTGGAACACGTTTCCTTTTTCCTGCTGGCTCTATCGACCTTCTGAACTTTCTTATGCAGGAGCTTTTTAAGCTGTCTGACCTCTTCCTTAAAGCTTCTGTAGCTCCAGGGAGGAGGAGGGGGACGGAGAAACAATCTGTTCCGCTCTTCTCTTCATTTCCTCTTGAACTGCGTCCAGCTGCCTCTCCAGGTCTGATCGGGTCTGTTCAGACTAGTTCGGAGGCTTCTCTAAAACAGGGATTTGCTGTTAAAGGGATTTCTACCTTTTCATTCTTTTTTTGATCACTTTGTTTGACTGCTTCTTCTTCAGCTCTGATTCTGTCTGAAATCCCTGAATAAAAAAATAATAAGAATAAAAAAAACCCACATATTTTGATTCTGCCTCCAGCTGGGACTGGGCAGCTCATCAGCAGCGATCGTTAAAAGCCGGCTGATCATCGAAATCAAGAGAGGGAAAATTCCTTGAAGGGACTATGATTATTACCTGATTGTGTTCATTGTCAGAATTGTTGGTGAAGTGTGTGAGCGGCTGCATGTAAACACTCGATCATTTGGTTAACTAACTGTTTGCCTTTAGTTGAGCTGCAGGTGTTTTTCTTTTGTGATTCTTTTCTTAAAGTTCTCTTTTGGTTTTATTCCAGGAGGGTACTCCGCGTTATTTGTTCAACTGTCGCACCGGGGAAGTAGTTTTTTTTGACGATGGAAGTGATTCCGATTTCTCTGTAACATTACCTTTATACCCTTTATAGGGCACTCATTGAAATGCTATTCAATTAAAAAAACGGTTTAAGGGTGTTATTAGGAATCATAACCATTTCTGTTTTCAGATTTTCAAAAAACTTTAATATCTTGCAGAAAACCAAAAGAAAATGACCATATTTGGTTACTTGCCCGTTAAGGGTAAAAAAAAATCCATTTAGTGAAAATGTAAAATATACAACAAAAATACCTATTTTGTGAAAGGAACTTTATGTTTGACTTTAGATTTCACTTTTACAACATAAGCCTTGGTACAGAGTCCTTACTAAACAAATTGTATAAAAATAACACACCACATATGACATACTCATATACATATGCATGGCCAGAAAGGTCATTATTTCATTGTTATTCATGGAGAAAACAGTGTCAATGTCCTTCTGAGCACCATATAAGTTTGTTTAGTATGTTATATGCCCGATGGTTTGGACATCAAAGTACCTAAAAAAGTATTGAAAAGGCATGTGGGTGTAGTCTGGGGCAGAGTGCTGGTGTTCAGGAAGGGCTGTGTTGTTTAGGGCCAACTTTATGCCAGGTGGTTGGCCTGGGGGCCAACTTGCCAGATCTCCTTGAGCTCTGAGCTTGTGCTGCTGGCTGCACTATATCATTATTATCATTATCATCAACACCATCATCCTCCTCATCGTCGTCAATGATGGCAGCGTAGACAAGCTCGACGACACTTTTCCTCTTCTTGTAATAAAACATCCTGGCAGACATTGCCTAAAAATACAATACAATTATAAAATGTGTGAGTTTCATCAACTTACCATGGTTAGTTTAGAAGTTTTGTGCAGAAATGTTCGGTGAGCTGGGCTTCTTTAGCATCTTTTTTCGAATTCGGAGCGAAAATTAGATGCACTCCAGGACTCTGCTGATTGGTCGAATGCCACAGTCATGTGAACTGTGATGTGGGGTGATCTCTTCTAAATGGCTGAGTGGGGACCACATGGTTCTAGACCAGGCATAGGCAAACTACGGCCCGGGGGCCACATGCAACCCTAACCCTACCCTATCCTTGGGGCACGGTTAGGGCTGGGGTTAGGGCTAGGGTTAGGGTTGGGGTTAGAGTTGGGTTTAGGATAGGGTTAGGGTTGCTGTTAGGGTTGGAGTTAGAGTTGGAATTAACCCAAACCCTCATCCCAACCCTAACACAAAATTTAACCCTAGCCCTAACCCTACCCTCTCCTTGGGGCAGGGTTAGGCCTTGGGTTAGGGCTAGGGTTAGGGTTAGGGTAGGGTTGGGTTTAGGGTAGGATTAGGGTTGCTGTTAGGGTTGGGTTTAGATTTGGGATTAACCGACATATTTATCCTAACCCGAACTCCAACCCTAACCCTAGCCCTAATTTATCCTTTGGTGAGGGGTAGGGTTGGGGTTAGGGCTAGGGTTAGGGTTGGGTTTGCAGTTGGGGTTGGGTTAAGGTTAGGGTTGCTGTTAGGGATGGAGTTAGAGTTGGAATTAACCCAAACCCAAACCCGGACAAACTACGGTCCGGGGGCCACATGCGGCCATTTTAAACGTTTTAATCTGGCCCGCCGAACTTGACAAAATTAAATGACAGTAATTTAAAAAAGGCACATTTTATTTATTTGATTTTCAGTGTTTTCGAGACTCATTCCAAAGTCAGATATTTTGTTGTCATGCTTTTCTTCATTTTCATTTGAAATTAAATCACGTGTTTTCTCCATATCCCAAGATGTGTATTTTTTCTCCAGTGAGGTGGAGTACCAAAGCACTCCATCCATCTCCTCCTGGTCCGGCCCCTTTGTCAAATGTTAGAACCCATTGTGGCCCACGAATCAAAAAGTTTGCCCTCCCCTGTTCTAGACCTTACTGGGGTGCAGGAAGGTGGTCATATGCAAATGTGCGGGAAATTACCATTTTTAGTCACTTGCCCTATAAAGGGTTAAATTATTTTTCTTTCATTTTTGTTACAGCCTTCTTCTCTTTCCCTGAGCCAAGCCAATAAGTGGGTTGTAATAGTGCAACAAGAACACTTCGATTTATATTGTCATCGCTGTCTGTGCAGTTTTGCCAAAACTTAGAGGAGTATTTCCAAATAATTTGACCTTTGAAAACATTAAATTAAATTACTCTGGTAAAGTAAATAACGGAATATGAAATGATCATCTCATCGCTGTAGATTGTTTCCTTTTTTCAGCATTTTGGTAGAAAGTAGAATTAAATTTCCATTGCAGTTGTTATAAGTGATGACGGATCTATGGACCTCCTGTTGTGGCTTTATTACATCTTTTTTTATGTTCCTTTATCTTTGATGCTGAGGGAACCAACTTTATAGAAACTGTCACATCACCAAGATGCAGCCATTAGTCTTTGATGATGTCATGTATAAAAATGTGTCCATTGTAACTTGGCATTTTGTACCTTTTGTACCTTATAGCTTTGCTCTTTTATATTCTATTTACCCCCAAAATTGTATACATGGCTGGGCAATTTTTGGCTAATATGGATTAAATCAGACTGAAAAATTTCGATGTACGCACGTTGGTTTTCTCCTGAAGATATAATCAAAACTCGTGATGTTGATTCTGAAATCAGAGCCACCTGCTGATGAAGAGGAAGGCTTCTACACCTCCGCCATCAGTTTTCCTTGTGATGCTTGTTTTAACGAGTGGGTGTATAATCATGGAAAATTACCAGTGACAACGCTCTCAGAGCCCTGGAAAAAAAACCAACAAAACCCAGCTTTTTCCTTTGATAAATATCCCATTTGTTCAGGTAGTTCTGACGTCAGATCAATGACTCTGTGACTGTCTACAGGTCTCGAAACGGCCCTGAATCAGATTTGTTAGTGTTTGTTTTTAGTATTTGCTATTTTACGATCCATAAAATGACCCTTTTTCCGGCTCGTTAGAGGTGAGCTGGTATTCGTCAGCATAAGAGGCCACTTAGCGTTACTCCTGCGGTTTGGTTCGGGCTGTGTGGTTTTTTTTTTGTTATGTTTATGGTGATTAGTAAACAGCTTCCAGGTGCCTAACAGCCACATTCTTAACTTGAGTGTGCATCAGAATGCTGCATCACGTTCCCTTTTTCTCTTCTAATTTCTGGAACCATCTATTTGCACTCGCTATAAAAGCATTTATTGGCTCCATCCATCCATCCATTATCCATCCATCCGTCCATCCATTATCCTACCCGCTTAATACCCAGTGGTGTCGCGGGGGTCTGCTGGTGCCCATCTCCAGCTCTCTTAGGGCGAAGGCAGGGATCCACCCTGGACAGGTCGCCAGTCCATCGCAGGCACGCACACCATTCACTCACACATTCATACACTATGGACAATTTAGAGTCTCCAATTAACCTGGCATGCTTTTGGACTGTGGGAGGAAGCCGGAGTACCCGGTGGGAACCCACGCACACACAGAGAGAACATGCAAACTCCGCACAGAAAGGCCGGCAGCAGCTGGAAGCGAACCAACGACCTTCTTGCTGTGAGGCAACAGCACTAACCGCTGCACCACCGTGTGCATTTATTGGCTCGTTACATTTAAATAATAAATAGCATTATGTAGAACTGTTAGAGAAAAGCAATATCGCGCTCGGGGGTCGTGCTGGTTTGACGCATCGGCACGCTGGGATGATCTTTGGGCCTCAGCTTGCTGCCTTTTGCCCACCGCCGCTTTGCTTGCCTGGCTAATTTTACCCTCTCCTGTCATGTTTATTTAAAAAAGTGCATTTTAGAGCGCGGGGCAGCGTCGATCGAGCCTGGCTGTGAAACCAATCTCTTTTCCGTCTCTGCACAGACGTTCATGGAGGAGGTGAAGTCTCGTGGGCCGTTCATCTACTCGGTTCTGGAGTCCGCCCAGGCCTTTCTGGCTCAGCACCCCTTCCAGGAACCGGAGGAGACCCTGACCGACGGGAAAGGTCTTGCACACGTCAGACTCTCTGCCAACCACCAACATATGTTGCATTTGCAGGCTGACCAGGGTAAACGCCAGAGTTTACGCCAGAGGGTTGGAGATTTGCCAGTAAAGCTGGACCTTATCAGATGTATCAGATGGTGTCACGCTTTAGGGAAAGCATCTGTGTCCCAGCTAATTACTAAGGATCTCAGTACTCAGATCAATATACAGCAGCATTGATTTTCTTCTCTATGATGTGTAGTTTAGAAGACAGCGTACCACATGGGAAATACTCCACTGATCTATGGATCCCACTGTCTTTTTATTTTATCACCTTTATGAAGTACGGCGGCCATCGTTCTCCTCTTCATCTCTTTGTTCCAAACCTCCTCACCAGTCAGCCCTGTCTTCTTTTTTTATTTATGTCTTTGTCTGTACCTTTGTTTCATCATTCGCACATCTCACCTCAGCAGCTTCTGTGTGATTTCAGTTTCCTTCTTTCTCTTCGTCTTCCTCCCCGTAGACGTGTCTCCGCGCCGGCGCATCCTAAACGTCAGCCGATCCGTTTGGAAACAGGCCAACGTGGCCAGCGACCTGTGGGAAAAGCTGACGGCTCGTTGTGTCGACCGCCACAGGTCAGGTTGAATAATGTCGAGCTCTCGGACCTGAACTCAGTCAGGTTTAAGATGCTTAAACTGTTTGGGATTTATGATAAGACTCCATGGATATTGTGTTCGATCTGTCAGTAATCCGACGGTGTCAGGAAAGCCTGGAAATTCCACCTTTTGTTTTAACAACGTTGCAGGGATCGACATCCATTTTACTGTCATGTGCTTTACTATGGGTGTTTAAGTAAATTGTTCCCTCTTATTTTTATATTTTTTAAACATTTTTAAATATTCAAAATAATATTTAAGCAGATTTTTTTTGTTGTTTTTCCCTCTTTCAAGCCACATGTATTTGAAGAGGAATTAATCATTTAAAGGGTGTTTTTAGTCACACTGCAGAGTCGAACGTTACAGCGATCTCTCACTAGAAGACGCAGCAATACTCTGCACAAAACCCAATTACTGTAGCCGGATTATTATAACATTACAAATACAATCCATTATGTCAGCAAAATATGTTTATCCGCTGGCAGGGCGCCTAAAATTCTGTGCTTACATTTTAGAAAATGTAAAGTTCCTAATTAAAATAACCTGAATGCTTCTTCAAAGAAAAGTATTTAAACATTAAAAAAGATCCAAATTAATTTGCATCAATGAAATGAAAGTCTCTGCTTTTGCATTAAGAATGCTTGCCTGCCATATGAAATTGGGCTGGTTTTGATAGTGCACAGCTGCAAACCGGCACGTTCTCATCTCAGGCACATGGAGAGGACGTTAGAAAGACTGCTTCAGATCCAGGCAGCCATGGAGGAGCTCGCAGTGGCGCTGGACCAGGCAGAGGGAGTGAGAGATGCCTGGGAGCCTGTTGGAGACCTTTTTATCGACTCTCTGCAGGACCACATTGATGCCACAAAGGTTCGGTGTACCACACTGCCTTCCACGTACACCCACTATTCATACGCGCAAATAACAGATCTTATCCTTAAGTGCGTTTGATCTCACTGGAGTTGCTAAACTGTTGCCAAGGTGCAGCTTAGCGTTATCTTCACACTCTGCAGACTATATAGTCATCAAAGACATCGATGCTGCAACATTTGCAAGATGTTTCTTTCCGGCACCTTTTTATTAGGCTACCAAGGATGGTGGTACGAAGACGGACCAGTTGTTTTCAAACAAGGAGGTCCATTTGAAGATGTAAATATCAAAATAAAGAAAAAAACTTTTTCACCACTAGCATGGACAGGGCTATTTCAACAAATGGCAAATGGTATATATAATAATAATAGCAGCAAGCAGTGGTGCTATTAGCACAAAGAATTCAGCAGGCACTGATTACTGGAGATCTCTTTGGTATAGAATATTTATGCGAACTATTCTGAGCGTATAGTAAACCTTTGCATGTTTGCGAGCAAAGCACATCTCCGAAAGTGTGTCTCTTTGGGAGCTGTGGGTAACAGCAGGCAGGAACCTCTGATCTAGACTCTCAGCAAACCTTTCCTGTAGAAACACGCTGCAAATTTGGCGCAGTACATTCTATTGCATTACAGTATGTACCAGAACCTTATATTATGGATGAATGAGGAATTATTGTGTCACACAGAGATATTTCTGTTCACTTTTGTTAGCATGAAACTCTAGCAAACTGCAGAAAAACTGTTGATCAGTGCTCCTTTTCATTAAAAACACATACATGTCAGTGTTTTTTTTTCTGATCATGAAACTGTTCAGCATTAATAAAAGCTGTCGCTACGAAAATAGCTGTAAAATAGTAATTGTCTCCGCTGAGACGATAGCTTCTGGCTAACACTGAGAGGCAGGCGCAGCAAAACAAACATCAAAACAGTGACATCCGCCTTTTTTCTTCGCGTGACAGACACACAGCGTGATTGTGAGCACAAGAGGTGTACATACCAAAGGGGTACGGCTTTTGGCCCGTTTCGCTCGCTTTCTATCAACAAGGCTGCGAGTGATACAACATGACTGCGAGTGATTCAAGATGACTGCGATCATCAACCAAGGTCATAGGTTCACTTGTCACGTCATTTGGCTACCTGAAAGCCATTTGAATTGAGGCCACTTCACAATTATCACCCCACTGTTACACCCACCCTGTGTTTACACAGACTTGCCATGTTAACAATCTCATTTGCATTTAGACCAGGCATCTGAGTCTTGACCCGGTCCGGATCCAGACTCAGCGATGGTTCTGTCCAGACTCGTGACTAATCTCTGAAAAATCTACATAAATAGATTTTCCTGGAGAACTTTCTGTTTTCGTGGAGACAGCAGGTGCTGCCACTCCAATTACTACAAAAATAGCTCTACTCAGTAAAGCCAATCAAATTGTTTGTTTACCCTGCATGACTAGTGCGCCACGGAAGTGCCACAGCTCGCTGTTGCTAACAGTTCCCTCCATGGCTTGCTCCAAAAGAAGGAACGTTAATGAGGAAAACCGCTGTTTTAAAGATGAATGGACAGAGAAATTTATGTTCTTTCTTCCATCAGGCATTTCAAAAACCAGTGGGCCTCATATGCTTCCAAAATGTGGCATTGATTAAAAGTGACAACGAAAAGCACTGCTACAAAACAAAGCACAGCTCTTTTAAGCATAGTTATCCCCTGAAGTCTAAGCAGTGGGCACACAAAATAACCGAGCTGCAAGCCCAGTATGACAGATCTACCCGACTCATCACGCATATATTTAAAATTCAGCAACTTCCAGATGAATATTCAACTAAAAGTATTGTGGTTTTTGGGGTGATATAAAAAAAAAATCTTAGATGATGGGACAGATGTGAAGGAGTGCTGACATGCTGATGTTGAGACAATTATTATTATTATTTAAGAGGAAACAAAAAGACGAAATGTGTAAGAAATCAACAAATCAAGAAATCTCGAGCTTTAACAGCAACCAGAAAATTAGAAATAATAGCAGATGAGGTACTGACACAGTTTGATGCAAATATTCAGAGGGCACCCTGCCTCTTGACTAGTCAATAAATGTTACTGATAAAGCCCAGCTTTTGGTGTATATCAGATTTTACACAAGAATGCGATTACTTCAAGAAAAAAAAAAGAGAAAAATGTTTAGTCAATGCAGTGTATGCACTTTTTTAATTTATATTAAGTGCGTTTTTTAATTGTATTTTGAAAATATTAACATTTTTACTTGAATTATTGACCTTCAATGTTTTAGGCTTGGACTACTTTATTATAGGAGAAAAAAAAAGGGTTATTTTGCTTTGTTTGTAATTTTTTTTTAAATATTATTATTACTTTATTTCATTTTAAGGTTTTCTTTTTCTTTAATCTAACTTTAATCTAACTTTCCACTGTTGCAGTCACACTTTAGCCACACCGCAGCCCATTTTCTTTATTTAGGGCAGAGAGTGTTTCATATTTGATCAGCTCTCCCGTGTCCTTCTAACCCTGTCTGTACTAACGGTTCTTTCTCGCATGCCTGCAGTTGTTCAAGGAGGAGCTGACCCAGGTGAAAGAGGGCATGAAGCACATTAATGATCTGGCCCACCAGCTGGCAATCTCTGACGTCCATTTGTCCATGGAGAACGCCCGCTCCCTGGAGCATCTCAACAGCAGATGGAAAGTGCTGCAGGTAGAGTTCACGGCTGGGTCTGTGTCTGTGTCTCAGCAGAGGCTTTAGTGACGCTCTGGGTAGAACACCAAGCAACGGGCATGAAAGGTTTATGTGAAGCATCAATGGTTGAGGGATTAATCTATAAATTGATCAGGGTTAGCATTTCAGTTTACCTGTACTGATAAAGAGTTTACGTCATATAAAGGTCAGCTGTGTAGATTTGTGCATCTGATCACATCATTTTTGCAAGACTATTTATTTTCTACATGATGTGTTAGTCGACAACCTAAAGGTTAGCGCAGTGTGTCCGCTTCAGCTTCAGGAGCTGGGTTTCCTCTTCCTCGACATGTTGGCTTGAATCAACTCTTTTTTTTTTTTTAAGCTTTAGAAGTGAAGAGAGGAACGTATCATAAAAGATTCATCCCTCCTGAATATGAATAAGCAGCTGAACCTATGCTATGTTTGCGATAGAGGTGTTGTGCCTGTAGGTGTTCATTTACTCTTAAAGCCTTTTTCAAAAGTACATTTGACTCATTGAACTGGACTCTCATTGCCCTTGATGTTGAGTTTGAAGTGTGAAAGCATCTAGAGAGCCTTTGTGCCGGTAAAGCCAGTCTCTCTGCGCTGGTAAAGCTACGTGACGCTGTAACGGCCCTCTTTTCACTCCTTCTCATGCTCCTCCTTGTCTGATAGTGATTTTAACACCATGTCCACAGTGGTGAGACATTAACTTCCATTATCCACTTCTGCATTGACAGTACCTTTTTTCTTTCTTTTTTTTTTAGTTTTCATGTTGCCTTTGGGGCGCCGATACGTCCCTGAGCAAATGAGGAGTGCATAATTAAAGCAAGCAGGTCGGCACAGACACTTTTTCAGTAGTTTTCAGTGCTAAAAAGATTGCGGTAGAGGCTGAGATTGTTAACTCGACCTTCTGTCCTTCAAAGGAAGCTAGCCTGGCTTCGCCAAGCCAGCAGCATTATCTGACAGTGTTATTTTTTGGTGTATTTTTCTCCCTCAATCTTTCAGTTCTGTCATGATTAATGTGATTAATGCCGTAATCCCAGAAACATTCTGTACCCTGTTGATTTTTGGCTGTTCAGATACAGCTAAACACGCAGGTCCAAATACTATTGTGCTAATATTTGTTAATAAAGGACAGTTGAATCGCACGTCTTCCTTATGGCGGTCCAAATGGCCTGTTAAGCAGCAGTAATGGCTTTGCGACACATATTATCTGTAATCACATTTAACTGTAGTGTCAGAAAATCTCGTTTTGTTAGAGGGAGCGAGAATTTGTAAAATGCTTTTGCAACTGGTGTCACTAGCACTGACTTAGACATTTTCCGAAGCTTTTTTTGTCTCCCCGTACCACACCAGTGTGTGTGTGATTTCAGTGTAGTTGCATTTATTGTCCCATTGTTTTGTTCGTTGTACGTGTTTTCAAACATTGTAGTTGTACAATAAATTCATGGTGTCCAATCCAACGGTAATGTACCAGTCACACTGGGTATTAGTGTAGGTCACCATCCCATTTTACAGGGGGTAACATAACTGTACATGTTAATTCTTTTTACAGAGCTCCTCACCAAACCCCCCCCCCCCCCCCCCCCCCCCCCCCCCCCCCCCTTTTTTTCCCCTTTCCTTTTTTCCCCCCTTTTTTTTTTTTCCTTTTTTTTTTTTTTTTTTCCCCCTTTTTTTTTTTTTTTTTTCCCTTTCCTTTTTTTTTTTCCTCTTTTTCCCCCCCCTCCTTCCCCCCCTCTTTTTTTTTTTTTTTTTTTTTAAACTGGGATTAGTGAGGACAAATCCCATTTACAGGGGAACATAACTGACATGTAATGCTTTTACAACAACACCCCCCCCCCCGCACACACACACACACACACACACACACACACACTGTGAACAAGTAAGCGCTGTCCTCATTTTGTTGGTCATGAGGGGCAGTGCAGGAAACAAGTGATTTTTTTCTTCTGCAGCTGAACGATGGAGGAGAAGCAGGTGATTTGCACGCATGCATTTTTATTTGGGTTGGTTTGCTGCGGAGAAGCGAGAACAGTGTGCCTCCCTCTGATTTGCCTCTGCCTGCATGTGTCCTCAGGGTTCCATAGAGGAGCGGCTGAAGCAACTCCAGGATGCACATCGAGATTTTGGCCCTGGATCGCAGCATTTCCTTTCCAGTGAGACTTCTCTTCTCCTACAGTATTTGAAGCTGTTGCCTCATCTTTCACAGTGTATGCCTGCATCTGCATCCGCATGTGTGTGTGTTTTTAGGTCAGAGGTGGAGCTGAAAGGGCTCTGTTCATTCGTCATTACTTTCAGCAAACACATGCGATAATGCGTGCAACATTCGCTGCTCTCCTATGAGCAGAGGTGCATATTTCTGGATTCTGTCTTTTCTTTTTTTACCTGCTGCGCTTCAAAGGCTATGCCCAAGGCAAGGAAGGAGGGCGGCGTTAAAGGCAGGGGGGTGGGGACTGAAAGATGTAATTTACTTTGCCTGGTTTAAGTCCAGTTTAAGCTGATGAAGAAATGGAACAGCTTTGCCGAAATGCACACTTTTCTCCCTCTCTTTTTTTCTGGAGTCTGTCTGAAGTGGCATGTGCTTGTGTGTCTCCAGTGCCCCCACCAATCCCATCCAGTTTAACTACTGTCACACTGGCTCAGAGATGCCACACTAGGGCTTATGTAGCATGACTCCGCTGCCAGCTCAGCCCACTGCATCGTGCAGTAGCGTCTGGGTTTGCCTCGCTCCGCTCACCTCTTATCGTACACAAGCGCGACTGTCTTTAATGTGACATTCGATGCACATGCTTTGCTGCGCAGCTTATTTTAAAGGCAGAAAAATCTTAGCTTCTATTTTATTTATTTTACTTCCCATGCAAACAGAATCTTTTTTGGGTTTTTTTGTTTGTTTTTGTTTTAACTTTTTGTTCTATTAGCCAAAAGCTATAAGCACTAATCGATCCTACACATCGTTGATGGAGCTAATAACCCTGCAACGCCCTCAGCGTCAGCTAAGGCAAAGCCCCGGCAGCATCTCTGAAAGATAAGGGTACACCCACACAAGGAGCTAGCCCAACAGCAAACCATATCTGCTAATCAGCGCTAGCCTTCATTATCAAGAGTTGTGTCAGTAAAAGCCTATCATCATAAAAAGCCAAAATATGCTAACATGGCAGAAATAAAAAATATCCAATCAACGAGGGTATAGAGTGCCATAAAACCCTGTCATCTTTATGAGAAATATTAAAAAATCAGTAATGCACTATCAGACCATGACAGTGCTGGTGTGATCATTGCATCGGTGGGTCTTTTCTTTCTTCCTGTTTCTTTAAGTGTGTTCCATCTTTTTTTTCCCTCATCTGTCGTCCGCCATCTTTTATGACTATTTCACCTCCCACATTATTTACACTCTGCCAAGCAAGGCTTTGTGGAAACACAGCAGATTCGTTGCTGTGAAAAAAAAAAGAAAAAAAAAAGCCTTTTTGTACACAAACTGGTGTGGCGTCCGAACGAACAGTCCTTTTCAGCTCCGCAGGTTTCATGCACATGACATTTAGAATGAAGTGCTGTGTGTGCATGCAGGTTCCGTGCAGATACCTTGGGAGCGCGCCATCTCGCCTAACAAAGTGCCCTACTACATAAAGTAAGTATCCTGTCTCCTCCTCTACCGGAAACAAGCTCTTTGCCCGATATTTTTGCATCAAAGTGGAGACAAATAGAAATTCTCTTTTATTAAGATCTGTGTGCATCAACTGTGATAAAACAGAGACCAACTGTATTGAACCATTGCGAGCTCCATTTGCTGGAGCACTCGTGCTATTATCTGTCTGCAATATCAATACGTCTCCAAGGTCCAGCTGGCCTAACGGTTTCTGTATTGGTGGACAGGTCTTCACGTCTTTCACAATTCACTGCCAGCTCTGTTCAACTGTTCGGCCTGCAATTAAATTACACCAGGGGTACTTCGTGGCTTTATTGCTAGATCACACCTAACGCCAAATTATCCGACATTATTGGATGCCTAACAATAAGCCGAGTGAATGCCATTGTAAAAGGCCACTGGGTCCTGGCAGACTTCCTGTCTCTAACCATTATGATCGTGTCCAGTGCACCAAGCAGCCTCATTAGGCTAAAATAATGTCTTCTTTTTTAGCTTTTTCCTTATTTATTAGGTTTAGATCTTTGGCTAGGGTTACCTGACTTCCTTGAAAGGACTTTTTTTCTTTCTTTCTGTCATCTGCTTCCCCTATGTGGCTTTCATCCTTCTGTCCTCCTGTAGCCATCAAGCCCAGACCACATGCTGGGACCATCCAAAGATGACAGAGCTTTACCAAGCGCTGGGTGAGTGAGACAGTTAAAGCTCAGATGTGCACGCTCATTCTGAACCCCCCCACTGGGGCGCAGAAGCACCAACGTTCGCGTCTGCTTTGAAGGACCTGTCTCGTAGCTCATTAGGGGCCCTGTGTTTCAAACACCTTGGGGAGAACCTCGCTACCGTCATTAGCCTACAAGGTCCCAATTTGGCATCGCTGTGATTGTGCTTTGCTTGGTTTTTAATTAATTCCGATAATGACATAATGTGTTTATCTGGTAATCTAATCTGACTCGGTGATGCTCGCAGGGAAATGAGCATCGGCGTTGCTTTTCGCAAGTCCGGCTAGCGCTCACATGAACGGGCGCAGACGCGGAGATGTTTGCAGGAACAACAGCATCCGGGCTAGCTATCCGGCTTCTGCACTCATGTGATAACCGCAGAGTTTGTCTGTTTCAAAACTGATGGTTTCTTTGTGCTGCATCTCTTCACTCTAATCTGCTCTGATCTCTCATTCTTCCTCCGTTAGCGGACCTGAACAACATCAAGTTTTCAGCATACAGGACAGCCATGAAGCTGCGGCGGGTTCAGAAGGCCCTGAGACGTACGTACCGGGTTTCTGTCAGGGGGTGCTCAGACTGCACTTTTGCGTTTCAATGTGTCAAGTTGTCCTGTGAGATATTCTCTTTACTCAGATGTCAAAGTAATCACCGCGCGTCTGCACATGATGTTTGAAACCATTCCCTCTACTCAGCATTAATTGCAGACTTGAAAATGCAGAAATCAAAAAGTATTGATAAATGCCAACAAATCCCCTCAGCCGCCTCCATTTCTTCTGCGTATTCATCAAGGCGTGCCACATAATTACAGCCATTAACTGGGCAATTTGGCTTACAGAAAAGGAGGGCAATTTATATTTCTCTGCACAACTGAAGCTTGAATATGTGCCTCTTCAGGTCTGTTCTAACCACAGCGACTCAATTTTTCTGCTTATTGCTAATTCCTACACTCTTTCATCACGCAGGATACCTGCCTTTCGTTGCACCACACATCACCTCTCCGCTCCCCAGGAACCTCGTAGTCTGTCTGTCTTTCTCCTCAGGAGTTTTAGTGACTCAGATATTAACCATCCTGCATCAGTGCAGCATCTGGACTCCCTCTGACTCTATATGAGCTCATACTTTTGCAATTTTACACTTTCTCTTCATTCATTTTGACCCCGCACACACACACACGCACACACACACACACACACACTCTTCCTTTGTGTGCTGCTTTCCTTTCACTCTCTGTCCTCTATTAAACTCAGCATATTCGAAGTGCTGAAAGAAAAAAAAAAAGTCACTCTTTCTTTTTTCCTTTCTTTCGCTTACACTTTTATCTGAAGCTCTTGCCGTCTGCCGGTTGATATCGTTACAGGATTTAATTGCCAGGCTGGGTTGATAGTGCCTAGCTCCCATTTTCTCTGCACACTTCCTGAATGATTGAGCAGCGGCATAGGAGAGGCTGATGCCTTTTTTTTTTGTAGCAATGCTTTCCTCCAACTCTAGGAAGTATCTTCCCATCTCTTCTCCCTGTTCTCGCTCAGCATCATTCACACAAGCTTTTAGTCATTCTTCTCAGGAAAGATCCGCGCCCGGGCTGCAATTGTGTTTAAACTCGAAGCTTGAACATATGTGGCGAGAGACTGGGTGAATAAACCCTCCTCAAGGAGTGCATGAAGGTCCATCTCTGCATATGACTGCATGGTTTATGTAATTTACATGCATTTAACATGACCGCCATGCAATTAAACATGAAAAAGAATTTAGATGCATGAGTTCGGTTGTTTTTGGTTCCATTCTGAGAGCTCCCGGCCTTCCACCTGCCTGCGCCAGGATTACAGAGACATGATCTAATGTGTGGTCTTGCTTTTTTCATGTATGGACAAAGTGGTGCGTGGTTGTTCACAGCAAAATCCTTTCCGTCTTTCCAGTGGATTTAGTGGCGCTGAGCAGCCTTGTGGAGGTGTTCCGGGATCAGGAACTCCAGCAGGGGGAGCATGTGATGGACGTGGTGGAGATGATCCATGGTCTGACGGCTCTGTACGAGCGACTGGAGGAGGAGAGGTCCATCCTGGTCAACATTCCTCTCTGCGTTGACATGTGTCTCAACTGGCTGCTCAACGTTTATGACAGGTAGGCGGCAGGTGAAGGCAACAAAAGACAAGTGTTGATTCTAACAGGAAATGAGTTGTTAAACCCTGTTTAGAGGGATTAAATGTGCTTTGCTTTTCTTCCATCCACCCCAGCAATATTAAGTCTAATGGCAGCATATTCTTTAAAGCTAATGATAATTAGACCCCTGTGGGGTAAAGCGTATTGCTCCAGTACCTTTGTGAAGCTGTTGAGAGTGCGTCTGTGAGAGACTGCGTCTGATGTCAGCTCTCCTGCGCCGCTGTGCAGCACCCTGGGAAAAAAAAATGTCCTCTACCTTTAGATTTAGACTGGATATTAAAAATGAAAACTGGCATCGGAAATGGTGCTCTTGCCCCTAGCTTTAACCATCGAGCGGCTGTACAAGATGGTCACACTGTCAGAATAATGCCTTCAAGATGTCGTTTTTTTCTGCCAATATAGTAAAATGCCACAAAAATGATGACTAACTGGTTGGCTGTCTGTTTCTTGCATTTACAGCATTTTTTCCCTATGTAATGGTGTCTCTAGACCAGAAGTGGGCAACTAAGAACCGGGGGTTCACATGTGACCCATTAACTTATTTAATCTGGCCAGCAGCACTATCACCATAATTTTTTTAAAAGCAAAATTAAAATGGTTGTCAGCTTGATTGGTTAAAAATGGTTCAGATCCTCCCGCCCAGCTTGCTAACATGAAAATGGGGTCAAATATCATTTAAAGCATCATCGTCAATCTCTAGTTGAACCAGTTTACAGGCTCTTCAAAATATCTCAGTCAATAGTAAATCAAGGAGGAATTTAAGTTGACCTCTGATCCTTTTGTGGGGGTTAGTTTCCCGCACCACCAGGTCGAAGTGTTCATGAAGATCTAAAACACAATATGGCCCTTCAGGCAAAACAATTGCTCATCCCTGCTCTAGACTCTTACCTTCACTGTTGAAACTGCTTCTGCAGACTTTCTTGTTTAAAATAAGAAGTGCATGGTGCTCCAGGGTCATGATAAATGGTAGAAGCTATAAAATCAATACATCAGCCTCAGAAACGCTTAAGACCAGGTTGAAATCTGCACTTTTTCAGTTTAGCCAATTTACTGACGTCAGAGACAGTCACAGAAGCTCAAAATGCATTTCCCAGGTAGACTGGAAACAGAATTTCTGGTCTGGTCTCGTAGTCTTCAGCTTTTCTGTCTGCAAATTGTCTTTATAAAACTGTCCAGGCTAACTGTCCAGAGGTCAATACCTCTTAGACGCGGCTCAGATAAATCCCTGTTTATCCTGCCGTTCACACCACAATTGCTCCGGTTTTACTCTCGACTCTTTACTTTTTAGCTGAGAAATCCTTGAACACAGAAAGACAATGGCCAGAATAAACATTGTGTGTGCAAATCTGATAAACCTGCCGGTCAGGTTTCAGGTAAACCAGGTTGGTGCGTCTGCAGGAAGTTTGAGCATTTATTTAGAGCTTCGTCGAGATTGTACTGTTTGCGTGCTTGTGCATGTCCTCCCGAGGTGTGTCACGCTGCAGCGGGATGCTCAGAAGCGACGTGTCCCTTAAGGACCAACGCTGGGGAGCATATTGAAGCTGGCATGTAAGTGCGCTCGGAAGGTGCTGACAGGAAGCCTTCCCCGTGCGCTGCCTGGACTGACTCCATCTGTCTAATTGGGGGGGAAAAAAAACCCGGTAGACTTTTCTGTCCTGCAGCTCGTATGTCTCCATGTGACTGGTTCAGTTGGACTGTTCTTGTGCTCTGATCGGGTTCGATTCATCAGCCTTTTTTGTGTCTTGAAAACACTCAAAAGCAACATTTAAATTTTCTCTTTTTTTTTTCTTTTTGGATCTCTTTAGTGACTGTCTTTCTGTGGTGAATGTGCCATTCTTTACTCCACACTTAACAATTCAAAAGAAAATTAAATAAAAGCTTTTATCTCTGCCAGTGCTGCTCAGCTTGCAGTGTAATTACCATGATTTTTATTGGCAACGTTAAAAACAAAATTTCCGCAGTAATGACTTCCCTTCGGTATTTATTTTTTCTCATTTTTTAGGTGTCCAGGTCAGGGCACATCAGCATGCACTTCAGTGTGTGTGCACTGGCCAGAGAAAGGCTTGTGAATTTAGCTTAGCACGCAAATCTAAGCTCTTAATGCTGGATATGTTTCAATAATTCATGTGAGTGTAAATGTGAGCATTTATGTATGAGTGACATCATGATGAATGTGAACTTATTATCACCATTCCAGCCATGAACTCATGGAGCTTTTATCAGGGCCCTGTAATGACTTCAATTATTCAGAATGTGCTCAAATTTAATTCCGCGTTGTTCCGCCGACCTTTTCTGTACAGCTTTGACCTGTGTAAATTTCAGTATCATATTGTGTAGTATCGCTTTACCACGAAAATGCGTCCGTTTCAGATGAGTTGATCTTCCAGATTTGAAATATTGCACCCTTTTTATGCGTCTCTTTCTGTTTCTTCCCCCAGCGCTCGAAATGGCAAAATACGGGTTCTCAGCTTCCAGATGGGACTGGTGAGCCTGTGCAACGCAGATGTCCAGGAAAAGTACAAATGTGAGTCTGATGCTCGCTCACGCACCGATGCAGCTCCCTGATGGGGAACAATAAGCCAGAGCACAAACAGCTCTGATTACCACCATCCCATAAAGGAATTCACTCAGGCTAATGGAGGGAACGATGCTTTTCTTGACTAGAGGCTGCTAACAGGATTGCTTTACTGAGGGCACCACTTGTGCGCAGGCATTTTCCGCATCTCCACCACGAATAATTTAACCAGACAGTGAGGAGATTTTTTCTTTCTTTCTTTTTCTAATCGTGGATTTTACTGTGAGATTTTATCGGTGCACCGCTTGTGTCTAATCGGCTTTTACTGCTGTGCCATAACCCCAGGTTTACGAGTTGGCTTGTAAATGTAACTAAAGTGAAGAGTAAGTATTTGAGTTTGGATCTGGACCGGCCAGTGATTTGCTAAAAGATGTGAAATGCCAGAGTGGTTCCTGTTAGCGCTGCGCCTCGTTAGTTGGTAGTTTAGAGAGTGCTTGTGGTTCTGCAGACCCGTGAGCAAAGACGCTCCTCTGATTGAGGCATGGAGAGCAGTGACCCCTGTCCTCCTCCTCTGATTGGAGGGTCCAAATAAAATTTAGAGCTGAGGCAGGCAAGGATTTTGTTGATTTTTCATTCACAGAGCGAAAGACTTCGCTCGTCGCTGTCGTTTCTGGACCACACACATGGCTGTCCATACTTTGAGATACACACTTTTAGTACACACAATCCTCCTCTCACTGGTTGAGGTGAAATGCATTGTGGGATATCTAGAAGAACACACCAAGAACACAGAGGTCACATCTGATGCCTAGTTGCCAAGCAAATACACTTGGAGTGCACTTGGCACGTTGTAAACTTTCAACTGGAACCATACTTTGATTGATGACATTTGACTATGGTAGACAAGCTTTCCCAAGCTCACAATTAGGTCATCAAACAAAATGTCCACGGCTTGTCAAAATATTGTCAACAACAAGGTTTGGGATGAAAATAATCATCTGTTTTTTGGGGTTTTTTTTTAGCTAATGAATAAAAGAGGTTTCAAGCGCCTGCCACCTCTGTATTGTGGGTTGTTTCTGAACACTTTTGAAGATTAACGCTAGATAGTTAGTGGTGAATCCATCTAAGATACTGCAGGCTGCCTGTTACGGAGACATTGTTTGCTTTTTGTCTCCATAAAACATCTCCCCAAACGCGTCTCGCTGCAACAGCTCGATGTTGAAATCTAAAAAATGTCAAAAGCACCTTGGCTCAGTTCAGAAGAGTTATAAAGAGGGGGCTGTTAAACATGCCAGTGCTGAAACCCAGTTTTGTCCCTGTGGGGGTAGAGTGAGTACAGAGAGTAGATGCTTTTACTGAAACTGAGCTGCACCCTCACACGCCTGTCAGCATTCATCTACTCGGTGACAGGTCCCAGCCAGCTCGGTAAAAGCTTCATTCAAACCTGACAAGATGCACTTTACACAAGGCTTTCATCTGTAAGGAGATCAGCGGGGCCACCCATGCCCATTCTTCTTCTGTTTATGCCTCAATGAAGTTTTTATTCCACAAAACTAACTTCAGCTGCTTGTAGGAAGCTTGTTTTTGTAAAATGCACACACTGTTTACTTCATCCATACAGCTTTAATGAGAATATAGACATTTAAAGTTTACCCTTATTTAATTTATATTAATCAAGTATTTATAACAGTAGTCAATGAGTAAATAGGTAGATGCGGTAATACTTTTTTATTATTTTTTTTTCTTTGTGGTGGTTACAGATCTGTTCCGTCAAGTGTCGGGCCCTGGAGGGTTGTCCGACCAGCGACACCTCAGCCTGCTGCTGCACGAGGCCATCCAGATTCCTCGCCAATTGGGCGAGGTCGCAGCTTTCGGCGGTAGCAACGTGGAGCCCAGCGTCCGCAGCTGCTTCCGACTGGTGACTTCTTTTTCTCTATAGAAAGAGAGTTTGCATGCATGTGTGCAGTTTGACACAATCTTTATTCTTGCGGGTTAAACCAACTCGGTTGCCCTGACAACATATTTGAAAAAAGCTGGGCTTTTCAGCCTTTTTTTTTCTGCCAAGAACAAAAAGTAAGCGTGAAAAATTGCATCTAATTGTCATGAGGTTATTTTTTGCACTCTAGCGGATGCACTGATTTACATTCCTGACAGATCATTAAAGACAAAGAGTCAAAAACCTCAAACGTGTCACAAACGGTTACTCTGAGATGCATTTCCGTGAGAAATAGATTTATTTAGACTATTTTGCTAAAGTGAAAACCCCATCCTGTCTTCAGACAGGAAGCGCCTCTCTCGTTACTATATGCATTACATCGCATTAATATTACATTGTACTGCTTTTAATGCTTGTAAAATAAGGTCAGCAGGGGAGAAATGTTTGCTTTTAAAATAATCCATTGGTATGATGAAGCGAAGCCCGGCAGTGTGCCGATCAATAGCTGAAGATGATACATGTTCAAAGTGGGGATTTCCATTTATCTACTCCTGGCTTTGCTTTTTTTTTTTCCCTGCGGAAATGTCACCTATAAAGTTCAGATTTAGTCAATCAGATAGTCATAATGGAGCACTCCAGACTTTATTTTGGCACCTTCCAAATCCCACTTTTATGATGACGATTGTAATTATGGACTGTGCTCCATGCGTTTGCCACAACTGTTTCAAACCAAACCCTTTCTGAAAAAATATCAGTAAGGGGAATCAGGCGCATACATGACTGTCACATGTGCTGTCTTGTGTGCTGTGTGTTGCCCACAAAGAGGCCATTTCGGGGGGGCCTTGTGCATGAAGTAGAAAATGTGAAGAATAGCTGAATGTTCCTTCCTCCATTGCGACGGTGTTTAGCAGACCCATCTGCCGGCTTTGCCGCTTTAAAGACGTGTCAGCACGCTCAGCAAAATCTGTGCCAGTTTCCAGGTGCTGGCTATGCTAAAGAAAGATATTCACCCTCCCACATGTACCAAAGCAGGACTCTGCTGCACACGAGCTCCTTCGTGCCCAGGACACTCCGTGTGTCTGTGTGTCTGTGTGTGTGTGTGTGTGTACGTACAACCACACACATTTATAATGCTGCTTTGCTTGGGCGGTGGAGGAAGCTCCGGGGAAATCAACCTCTTAATGCATCTGTGATGCAGACTTAATGAGAATTTAGCACATCATAGATTTTAAGCGCTTGGCGGGTCATTCTTTTATTAGGCTGGCCTTCTTTTTCTGAAATTTTAAATAAGGCTAGCCTGCCCACTAGGGCAAACGGGTACAGTAAATAAAGAGATTCGTGTCAGCTGCTGTTTGGCTTTCATCCCACGACGTGTTACATTGTTCACGTCATCCTGAAGATTCTTTTTGGTACTATGTCGTTCTTGTTTACTCGCTGCAGTAGCTTTTAGAGAGGAAGCACACGTGATACACTGTGCCTTCCTTGGTGCTGGATTATATTTAGGCTGTTTACCTTCTGTCCTTCCACAACCCCATTTCATTCTCCAGGCCCCAGGGAAACCCGCAATTGAGGTGTCTCACTTCCTGGAGTGGATGAGCCTGGAGCCCCAGTCGATGGTGTGGCTGCCTGTCCTCCACCGCGTCACTGCTGCCGAGTGCACCAAGCACCAGGCTAAATGCTACGTCTGCAAACAGTTTCCCATCAAGGGCTTCAGGTAGACACACACATTCACACACATTTATATCCAGGTTATTTATGTGCGTTGATGTCGGGCATCGGTAGAATTGATAACTTTTGGCATTATTAGCAGGCAATCTGTGATGAGCAAACAGAGTACAGATCTGTCTGTCTGGGCTGTAGGAAATTATTTCATCTAGAAACACAAGCGTGGTTTGGCACAAACACACACACACACCCACACACACACACACACACAACACAACACACACAAACTGATGCAAGCTGCCTGGCTGCCAAAGTGTCTGGCAGCCATCCGTTCAGCCTCCTGTGCCGTATTGATCCTGACAGGTATCGCAGTCTGAAGCAGTTCAACGTGGACATCTGCCAGACATGTTTCCTAACCGGCCGCTCCACGAAAGGAAAGAAGCTGCACTACCCCATCATGGAGTACTACACTCCAGTAAGACCGGCTCCTACCATGTGTGTTTAGTAAAAACAAACACTACAGAGGGTTTTTTTTTTTTTAGAGACAAATGTTTTGTGAAGTCAGGCTGATCCCAGCTTCCCTGTTGATGCTATGAAATGGACTTGTGGCATTTCATCTACATCCTGAGCATGCGGGATTTATCTTGAGCAGCACTCGGCATTAACATGCGCCCATGCTCTGGCCACGTGAATGGACTAAACTCCGAGCAGCTGCCCCTTTTTAGTGACTGCAGAATTGACTTAATTCCAAAGTAGTGTGTGCAGCAGCCGGGCTGCACGGAGATGGTGGCAAGGTTAATGTCTAATCAATCCTGAGTTCTAATGTGTGGCAGGAGGCCACCCGTGCAAGGACTATTTCCCCCATCCCACAGGACCACGTTTTATTATTAAAGAGCGGCAAGAATTTTTTATCACCGTAATGCAACAGAGATTTCAGAGAGGACGGAAGCATAGAAATAGAGCGATGTTAGCATGACGAAGCGCACAGAGGAACAAGTTTGTCATCATAAGTTAAAGTGAGGCAAACCCGCATCGACAGGGCGAGGAAACTGAGCGATGAGCCGCAAAACGTTTTTAAGAATTGTTGTCGTTTGTCTCCTCCCCCATCTCCCTCCTGACCTTTCTCCTCCTAAATCACGCTCCAGACGACATCGGGTGAGAAGATGAGGGACTTTGCGAAGACTCTGAAGAATAAGTTTAGGTCAAAGCAGTACTTCACCAAACACCCTCAGAGAGGCTACCTCCCAGTGCAATCTGTGCTGGAAGCCGAGAGCTCGGAGACGTGAGTCAAAACACTTTCCTCTCCTTTTTTCCACAGCTGATCCTCTGTCTGGCTTCCAGCTGAACTGTCGCAGACTAATTATCGCACTGCATCGTGGCTGAGATGAGGGCAAAGACGGCACCGTGTTCAGAGTCATCACTGCGGATCAGATGTTCCGCTCACATGAGTGAACCTCACCCTGAGCAAAGAACAAGAGCAATAAGATCTTAATCCAAGAGATCATCAAGAACCTTAGCTCAGGGCTACCATCACCCAAGAAGAGTTAGTCTGGATGTAGGTCTTTATGACCCATCCGCTTCCTGTTAGGGGAAACTTACCATCTCAAAAAAGTTGAATTTAGTTGTCTCAACATGACATATAAGGATACCGTTACAGTTCTTGTATGTACAAAATTTTAGAAGATTAATCCAGGAGGTAATTTGGGTCTAGGAAAAAATAAGTTTCTGCAGCTTTAGAATAAAGCACAGTGCACACACAGACCCACTCAACTGCACACAGATACCCTGCTGCAATTACAGGTTATCCTGTAACCATAAGCTCAGCTCCCGTGTTGATATCATATTGATTCAGACTGATATCACAGTCTATGCATGGCAGGTCCACGTTGACTTCTGTCACATGTGTTGGATTTCTCTGAGTTCTGGATTGTTGGCGTGAAATATTTGCAGAATTTCTATTCTACATCAAAACTTTGGTTTGGGGCCATTGCTTTAATTGATATAAGATGAGAAGATGGTGTATTCAAGTCAAGTCAAGTCAAGTCAAGTGAGCTTTATTGTCATTTCCAAACATATATAGCTGGTGCAATACATATTGAAAACAAAACAGCGTTTCTCCAGGAGTCGGTGCTACATAAAACAACATAGAGGCACAAAAGACAACATGGCTACATGAGGACAACATAGAACCATGTATGACAAGTGCAACAAACATTCTTGGAGTTACTATGTTAATTTAAGATTAGAGAAAACAAATGTCAGGGTGACACTACGCATTCCAGAGTGGTAAGATGCCCTGGTGTCGTGCCAATGCTGCCTCTCTCGTTCACAGGCCGTGCTCTTCGCCCAAGATGCCTCACGCAGACACGCACAGCAGGATTGAGCATTATGCCAGCAGGTACGTGAGTTATACCGCGCCACACATCCAGTAGTTGCAGTCTAGACTCCTGCTCGTTCCATCTCTTTCACCTCCCCACCATCGCTCCCCTGCCTCCATCGTTCCCTCACCCTTTATTCCTCCCTTTGCCCTAAATGAAGTATCGATTTGACTGTGTTGTGAACTGTAGTGCTGAGGACTCTGGTGGATTTCACTCTGCACGTGTGTGTGTGTGCGTAGAAAAGATTGTATGTTTTATATATATTTATGTCCATGAGGTGTGAAAATAGGGACAGGCATTCTGGACCCCTTTAAATTTAAAATGCAGGCTAAAGGCTTACGTTTGAGGGTATGTTGTGATTTAAAGTGAATCAGAAATGAATGGAAGTGGGTGTAAAGTCCCTGCAAAGACAGCTGAGCAATCCTGTGTGAGTGTGTAGAGGTCAGCGGGGTTCAGCACGCCCAGTGATTTGTCACTTCCAAGGCCAGTGAGCCCATTGGTCACCTGGGAGCTGTTGGAGTGGATTAGTGTCTGTTTGACAGGTTATAAACAGGGCAGAGGACTAGGCTCTAATGCCCCTGGCAGCTCTGCCCTGCAGAATAACAGAGTTGGACACACATCTCCACTGACCCTGCAGTATGTGCATGAGTGCCATTGTGTTTTATTTCCCTGAGGTCCTAAATCCAACCCAAACAAAGGCAACGTGCAAGGGGGGGAAAAAAAAAATTCCTTTTTAGCTGGTCTTCTCCTGTTTCCTGTTTTGTCTTTGATCTGCTTTTTTTCTCTTCTCAAACACACAATAGTATTATTTCCCTTTCCGATATCTCTTTCGCCCTCATCTCTCTTCTAGTTTGTTAAATACAGAAATCTTTATTCTTTATTATGCAAACTTAACTTCCTGGGGCTTAATAACAGTACAGGAAAGCCTCGAGGCCAGCTCAAATACTCACTGTAAGACCGTAATTATAGCCCTAATGAAAACGAACTAAAACAAGATAAAAGGTATGCATATCATAAGATGGTCGCTTAGTTTAAAGTGGAGCTTAAAATAAAAGTAAAACATGATAAAAACAAACTGAATTATGATCCATATGTAGATTATCATTTCAAATTAAATGCAGGTCTGGACTTACTGATGCATTGTCTTCATTTGCCTTGCACCTTTTCATCAGAGGAACAGTCACAGCAGCAGAAGGCGGCAAGCTTTCCCTCAGACATAAACAGAATATAAACAGTTCCAGCATTTTAATCATAACACTCATCACTCCCCTGTCAATGTTGGGTGTTTTCCCCTTGGCAGGTTACAATATGCAGGTGTGTGTGTCCTTTAACTAACGACCGATGCGAATGTTCATCTTTAAAGGCAATGCAACCTTTGATGTCTGAGGTCAGTAAACATTTGTAATTATGCCAAAGATAATGATAGCCGCTGTCTTTCCCCATTCAGGATTCCTGACCTCTCCTGCCGCGCTGATATCAGGAATAGGGTTCACGACTTTGTGATTTTAGGATGAACATGGAGAAGATAATCACCCCTGTTCCAGATTGCTCCATCTTTTCTCTCCCTTGCCCTCTTTGCCATTTCTCATTTTCTCTCAGGTCTATTTGCATTCAGTCAAGAAGCCTAAAGCACATGCATGTTGGAAAGAGAGAGAGAGAGAGAGAGAGAGAGAGAGAGAGAGAGAGAGAGAGAGAGAGA
>CAAE01015008.1:1696945-1761568 GCA_000180735.1 Tetraodon nigroviridis | reverse complement strand
CATCCTTTCATTTCTTTTTGCCTTAAACAAAAATGGTACAAAATTTAATTTGGAAACCAACAACACGTAAAATGTCAATCTATGGCGGATATTGATTTACTTAATGAGAAATATTGTTGTTTTTTTTTCTTTAACTCGTGGGCGTATTGGCTTTTAATAGTATTGAAGATTGCAGATCCGACTGCCCCCCCCCCCCCGCCCCCCCCCTTAATATTAACCTCATTGCTGTTAATAAATAAAAAAGTGCAGCTCTTAAGCGCCATTAGCAGCAATATTGACATAAAATTGCATGTATAATTAATTAAATCGATTGTGCCTCAGTGTGGCAGAGCTGCTCCCATTCAGCATGGACTTTTGACTTTTCATTTGAATGAAGCAACAGGGTAATTAGCTTCACTGGGACCAGTGTGTATTTAAGCAATTATTGATAGCAGACAGACTGCTGTGATAAAGGTCCATTGTATTAACATACGGGGCCGCGTGTAGCAGACTGAAAGATATCTGGTTTCCATAGTATTCCAAATACAATAGGATTTACATTTGAATAATCATGAAATCAGAGAAAACCAGTTATACTGCAGCCTACCACTGGGAGGGGGGTTCTAGATGGCCTCATCTATGTTGATACTTTAAAGTGGAAAGAGATTATTAAAAAAAACAATATTCTTATGTTTATTTTCTCCCGCTAACAAACACCATATGGTGCCTGACAGGCTGTTCTACCGATTCATTGCTCGGGCAGCATGTAAGATGCCTCCTGCTTGGCTGTGAACTGCATTTATACAGCAGCTTTCTTGTGTATCGATTCACCAAACTGCTAATAAAACATTCACACCTACACTTTCACAATGAATGGCGGTTAAATTGAGGTTCTGTATCTCACTAAAGGTCACTCTGGCACATCCAACAACCAGAGGAAACGCTCAAGAACGTGCAAATGTAGCATCTTTTCCTTTATTTACATTTTTATCAGCAGTTTAATTAGGCCTGAGCTGAGCCTTCCCGCCCATTTAAACACAGTCAAACAGCAACGCGACAAATCCTGTGTGCGATTTCATATTTATGGTCCTCAAACTTATCCCGGCATAAATCATTTAAACTCCATTTTCCTGCTGCAGCAGTTTCTCTTTGTGATGGCTGTGAAACGGCCGATAGAGCAGCATGCAGAATGCGGGAGTCTGCTGATCGTCAGCAGGAACGAGAAGCGCTCTCTCAGCCCAAGTGAACACCCCGTCTCTGTAGTCCCGCGCGCTCCTGAAAGGCTGTTTTACTGCTGGCGTCCTGCAGGTTTGCAGCATATTTATCAAAGTTTCACTCTCTGCCTTCATGGATGTGTTTACAACTCACACTGACACTGCAAGTCCTGCCAGTCTGCTTTCTGACACATTTGAGAGCAGCTTGCTGTGTAGTTTACAGCCCGTCATCCAAGCTCTGAAACGTTCATCCACCCTGCCGTGTGTGTGTGTGTGTGTGTGTGTGTGTGTGTGTGTGTTGTGTGTGTGTGTGTGTGTGTGTGATTCTTTTGTGTACACATGTGTGGGTAGATTGGCCGAAATGGAGAGCCAGAACTGCTCCTTCTTCACCGACAGCCTGTCCCCGGACGAGAGCCTGTGAGTATGCCGTCACCTCCACCCTCCATCAATACCATCATGGCAGTGACCACATGTCTTTCCCTCAGCAAGTGTGTGTTTATAGGCACATTCAGGCCTCTGCATGTATTTGTGTGTGTGCGTGCAGCTGCAGGTCAAGAACGAGCACCTTATCATTTAAATGCTCAGCCACATAATGAAAATGACCCACAGCGACCAGCATGTACATCTCTTATTCATCATCTGCACGCATCCTGTTTGTCCTCGGTTGGAAAGATAGTTATGCAAAAGTGTGTGTGTGTGTGTGTGTGTGTGACACACCCTACTTCTGATGTGTTGCCTGTTTGCCCTCACCTCTTCTCGTGCGCATGTAGCCAAGGCTCACCTACATCAGTCTCCGTTTTGCCATGTTGCTCTGATGGTTCCGCTCTCTGTGCTCGGCGCTGGTGTTTGGCCGGCATCACACTATGTGCTGTCCTGAGCTGTGTCACCCGTGCAGACGTTTCTGCTGCTTGTTCAATAAAACGCTTAAAAAAAATTAAAGGACAGATCTCTGCAGCTAAACTCTTCCCATTTGGCATCCGATTAAAATGACTGGCAAACTGTCATGCAGTGAAATTATGCAGATTTTTTAATAAATGTTAATACATGACTTGCCAGCATAGAAAACACAATCTCCCATTGTTTACAAGTGTAAACTGGGACCCAAAAACATTCGAAATCTGGACTGTTGGGCCATTCGGCCCAGATTTGTCTCATTGCGTCTCATCCTGTGATGCCTCGCCTCGCCTGGCTCTGGCCCATCCCATGCTGCCCTATGCTCGGCTTTGTGCGGCTGTGGCTGTGTGCTGGTGGCTTAGCGTGTTGTCTCCTGTGTGGGGGACTCAGGGATGAAGATCAGTACCTCCTGCGTCACTCCAGCCTAGCTCTGGACCAGGACTCTCCCTGCGGACAACACATGCTGCTGGCCCACCTGGAGCACCAGAACAAGGAGCAACTCCAGTGCACCCTGGCCCGTTTGGAGAATGAGAACAGGTCCGCACCCAAGACCTAACAGAAATGCGTGTGCCGTGAGTGTGGAGCCGCGGGTTCTGTTCTACCTGGTATTTTTTGTTTCATTAGAACATATCAAAAATCATTTTTGTTTTCTAGGACCACACAGTAATCACACAGGTTGGCCCTCATCTATCAATCTTATGTGGAAACGTGCAGATCTGTGTGTAGGAGTCATGGTAGAATAAGACGCAGATGTGATTATTGAAATTTTTGTAAATGAGGTCTAATAAATGTGTTAACCAAAAATAGAATATAATAATAATAAAATAGAAATACTTTTATTTATCCCAGGCATTGGAAATTGGCCCCTTTCAAACATGAATATCTCAGGTTAAAAAAAAAACAGGTTATATTTTATCTGGTAAATGAAAATCGCTCCCATAAAAAACATATATATTTATTTTATTCAATAATTTTTGGTTATATTTTAATCTGTATGGAATGTGTGGCTACCTGTGCCTAATTGAGGATTGTTTAAACATTTTTTTACATTTTGTTTAAGATCGCAGCACAAATCCACACTGACTCTGATTTGCATACATGATGTTAGACTTAACGTGAGGTTTAGGCGGCTCGGTCACTCACATCCACATGCCAATACTTGCTGTGCATAATGGCCACACGCACAGTTTTCTGTCGTACGTATGGTTGATAAATGAGGGCCGTTATGTTTATGTCTTTGGGCATTATGGAATTCCCAACCTGTCTGTTAACGTAGCAAAATAGAACCCTTTCACCCTCTAAATCCTTTTGAATAACCTTAGGAAAACAATGCTGGTGGAAACCTAGCAATAAATCCTCTGATGTTGGACCTGGAAATCATTTTTGTTTTCTTTTTCTCTCTTCTGTGGCAGAGATTGGAAAAGCAGTGATGAACTGACTGCAGTGATCTGATAGAAACCAGTGTGTTTCAGACATCTGCTGGTTTAAATGCCCAATTCTTCCAGCTGAAAGAGTCATGTCGAGAGCTATGACACTCAGACATTTTACATTATAAAGCAGGTTCAAGTCCCGTCCTTTTAATTAGTTACCTGGGGCAACCTTTACGTGAATAAATCATGTGAATAATTTCCTCTCATCTGCGCTGTTTTACATGGATGTGGACCCTTCGGGTGTCTGAAACCTTGACTCAGTCCATAGAATAGCCCCATGTGCCTCTGTAGTCTGCTCTGCTGACCTTGTTTTCGACCAGTTTCCGCTGGTTCTTGCTTTATAGCCTCTGCAATGGTGCTCATATCTATGAGCACCATGTTTTGCTAAAAGCAAATCAGTTCATTTGCTTTTAGCATACTAGCATAAATATCACAAAAAGGTGTAACTGTGTTGCGCCACAGCAACGTGGGGGGGGGCCCTCTCACGCGTCCATCTGTTCGTTTGGGTCCACAGGGTGCTTCAGGGTGAGTACAGGAGGCTGAAGTGGAAACATGCAGAGGCAGCCTCGGTTCCAATGCTGACCGAGGCGGGAGAGGCAGGCGCAGGTTCAGCAGAAGGCCAGCAGGACGAGGAGCTCCTGGCCGAGGCGCGGGCCCTCCGACAACACAAGACTCGCCTAGAGACACGGATGCAGATCCTGGAGGACCACAACAAACAGTTGGAGTCCCAGCTGCGCAGGCTAAGGGAGCTGCTGCTACAGGTAGCCGTACTCTGGCCTCTGGCTGACTTATCAGAATTGTGATGTCGTATTTGCTTGCTGACACGGTTGCACAGCAGATGCAACTAACCAGTTTTTGGATTGTGTTCATTTCCCTGTTAATATATGCACTAAATACCAACTACTACTGTACTGTTATACTATCTCTATTATATTTAGTGTACCATCTGGTTTATTAAAACTTACAAAAGTTAAGGACTTGACTCTGGAGTAGACTGCAGAGTTTGGACTTGAAAGTTGTCAGATTTTTAGTCTGATCCTCTAAGTAAGTTACATCAGTTATCTCAGTAGTTTATATATGTGTGTGTGTGTAAGGTATATGTATATACCTTTAAAATGGTAAGGATTTTGCAAATGCGGGTAGAAACAACTCAGACTGCAATAAATAAAATTGAAGTTGAGCAAAGAAGCAGCAGAGATGGAGGATAGGCTGTAATGAAATTCACTGTTGTCTGAAGGTGTGGGGACCAGAGTTAGCGAGGACATACAAAACAAGCAATTAAGCAGCAGGAAGCAGCAGGAATGCAGGTATTAAGGGTCCGTATGGGTCACCAAGCAAAGAACGACATCTCAGGATTAACTGAGAAAAAAACAACAGGTCTGCGAACTTGTGACTGTAAAGATGGGAAAGCAGAAAAAGAGAAAAGCAAGTTTTTTAATTTCAACACATCTTTATTCTCTAACATACTGTCCTCAAGGAAATCAGTTTGTGCATAGAAACCAATGACAACTTCATCAGGTTAAAAAAGAGTGTTTGTAAAGTAAAAGAGGGAACAGTGCTTTGAAGATGGATAGATGGATGGACGGATGAATGGATAGATGTATTGATGATAGATGATGATGAATGATAGATGGATGGATGCTTACTTCATTCAGTACTGATCGATAATGATTTATTTGCCTATATGTAAAAAAAAAAAAGGTAATAATATAATTCAAGTATCATGATTAAATAGCAGTAAAAAGCTACATTTTGATATTCAGGATGTCAGTTTTCAAAGTTAAAGTTAAAAAAAGTCATAACTGTTTTGTGTCACAGCCCAAAGACGACTCTGAGGCCAACGGTTCAGAACCATCAACTCTGTCCTCTCCTGTGTCCGGAGGGGGCCACCATGGGGAGGCCGCGAGCCGGGAGACCACCGACACCGAAGCAGCGGGTAAGCCTGGCGCGGACTGGGATTCTGTTTAGGACACGGGCGGACACACGCACTCTGACCGTGAAGTAGTCCCATAATAATCCCCCCAGCATTCACGGATGTGTTCTGTGTGACAGGCGACGATATGGAGCACGAGCAGGACACGGTGCTGCAGCTCCAGGAGGTCATCGAGCAGCTAAGAAACGTCTTCCCTTCAGAACCAGGTCAGCACACCTGCACACTGAGCGGAGAAACCGCCGCTCTGGGCTAACCACATGAAAATCAGGGACAAAGAGGAGTGCAACAAGGAACTGCTGAAGGTAGATAGATGGGAGGAGACGAGGAGATAAAATATAAGGAAGACAGAAGCGTCGTCGCTGTAAAATGACGAGACATTAATCTGTGACCTTAATCTGATTTACTATTTTTCCAGAGTAATCTAACGCATTACTTTTTCAAAACCAGTATTCAGATTTAAGTTACTTATCTGAGTGCTGTCACGTAGGCACTAAATTACCTTTTTTCAGCATGCGGACAACTCACGTCAAAAAGCTGGCACGACAGAAATGGAGACAGGAGAGATATGAATTTTCTAGTTGAACATACAATCAATATTTTGTGTTTTTCTCTACTAAAAATAACAACATCAGAATTCTCAGTACAATCAGTGTCTCAGAACACTCAGTATTGTGTTTGATGGACGAAAATCTATCTAAAAAATTCCTATCGTGTACCTTTGGAAGAGCACTAGGGTCACCCATTAGAAAATAGATCATAGGAGGTGTTTTTTTTTCATCATCACTTTGAGAAAAAAAGTTGAAATGTTGACAATAAAGTCAAGACATAATGTTGAAAATAAGTCACCATACAGCCATTAAAGGCAATACTGTATGGCTTTAGTTTCTCATATTAGTCCATATGCCACAGCGCTTTGTTACAGTAATGTCTTCATCTCAAATGACACGCCTGCCTGAGCTCCACATCTTGGGATTAAAAAACTTAATTAAATGTCTGATTATATCTTGGGAACATATCCCCTATGAAACGTGTAAGAATGCAGCCATTGATAGCCTCGCATTTGTCCATTACTGAAAAAATCTTATGGGTGGCCCTAATAATCATACTTAAGGAGAAGTCACATGTGCTGGTTGTTACCAGTTAGTAACACTGACAAAGTTATTTGGTTTTTTTAAATTTATTTTAATTATCTCTTTTAAGACAGTCATCATTTGATTTTTTTAAATTTAAAAACAGTGTTTATGTATTGTGACAAGTGACTGTCATTATTCAATTTTTTTTCAATCTTGTTTTTAACCTAAAGTCCAACTTAAAATGTAAATAGATTAATTGTTATCATTACTTTCATTGCTTTTTCAGTGTAACTACAGCAACACTGCCCGGATTATATAACCAGAACAAAAATAATGTCATCTAAGAGTGTGCATGCTAACTTTGTTTTTAATTTACATCAAATTACATTTTAGGTACACCCTCACATATTTAAACCACTGTGGGGGTGCGAAACGGCAGAATGTCTGAAAGGTCACCTGATGGCGGAGGTCAGGCTGAAACACACAGGACGGACTCCGCTGCCACAGTGGCGGCAGCAGCAGCTGTCGAGAAGCTGCCTCTCCACTCGGAACTTTGTGCACTAAAAGCCTTTCCCTTCCTCTCCAACCCCGGAAGCTCACGCCAATGTCTGTCTGATCAGCCTGTGTGTCTGGTGCAGCCTGGCGCCATGGTATAATGAGCCACAGGGAAGTTTTCAGCAGGTTACAGCATGAAACAGATGGAACACACTCAGCCAAGACACTGTGTTTACTTGTACTTGCAGGTATGAGTCTGTACGTCGATCTACAGCACAAATTGGCCCCTCTGTAATAACAACAACAACTGCAAAATTATCAAGAACCCCCCTGTGGGTTTTTTTTTTTGCTTTGTTTGTTTGGGTTTTTTTTTTTTTTTTCGATTTCCTCATTTCAACTTTGTTCCAGAAGGGTTAATGTTGCCCGGGGAGGCCGGGGCTGAATGCATTTCATGTGGCCATGTGCTCGTCGCCCACAGTAAGCTCATTTACTCTGAGAGTGACACATCATCAGTTAAACCCATGATTTATTTCAGACAGCCAAAGTGCCCCCTAGCACAACGCCTCTGTATGCAAACACTGTGTTCCTCTAATCCTCTCAAGTTTCTCGCCTCTCACAAACGAGCCCTCATACACTAAAGCGCACACATATAAATCCCCTCACAATTCCCTGTTGCCTGCGTGCTCTCGCCTTTCGCTTCTCGTTTCGCTTCTCGTTTCGCTGTGTGCCGGTTCCTCCCGCTTGATCAATAAGCATCCAGGTTACAGTCCTGTGTGATTCTCCATTACGAATCCTTTGTGTTCCAATTTGGATTTTGTTTAGAAAACGCCTGCCAATGAAAGACAAAATTTGGCTTAGAGATGTCGGCTCTGCAACGATAGCATGCTGATGCTAAATGCTAAGAAAAGATAAAGAAGCCTCCAGGCAATAGCACCTCGAGGTTAAACCACACCTGGTATGTCACCCCCCCCCCCCCCCACACACACACACACACACAGACACACACACACACACACACACACACACACAGAACCCCTGCAATGACTGCATCTTTAATAAACTACGTTAAACATGTGGTAGCACTTAGCTCTACATGTCTAATTTTGTTCTGCTAATGCAAACTTAATTGCTCTTAGCGTCACAATAAGATGAGTAGTTGCAGCGGCTTCGCCCTCATTCCACCAGTCTGATCCAAACATAGCACAGTCAATCATGCCTTAAAACCAAACCGGGGCTGTATATAAGATGTTTGTGGACGTGTTGTTATCCACCATTTTTGCATTCAGGGATGTAGGCTGCGGGTTCACTTCAAACTGTCGCAGCATTCGAGCATCTCTTTATTAACATCAAACAGCGCTTTTATGGGTGAGCACTTGAGGAGCCTCAAGATTTGAAACAAGAGGAAAGGTGGATTGGGAAAAGAAATCCCTGGAGGGCTGGTGGTAGGGAGTCTGTCTGATGTGCCTGCCGTAGCACAATCTCCAGGAGCGAGACAAGAGAGATCACCAGAGACGGATATACCGATGCCGCAATCACATGACCTCTGCGGAAATGACGAGAATTCATCTTAATCCTGGAAACGACTTGCTGATCTCACCCCAAACTCGGTGCACTGCTTTCATTATTGGCCGGCCCTCCAGGCACCCCGTGATAGTGTTTTGACATTAGACTTTCTACCTAATAGTTTTGGTACTGTTGCTAGGGTAACCACCCCCAAGGATGCAGTACCACAGGTCATCGCATTGGGGAAGGTGATGCGGTCCAAATGCTAATCGCCTTAAAAGGCAAGTTATAGTGCTTGTTTTTGCAACTCCACCCAAGCTACTGGAATTAATTATCATATCTGTTAGATCTATCTTCGCAGCAGCACCACTCAAGAAATTGTTTCACATGTCAGAACAAAGAGCAGCTGCTCAGCTTGTGGGTGGAGAGGAGAAAAAAAAAAAAATTAAAAACCCCCACAAAGCTGTGACGAGTTATGTTTATTCATAGACGTTTATTTTTTGACATTGATACATCTGATTACACATCGATGATGACCCAACAGCCTCTGAGCCTCCACACGTTTCTGTGTGCGTACAAGCGAAACATGTGGAAACGCATATGGAAACAGAGGCTGCGTGATGGCATGTGTCGAGTATTATTGATGCAGGTTGAATAAAACGACACACAAAAGAGGGGAGTATGAACACACACGCACAGTCTAGTGTTTAGTGTCCCAAGCTGCTTTCTGTGTTCCCCACACGGTCTGCATTGCAATCCATGTGACGTTACTGATTGAAAAAGGACCTCACAAACATAGCTAATGTTCTCCAGTTCTGCAACTGCATGTAGTTAGTCTGCTCGGCTAATGCTGCGCTAACCATCGTCCTCAAAAGAGACACACATTTGGTCATCACCTCTCGTATGACATGGGGGGGACGGATCACCTAACCTCAAATGCAGAAACACAACCCTTATCCCCTACTGACCAATGGAGGCTTCGTTTATTCCGCTCACTATTAATATACCTCATTGCTCATTTTGGTCTTCATGGTTTGATGGGTTTGATTTTGAGTTGTGGCTCAATCACTCTGTGCTTTCTTTTCTGTGGAGTTTTTAAATCTATATAAAGACATTTTCTGAGGAAAAAAACAGAAGCTTTTTATTGTAATAACAAGAGGGTTATGGCTGCTTTCTACTCTTTGTGTACAGAAATAAAAACTTTGTATTTGGCTTCCTGTCTTCCTGTCTGTTTTGTTTTTGTTTTGTTTTGTTTTGTTTTGTGTGTCTTTTGGTGGCAGAGCTAAAGATGCACGAGCCCGGTTTCAACCGCCGTTCATGGAATATGTCCAGTAAATTGCAGGTACCTTCAAATTGAAGGGATTATAATCTCCCTCTGGTACGCGCAGTTCCAGCTCGTCCTATTCTGTCAGAGTGCTGCCGCTTTCTGCTTTCTGCTTTCTGCTAGAATGGCCTTTGACCTTTTCTGTGATTATCTCTGACCGATTTCAGGCTCATTAGCTTATCTGCGGCCGAGCTGGCCGATGGTTATCTTCATCTGTAACTAGATTAACTGCTGAAGCTCAGCCGTCTGAATAAATCGCTGCATAGTTTCAGGATCTAACACTTCCTCACTCGTCCTCCCTCCTACTCTATGCTTTTATTACTCTGCTCTTTCACTTTCCTCTATCTGTCTGATCTACATTCTCTCTTTCTCTCTGCGGGATTTTCACAGAGCTATCCCTCTGTTGCATTTCACTCTTGCCTGTCTTTTCTGTCAGCCTCAGACTCACTCTTTATCCTTTTCACATTAACTCTTTTCTTTTGATTGTTCAGATTTACTTTTTTTCTTCATCTTTTCACTCTTTCGCTCCTCTTTCTCAGATTTGGTGTTTTCTTCTTTATTTTGTTTAGAATCCCTTTTCTTCCTATTTCTTTTGTTCAGATTCATTCTTTTCCTTCTGTTTGTCTTGTTCAGATTCACTCTTTCCTTTTTCAAATTCACTCCTTTCTTCCTCTTCCACTAGTTCAGATTTACCCTTTTCAATCTCCTTGTCACTTTTTTCTTCCTTTTTATCTAGTTCAGATTCACTCTTTTCTTTCTCTTTGTCTTGTTCAGATTCCCCTTTTCCTTTCTCTTGTTCAGATTCACTCTTTTCTTTCTCTTGGTCTTGTTCAGATTCACTCTTTTCTTTCTCTTTGTCTTGTTCAGATTCACCTTTTCCTTTTTCTTGTTCAGATTCACTCTTTTCTTTCTCTTTGTCTTGTTCAGATTCACTCGTTTCTACCTTTTTATTGGCTTTAGATTTACTTGTCCTTTGATCTGCTTTTTTTTCTTTCTCCGACTGTATCTTCTTTCTCTCTGCATCCTTTTCTTCGCTCCCTTGCCACTTCTCCTGCGTTGTATCCCAGTAAGTCTTGTGCTGACGAGCATGCACGGCGCGCATGCGCTCGCCCAGTTTCTTCAACTCCTGCCGGATGAAGGGTTTGAACTTGGGGTCCAGTTTCTCCACCATGTCGAAATCCCTTCGCGCTTCATCCTCATGGCACAGGGCAGCGTGTGCGCGTGCCCGCTGGTACGTGGCTTTAAAGTTACCTGTGGACGTTGAAACACAGACTATAGGTGAACACGTGAAAAGTGCACGGGCAGACAGGAAAACAGAGGGAAGACTGACTAAAGGCGCGAATCAGCTGAACAGGAAGTGAAAGGTAAGTAACAAACGGCCCTCCTGAAAGAAGTGCAGGAAAAACCAGCGGTGCTGGAGGCACTCTGCAAAAGTTCAAAATAAATGAAGGGAAAAGCAAGGGATGAGAACAGCTATTTCATCAGCCTCGGCGATGAATTATTCAGCCGTGGCAGAAACAAAAAGAAAGCAGTGAATTCATTTTTGACTGCGGTGTCCATAGGCGGGTGTCAGGGGAGCTGGCGGAGGCACCGCAGCCACCGCCGCGGTTGCAGGGTTCCTTCTGTCAATGGTAAACAGAGAGATCAAGGAATGGTGCAGTGTGGGCTTGGTGGGGAGGGAGGTGCGAAAGGGGGTGGGGGCAGTTTCTAGCAAAATATGCTTACGTTTTTCAAGCTCAAAAATAAGAGCGCACATGGGAAAGACTGGAAAACCAGCCGCTCACACATGGGCTCATCACAATCGCAGGCGTCAAACCACCCCAAATCAGAATTATTTTGAACAACAAAATAAGATCTGTCGCCGCCTGTCTTTGCTCAGCATGTCTGATTCTGACTTTCTCCGGAAAAAAAGGCAGCTTTTGTCCTGTTTTCTTCGATTCCTTTTGGACGTTTGAGCAAAAACACCTCATAGAAGCTTATGAGAAACACATCCATGCTAAAGACAGCATTTTTGTGGAAACAAGAAAAATGGGGGGAAATATCACCATAACGTCGATTTTCCTTAAAAACCGCCCCTGCAAGAGGTTCTCTTACGGCTTTTAGCTTTCTGGACAGATGAAATGCACAGATTTGGACATTTGTGTTACCTTTATGCTTTTCTAGAAGCTTGTCATTGAGCTCCACCACCTGCTGGTGCTGCTGGAGCTCCAGCAGGCACTGGCTTAGGTTGAGGCTCAGCGGCAGACACACTTTCTCCAGTGACTCCAAGTCTTCGGACTTTCTGTCCACCTGCAGGCGAGAGGACACGTTTAGAGGGCAGCGGTAAAGTTTTTAAAGGACGACGCGGCGTCGCAAACATGATGCGACATCTGTGGGTAGCTGGTATTTTTGGAAGCTTTTTTCTTGGCTTTTCTTTTCGCCAGCGTACCTTCGATCCACAGCTGCTCTTCAGTACAGAAACAACAATGAGAGATGATTGCCGCGCGTGAGCGGCAATCTTTATTTCGCCAGCACGCTCAATCATCGCACTTGAGCAGCTGGGATTGCGCTGTCAATAACTGTTGACATTCCTCCATTTTTGCTGAGGAACAGTTTAGATTATCTCCAAGAAATAAGGTGGAATTGCCAAGGTTTTCGCAGGGCTGTCGCCAGGGACACTGACCATATTTCGAAGGGCGTCCACGTATTCCAGGGCCTCGGTGAACTTTGCAGAAGCTTCTTGGAAGCGTTTTTCCTTGATGAGAAAGTTTCCCTCGTCCTGCAGCAACATGATCAGCCTTAACATCTGCTGCCAGTCCTTTCCCTCTGACCTACTGGAAGCACTGGGAGCGATCATGGAGGAACCGGCTTTCTCTCGGTCACCTGCCCCAGGTAATCGCGCCGGTCCCTCTGATATTTCTTGGGTTTTTTCTTCCCCCTGCTCCTTCTTTCCTTCTTCGCTGCTTCCTGTGTCCTCCTCCTCTTCATCCTTCTCCTGCTTCTTCTCCAGCATGTTCCAGTAGGCTTCCTTCTCCTCCCAGTACTTCTCCTTCATGCGCTCCGACAACGCTCTCAGTTCTCGCCCAACCAGGGAGGCCAGAGTGACGTCCAGGCTGGCCACCATGTTAAAATCTCTGCGGGCTTCCTTTTCGTTCCACACAGCAGCGTGGGCCTTGGCTCTCTTGTAATAGCCCTTCACACAATCTGAGGAAAAAAACCATATCAAAACCACAATGAATGAGTTGAAACAGAAATATTAATCAAGAGCCTAGAAAAAAATCAGTAAAGGTCTGCTCTGTCTGCCACTGCTGACTATCAGATGGAATTGCATGCCTCAACTTTATTGATCACAGCGGTATTGTGCTATATAGCACAACGCTAACGCTTTTGTAGTTGTGTGCTCACGTCTGCTGAGGCTCATATTGATGTTTGTCTGGACTCGTTTGAAGCTCCGTGTCAACATAGCCCACGAGCTTGGAAAGAATCTCCTACAGCTTAGACAGCATGTTTACACACACACACACACACACACACACACACACACACACACACACACACACGCGCACACAAAACCAAATTTATATTTTTGAGGGAAAGTACAATGAAAGGCTAGAAAACCTGAACCACAATGCCTCCCAGCTACTTCTGTTTTAATTATTCATGCAAGGCTAAGCTAAGCTAATCCGCTGTTAGTTGTAGTCTTATTCAAAGGACCATTACTGATGATAACAAAACCCCACCAAAACTAAGATGCTGATACAAGTAGAATTTGCCCAACGTGCCCCTTCAAATGTTTAAAAACAAAACTGACTTCTGTCTTAGCAGAAGCGCTACACGTTGCTTGCTGGTGCCTCCGTTTTATAACTTTTTTCCACTGCAGGTTATTTATTGTCGCCCTCACACCAAAAATTCCTAATTCGGGCTGCAGTTCCAAAAATATTTTGTCCTTGCCTCTGGCAAAAGCCAAGACCTATCAGCTGCTTTTAGCAAAATGAGTGGGATGCAGGAAACGGCGGGCGGGCCGCCGAAAAACCAACTGCAGACAGCTCGATATTGATGAAACGGCCACGGGTGGGAAAGGGTGAGAGCAGAGAGTTGAAGATTTAACTGAGGAAAGTGATTCGATGTAATATGGAGCCGCGCCTTGTGAAGAGGGCGGCTTAAAATGAGCCAGCGGAACACGGTAAACCCCTTCCATCGTTACCACAACACAGCTGCACACAACCAAAGCTTGCAACCATCCTCCACCACACACTTCACGTGTGCTGCGAATAAACAACAGCTCTGCGTGCGCCGCCTCCTCCCGCTCCCACAAAGACAAATATGAAACTGGAAAACCAGGCTCGGGGACAGAGGGAACAGTACAAAGACTGCCACTGTGGCATAATTCAGAAGGCTCTGGAGCTGGGAGAGCGCCAGCAGGAGAGCTCCCCAGGACCGCGTGAGGGGCCGCGGGTATGGCGCTCCACTTCCCCGGGCTGCTCCAGCTGTAAAACTCATGTTAGTGTCAAAGTCAGCGCTTCTACACACCGTCACCGAGGACAACAAACAACAGCCGGGACCACGAAGCCAGCAGAGGCATCAGAGCCTGACCTGTCACAGTTTTACAACACTTTGAAATGGCTGTTTTGCGGCTGTGCTGATATCCCGGGGAGTGGAAAACTCTGCACAGAGTCAGTTTACTCTTCACTGAGCAGCTTTGCATGCATTTTTATTAGAAAATTCTGTCAAAAATGTGGGAAATATTGACATTTGCTGTCTTGTTAAGAAGATGAAAAAAAAAATGGACTTGAGCTTCTTCTTAGCCTGGATGTTCTTTGCAGGAATGTAATTTGAGGGAGATAACTATGGGATTAAATAAATTCTAATGTGTGGAGATAAAATGATTAGCTGTTCAGAGAATGACTAGAAAAATCTGGAAGAAGGTACAGATGCAGGATAGAATGGAACTTTTTATTCATCCCACAGCGGGAAAAATTCACTGTTCCAGCAGCAGAACGTTGGGGAAAAAGTACGTAATGTACAGGATGAATTAGTGAGAAGCTTTTGGACAGAAAATAGACAACCTTCTTTATATACTTTAATAAAAACGTGGCTTTAAATGCCTGGTGCTCAGATGCTATAGCCTTTCAAACTGTTAAGTAGGCAAAAACTTGTCTTTAGGGTTAATGGTTTACCAGTTTTACATTTTGAAAAAACAAAACTGACATTTAAAGTGAGTTAGTGCCCCTGGGTCCATCTCATAGCTTAAAAAAAAAACCCCTTGCCAAGCCAACACAAAATCTGTCAACTGCCCTGAAAATCATTAGATGCATGAATTTCTTCCGTTTCCTCTCACTCTGTTTGTAGGTGGTTATTTTCCCTGGGAAACCTAAATTAATGTGGGGATTAAATGACATTTCATGTACTCATCACGCCCCCCTGCTGGCAGGCTGCAGGTGATTTCTAAGCCAAAAGGAACTCCAACTTGTCCTCAAATGACACTTTTCGCAAAGATAGCGTCTTTTGTTTTGAAATATTTAGCATGGCTGGTGAGCTCTGTGACGGACAGGTAGAAAATCGATTTTTTTATGTTAATTGATCTTGATCCACTTTCCCAAAAATAGCCATAAACCAACCCTGGTGTCTCACCTCATTCATCCACAGCATCATGACATATAACAGGACAAATGGATGATGGACAGAAGTAATGCACTGGCTGTGTTTCAAACCAACCAAGCAAAAAAACATATTAAGTTCTTCAAAAAAACCCAAAAAAATAACAAAGCCACGTCATATTATAGGACACTTGCTGTTTTCTTGTACTTACGGCAGGAAAAGAACAAATAGAGAGATCATGAAGGAACTAATAAAGTTACAAATGTGTCATGACTCATTGTTATTTATTTATGAATATGCTGCTGCTGCTGCTGCTGCTGCTGTTATCATTCATATTCCACAGATCTTTCTAGTTTGTTATGAGGTTTGTCCTCCTGCTGAACGTCTGCAACACCACATGACCTAAATCTAACAAATCAAAAGTATCATCTGTGTGATTAATCAATCCGGCTTGAAGGCAGCACATTTTGTACCCTGCAAAGTTGCACGCTTTACGAAGCCGGCAGGAACTGGAGCTTCAAATCAAGCTTCTGAATGCACGCTTACCTCGGTGCTTCTGGAGCAACTCGTCAGTGTGCTCGATGACTTCGTAATACTCCTCCAGCTCTAGCATGCACTGGCAGTAGTTCAACTCCAGGGGGATGATCATTCGACCCAGATTAATGTAGTCCACGTCGCCCGGCATCTCCTACATGTGCGTGCACAGATGGAAGAAGAAGAAGAAGAAGAAGAAGCTGCTGTGCTGCCTGGCATCTGCTGCACATCTTTTAATCATTCACGTGAATTCTGTGGTTCCTAATATATTCACACAAACACAAGGCGACTTCAGGAAAGCATCATTAGCGGCCCTGACTAACAGCATTAGCCATTATTTGCACACTGACAATCCTGAATAAAACAAAATCCGCCAAATTCATTTTTGGATGTCTTAACTGCAAATCTCTCCTGCAGGATCTTTTACTTTCTGCTGTCAGAACTTCTGAGCTTGTTCTGTCCTCTAAAGGCAGTTTTCTTCGTCCCCCCCCCCTCTGGACTCACTCTGGACTGGACGGTTTTCAGCAGCAGGACGGCCTCTTTGTATCTGCTGGCCGCCTCTCGGAACTGCCTCTGCTTGACCAGCGCGTTGCCCTGCATGTGGAGAAGCGGCACCGTCTGCAGCTTCTCGTCTTTTTCCATCATCCATGACTCGCGGTGGTAGGACATGGGGTCTCCCACCTGGGCGCCGCAAAGGCGGGTGAGGAAAAACCACAAGCACTGCAGCAGACGTTCGACTTGCTTCTCCTTCAGTTCTATGTGCTGTTTCTCTGTTGTGGCATTTCCGTTTGACTATGCTTCCTCTATCGCGTCCTTTAGGCCGTGTTTGAACCTGTTTAGATTTGCCGTGACCCGTAACCCCTCCAACTTCAGACCATATTCATCACCAGAGACCACACACACACACACAGCCTGTCTTCTCTACACTGCCTCCGAAACCAGAAAAATATCTTTGTTGTTGTCGTTGTTTTGAACGACGGTGTCTGTTTTTGTTAAAGAATTGCATCTGAGTCTCCTTCTCAGAAGCTCAAGAAAGCATAAGAAAGAAATAAAGAAATGAATTTAGTGCTGCTGGACCCCCTGCTGGGTTTTTAGGCTAATTATTAAAGGAGACATTGCTTTGTTTTTATCAAATGATCGGTCCTCTACTGTTGCGTTCCAGTGTGGCAATTTCATTTTTTGTGTTTTTTCTCCCACCCTTCACCTGCAGCAGCTCCATGATGAATAGAAGAGGCTGAGGGGTTCTCATCAGCTCATCAAGCTCTGGGAATCCGGTGGAGTGATAGTGGAACAAATTTCCCATACCGCACATGTGCTTCTGGCCTTCCAGGGGGTCTTTCCCTTGAGCAATGAGCCTCATTCCCTTAGAGACGATAGGGTACAAGCCTGTGTGCTGTAACAAGACCAAATACACCAGTACTTCAGTACAAATATACCACGTATTCATCCCTAAGTGTCCGTATTTTCTACATCGAATTTTTAATTTATTCTGTTTACTTGTATTATTAATACTTCATTGAGTGCAGATTGGATTAATTTTCTTCTCCTCCAGAAGGAGGATCGCTATTCTCTGCACAAGCAGTATCGTTGGGAGGCTACAGCTGATTTGTGTTGGCTGTAATTAGAAGCATCCACAGCAGTTAGGATGTGTTTCAGGCCTTTAGAATTCCTCTGGGTGCGTCACTCACCACAGCATCGCACCAGAACTCAGCCACCTCTCCAACCCTCATGGATGTCAGCAGGGTCTCCCACACCTCCATCTTGAACATCTTGCCCACAAAGATCTCAGCCGGCCTGCCAGCTAGCCGGCTGTCATCGATGATCGTCCGCTCGAAGTTGTCCAGCAGCGTCTGGAAATGAAAAACCAGCTGGAGGCGGAGGCAGGAGAGGGTGCCGATTAGACTAATGCGGCGATCTCGACACCAGCACAAAGCATACGCTCAGATGAAAGAGGCTGGAATTCCGCTATTCACCGAATTCTCCCCATGTGGTTTCAATGAAAGCCCTCTGAGTTTTTGTGGATGTCTTATTTTTAACGTCACATGTCACAAGGAGTTAGCGCAATGTGTGTCTTAAATAATGGATGAAACCCATTCGATTTCATTAGATTTCCAAACGTGGCAGCGTGGACACAACTTCAACCTCTTTGCTTTGTGAACTTGAGGACAATGTAACTCACAAGCACCCGAGATGTACATTCATGTTTACTCAACAGCACCCTGATTTACAAGACAGCCACAGCCAGGAGGATTTGGTGACGCCAAACACACACACACACAATTTTAAAGGTTTCAAAGAACCATTGCATGCAACTTGTGTGCGCATGTGAACACCTGACTAATCCTCCAGCAGAGGTCTGACTTCCAACTTTCTATATATAGCTCCGTGGGATTAAAAAAAAAAAAACCCAACCTGTGAGCAATTTAGCAATGTAGCAATGTAGCAGTTTGAATGAGTAAATGTTTGCTGCACGCGAGCCAGGGACAGAACAGGTGATCTGATGAAATGAATAATTTAAAATACATTCTGACTGATGCAGTTACATAATTTAGAATCGCAAATGGATTAAAATGAAGAGCCTTTTTTTCCGAGGAGGTGTGGGTGCCGTCTAGTGCCGTCAGATGTGACACGCTACCTTTGTCCCGGGTGGAAAATGAGGCAGTGGTCCAGTGCCTCCAGCCAGAATCTTTTTCCTGACTCCTGGGTGGTTAATAAGGTATGTCTCCTCCATTTCCTCTTAGCCTGGAGTGGGTTTCTTTCCAGATTTGTTTCTCCTCCGTGGAGCTGTTTGTTCCTGCGTTGATGGGTCTTGAGGAGGGAGACTCTTGGCTCTCACTTTGACAGATGGCTGGATTAGGCAGGGTTTGGAGGTGAACACTTCAATCTGAGAAGCTAATCTTCCTCCTGCCACTGCCTATGGTAGGTTAATCCCTGCAGGAAGGCACAGGACAGGAGGGATGGCCGCCATATTCCGGGATCATGATGGAAAAGGCCCAGATCATTCTGGACGGGGATCATTCTGGGAAAAGAGCAATCCTCTGGCATTAAGCCATAGAAAAATACAGAAAAATAGAGAATGATTCAGGAATATTTTGTGGCGGTAAACCATAAACACGTTTTTTTTTTCTTTATTTTATTATTTTTTTGTTTCTTCACACCACTTCAAGGTTAAAGACTCACTGCCCCCCCTGAAAAGCCAATTTGCAGTGGAATGTATGTACAGTATTTACATAAACCAAGGATTACATTTTTCAATGGACTTTTAATTCAGTATAGCTCATGGTCACTAAACTAAACAAACCAGGAAGCACTTGCACACAAAGGCCCACTCCACAGCTCCCTATTCATGCTGCCAACTTGATTTTTAACCTAGTTTAAAAAGACACAGAAAATGAAAAATGTATTCTCCAAGTTCTAGTCCAATGTGCATACATTCATTATTCATCGTTCATCACATACTAAATGTGCCTAAGAATTATATGAATTTTAAGAACTTTTATATTTAAATGCTGGTTTTGCCTCTGGGACATCCCAACATGACTTCAGGGGTGGCAACAAAAAGTCTCGGCAAATCTAAATGAGGTCGACTGCGGCACCAACGCATCCCTCAGCGTGTGAGAGCACTTACAGAGAAATGAAGTCAATAAGTTAAATCTGTGACAAATATAACCGCGGTTGGCTTCTGAGTTTTTATTCATTAAACCCCTATTTTCCATCAATACAGACAAACACAGCATGAAAGCATTTTTATTTTACAACTTGTTATGGAAGCCAATTTTCTCCATTTTTTTCCAAAAAAAGTAATGGGAATACCTGCTATTTATTCTGTAATGTCAAGGCTGTTAGTGGTCGTTGAGATGACACAAAACACAAAGGATTTGGCATTTAGGGAAAAGTTTAATAAAAGAATGACTAGCGTTTTTACAGCCTTACAAAAAATAACAAACAAGAATGCATTTTATTTTTTAATATAAGGTATGAAGAAACTGAATGGAACCGCCCAGCAGCCGAGTGAAGCGCAGTCTGCCCCTCCCCACGGTGGCGACGTTAGGTTGCCCCCTGGTGGTTACTTTTCCACAAGGGAGTCAAGCTGTTCCTGCAGGGACGCCAGCTGATGGGAGGAGAAGAATAAAAATGCGTGATTGATGGCCAGCAGCTCGGGGAGTTTAATTAAAGGGGTGAGGGGATGGTGATTAACACGTCTCTTCACATTAATCTGCTGTCTTGGTTTGTCCATACAAACACTGGGCACCAGAGTGTGGGCGGCCACTGCGCCATGGCGACAAAAACGATTCCACTCGCCGTCGCTGACGGGCAGATTTGAACATGACTGCATTTGAAATCTGCCATCAGGGCTCGTAATTGACAGTTCGTTGCACATAATAATGTGACATCCAAGTGAGGGAAACAGAAGAAATTCTCACAGGGAGGCATCTTTTATTTACTCCCTCGTTTCTGTAGAAGAGTTTTTACCTGCTCCATCTCTCGCTCCTCTTGCTGAATAATCTCATCCAACAAAGCCTGAAAGCGGTTCTGCAAGGGGAGAGCAGCAAAAGCAGGGTTGGTCCCACTCAGCGTGCGCAGCTTCGATTACCGGTCACAGTTTTACAAGTGCGTCCCTGCTCTGGCTTTTTGCACCTCGTTTCTCCTTTTTGACAAAAAAAAAGGCGACTTTCCATTATATAAACATTCATGTGGAAAAGCATTTGGAGTGACGTTTCAAACATTTACCTCACATAAACGCGTCTGGGAATCCTTGTTTGCGTGTGCTTAAGAACAGTGTGGGAAAATAGGTGTGTCTATAGGCACGCCACTTACTTTGAGGGCCTGGTTTTCTACTTTCATGATCAGCTCCTCTTGTTGTTTCTTCCGAGCACGGGTTTCCTGGAGCTTGGCCTTGATGCTGCTGATCTGCACCTGGTACTCCATAACTGCGGAGGGACATTAAGAAGTTGACAAGCTGCAAAAGTCAGGGATGAACAAAGAGAATTTAGAGGCGACAGTACAGGAAAGACAAAGATGAGATCGACTACACCTGGAAAATTTGGAATAGAATGTTTTTATTACCTCCAAAAAAGAAAACTGCAATGTTCTAGTTGCAATTTTTTTTTTTTTTTACGTAGTCTTTCCAGTATTTTTTTCTTAATGCATACTGCAACTATACCACTGCGATTTCTCCCTTGAGGGATGATAAAAACATTCTATTCTATTCTATTGACCTCTTTGTGTTTTCTTTGGCTTCTTTGAAGCCATCTTCTGTGCATCCACCCTCTGCCTCCAGCATTTAAACAATCAATCATCCAATACCCCCACTTGGACTTTTCAGGCCCACAGTGCTTGTTTGTTTGAGGAGCTCCCTCCAAAAGCTTAGCAGGACCAGATGGAAGCTGGACAACTGAACCAAGGAAACTAGGAGCCGTAACCCCTGTCAGACTGGGCGCCGTGCGGCTCGATAATAACGCAGCAGCTGAGTGCAATCTGAAATGGCCGGCATGCTTCTGAAAACAGAGCTCTACTTAGAGGTCTAGACTGCTGACGTAAAATCATTTGGTCTCCTTCTTTGGATGGAATCGGAGCGGCTTTGATTTTATTAAATGTCAAAACTGTCCCTGGTCCACGGGGCCGGAGACAGACCGGTCCTGCCAAGGTCTTGGGCGTGACTGAGATGAATGAGAAATGCGAGAGTGACGGCATGCTGGTGAGACAGCTGAAGGGATCTGAAGTCAGCCCAAGGCTGCAGACGCAAAGTTGAAAGCACGAGTTAGAAGTCAGCCGTGTTCCAACACTGGCCTCTCCGTCTCTCGCACACACGCAGACCACTTCCAAAGCTCCAAACCCCTTTTTTTTTTACCTATTTGACTGTTCCTGTCGCTCTCATTCTGCGCCGAATCCGACTCGTTGAGTTTGTCTTGCAGCTGTCGGACCAGATCGTCCTCCGTGTCCATGATATTCAGGTCCTCGTCCTCGTGGCGATCACCCTCGTCTTCCTCCTCCTCGCTGGAGCTGCTGATGTCATTAAAGATCTCCCTCAGCTCGTCGCGCTGGGCTAGTCACGCCAGAAAAAGATGAAGATGAATAATGAGCATAAGCCGGTTAACTTTTCAGACCACGGCCGCAGTGGACGCAGTGATTCGTCGCCTACCAGAGGATCCGTGACCCATCTTGTGACCGGAGGTGCCAGGCGAGGAGTCCAGGTTGGCCAAAGAGCCGTGCTGATCTCCGTCCTTTGATTCGTCTTCATTGATGATTTCCCACCCTGAAGGTTTCAGGTTAAAGTGATAACGCCCCCTGCAGGCAGACGCCTGGATTTCGACTACCTTCTCATTAACTGAAGAACGTCTGGCTCATCTGTCACACGTGTGCCTGCCGCTGCATTCAAATGCCACGGCTATAATTAGAATTTAGCTTTGCTGTGACCAACTAAGCAGCGATAATAAACATTCTGTCGCAATTAATACACACAAGTACCAACTCAAGAGGCCCCGCTGTGCTCTTATTGTGTCAGACATGTTCAGAAACTCATTAGAGCACTAATGACCTAGCAAGAGTTAATGGATTCATCACAGCATATTAGACAGAATAAAGTCAGACGGGTCAGAATGGGCTTAGCATCGGGGTCAGATAGGAGGGAAATTAAGGTTTCTGTCATTACGCGCGGCTACATTATGGTAAAAATTGTTTTTTTAAGGAATATTTGTCTTTCGCAAAGTGGGAAAGTGCTGCAGGTGTCTGAAAGGATACGAACAATGGCCGCCTCAGCATCTGTGCTCAGCAACCTCTTCACCTCCTTCTCCACATCAGGAGACTCAATGTACTGTAATAGAGACAGAGATAATAGGTAGCATTAGCAGCACATCTCAGGCTCAGTTACGCACGTAAACTCGCTCTCATACACACCTACACACAGCTACACACACCCTCTCACTCACTCACTCTCTCACTGTCTCACACACACACACACACACACTAAGGTAGCAGCTGGTCACATGCCAAGAAGCACATTAGTGATTAAAACAGAAGGGACCAAATCAATATGGCTCAGCTCTGCGTCTTCAAGATTTATTCCAAAGACAAAGTAGAAGCGCAGTGTTGGAGCACACTCGCCTCCACTTTGATCAAAGTGAAAGTGAAATTGCTTTTTGTATGCATGCCTTCAAGGCAAACTAAAATGGAAATGCTTTATTTATATGTAAATTTAGTTTTCTCTTTCACTACAGTTTCCCATTTTATGAAATGTAAATGCATTGTTGGAACAGAGCCTCTAAGAGCGGCGGATCATCAGACAGAAAGCTAAACAGACAGACAAGACGGGGCCGAGATGTGCTGACTAGGGGAGGAGAAACTGTCCCACTTTTTTTTCGCATCTTCCGAATTTTTNCCACCTTTTTTTTCGCAGTCTTCCGAAATCTTCTTTTGCGCGTGTTCTTCAGTGGACAGGTGACTGAAGAGGGGAAATCAAATAAATCATCAAAGGAGTCAAAGGACTGATATAGAGTCAGAGGTCAGATAATCTGTCATGAATCGGGGAAATTCTTCAATAGTGGCAGTCAAAAGAGAGAGAGTGTGTAAGAGTGTGTGTAAGTGTGTGTGCGCGTGTGTGTGTTTTGTCTGCTTACTTCCATGGTTCCAAATAAATTTCTTGTCCTTGTCTTTGTCCTTCTTCTTGCCTTTGGGGTCGCTGCCGGTCGGCTCCTCTAAAGGAGGATAGAGGTCTCCATCTAGTGTGCACACCAGCATCTAACAAAGACATCGCAAACCTTTTTGTACATGTCTAAGAAAACAAAAATACCTCAACAGTGAGGATCCAAACATTTTGCTATATAATCATAAACTAAATAAACTAAACCATCTGTATGTGCTGTATTTCAGCCACATCTTTAATCTAAGTGCCAGAGCAGCAGTTTACCTGGCAGACATCAGCGGTCTTGTAAAAGGTCTTCTTGTCCACCGTTTTCAGAGATTCAATCATGCAGGGCAGGTCCACCAGCTTGCAGGCCAAGGGGACGCGATCGACTCTTACAATACCATGACGACCATCAGCTGCAGGCAGAAAGACAGACATGTTTGAGACGCGTTGCGGTGCAAGACGCGTCATTATTGTTGGGGTCTTATTGAGTTAGGAGAGATAAACATGCAGGTGAAAGGTCAGATTTCTATATTTGTAATTAAACATAACTTGTTAATAGTAACAAAATTAAATGATTCAATGTGTTTAGAATGACAACCAAAGGAACTGTTTTTTTTTTCTGTTTTAAGATGCTAATATTTACATATTTGCAGTATGTGAACGTCATTATTAAAGCTATAGTTTCGAGTGAAAACAGATTGATCCCAATATGAATATAAACTGGTAATAAACAGGCTTACGGTGCAACTCAATGGTCAGCCTGTCTTTCATGTTCATGCTGCTGGACTGAGCAATCTGCCTTACGGTTGAGGCATATTCCTAAGGGGAAAAATCACAGAGAAAATAAATCCAAAATATGTAGTCAGGTCTTTCCCAGCAATTGTTTGCTCATCCCAAACTGGGATGAGTATGTGCATCAATCCATCTCACCAGTGGGAGCCGGAGGATGAACTGGTTCTCCAGCTCATACGGTGCGTCGTCTTTATTCTTGGAGCTGGCCTTGCCAACTACAAACACGTTAAATTAGCATTAAAAGCTGTCCAATATATACATTTTAAAAGAGTGTAAACACTAAATTTCCCCCGTGGGAAATAATACATCATATCATCTTTTTCTAAGAATTCAACCGTATAGCAGGCAATGCTAAGAACAGTATGAACACTGACAAAAGAATTATAGAATTTACAACAACCGATGGGTTTATCCTGCAGAACCTTCATTGTTGCTGTGTTAATAAGTCACCCTAACGGATTTTTAAAGCAATCCTAATCGGCAGCTCTGACGTGTTTACAAAAAGCAAGGCTAAATTAGCGCTAGCTAACTGCCAAGAAGTCTGAACCGACCTTTAATTTTGGACGTCATCTTTTTCTCCTTCTTCTCCTTCTTTTTCTTCTTCTTCTTCGATTTTTTTCTGATTTATAAATGTCTTTCACATTTATTTTAAACAAAAACCTAAAAAGGCAGAATAATGATGAGATTTGCAACACTTTACCGCAACATCGACCCTACCGGCGGTGTCGTCTTTGAGACTTTTAAGCAAGCTCGGATATTGAAAACTCAATGTCTCATTACGTCTCATAACAAGGTATTAAAAGTTTGGTTTATTTTTTTTTAGCCGACCTGCGTCGTTTACATTTTTCTACGTCTTTGTTTATATAAATGACTGATAGTTTTATAATACTATTGGCATTTCTAGTTTTTATTTTAAAGTATTTAGTCCAAAATGTATTTACAAACGATGAATAACGTATCCATAGTGTTGTATGTAAACTAATAAAACTACAGTCGAACCCAAATGAAGTGTCTTGGACGCCAGCATTTTGATTAGTAGCTAATAGATCGAAGTTAAATAATTCCAGAATAGTAAAACAAAAATTTACAGAAAACATAAAGTCATGGAACGTCACATTTTGTCGTCATATTCTCGCCCACAACCCAGCAACGCGATAGTTGTCAAGAATTTCTAGGGTGGGGGTGGGAGGGACTCTTCTGTTAAAAACTTTCAACATAAGAGACTTCAGCTATAATTTCTAAGGAAATAATGCAAGATATGGCATTAGATTCTATCATTGTCCACTCCCAAGACAGTCTATATACACAAGATATATAAATGATTGTTCATTTTGTTCTCAATTTCACAAAATGGTAGTATTACACTTGATAGATTTTATATTGAAGTAAATCACTAAATACGTTCTAGAAAATTTAATTTCACTTCCGGGCCGGAATCGATTTCTGTGTTTCGTTTCGCACTTCTGTATTGCCCAGCCTGTGGGTAATATTTGCAGGAAGTTTGACGTGGTTTTAAGAGACGTCGTATTTCTTTGCTCGCCAGCCTGCCAAAATGGCCCATAAAGTGACTGTCAGCAGTGCCTGGAGGGCAACGAGGACGTTGTGGCTGCTGGCGCTGGTGTGCTTGTCTGTGTGCGTCTGTGTATGCCGAGCAGCATCACCAGAGGAGAACAGTGCTATGGAGAACATCGTTACAGAGAAAAAGGCTGAGGAGAGTCACAGACAGGACAGCGCAGACCTGCTCATCTTCATCCTGCTCCTCACACTCACCATCCTGACCATATGGTTGTTTAAACACCGCCGATTCAGGTTTCTCCACGAAACCGGTCTGGCCATGATTTATGGTAAGATACTACAGCGTGGCAAAATACGTCATCAATATCGTTTTCAGTAATGTAAATCTGCTGTTTTTACCTTTATAAATGCAATTCGCATCCTGCATTTATTTGTCACATCTTTGTTCTCCACTACAAACACCGTAATCATTAAAAGAGACCTCTATTTAGCTCTGCGTGATGCCGGGAAAGATTGCTCAAACTCCAGCAGGCTAATTTACTTTAGTCAGCAGCCAGCATTTGTTCTGTCTGACTCAACCCGCCATCCATTCTGTTGGCCAAGATAAAAACCATTTTATGCATTCTTATGTACAAAGACTTGAATCAACAGTGGCCAAGCCTGCAGCACATAATTTTATCCTCACAATGTGTGTTGTCCTAACAGAAAAACCACACCTTGCAGGATAACCCTTTGCCTTGTCTCTGTAACGGATGACTTTCTCCTCTCTTTTCCAGGACTGCTGGTTGGTGTGGTCTTGCGCTATGGCATCCACGTCCCCCGGGATGTCAACAACGTCATGCTGAGCTGCCCCGTTAATGCCAGCCCCGCCACCCTGCTGATAAATGTCAGCGGTAAATTCTACGAGTACACACTAAAAGGAGAGATCGGTGGCGTCGAGGTGGATGACGTACCAGATAATGAGATGCTGCGAAAGGTAATGTCAGGTTGTAACGTCAAGCACAAAAAAGAACTGGATTCAGTGTCATATAATTAGGATTTGAAAAGTATTAACTGTGTGACAGAATCAGCAATCATTTTAAGCGACAGGTTATCAGTTTAACTTTAAGCGCATTAGTGATCATGTGGCGGTGAGCTTGAATACAGGTAAACAAACTGGCACTATTTACAAGTTAATGTGACATCATCCGTTACAAATATTGTGACGGATGAATATTGATGAATATTGGATTCCTGCTCGGGGGTTGTATCTACATCCCATCCACTATGGTGCTCCTACAGGAGGCCTCTCCGCTTTTACTCCGTCTACAAACGTCACCCCATCCAGTTCTCTCCTGTGACTCAGGTGACCTTTGACCCTGAGGTCTTCTTCAATATTCTGCTCCCGCCTATCATCTTCCACGCCGGCTACAGCTTGAAACGGGTACAGTAATGATTCACACTTGAATAATGGCATGAATAATGGCTTTATGAGTCCTTTGAGAACTTTTTTTTAAACTCCTGATGTTGTGTAAAGGCCTCATCGTCTTGGAGAACGTAGGATAAATTATTTCCTTTTATTGTGTCTTTCAGAGGCACTTTTTCCGGAACATGGGATCCATCCTGGCTTATGCTTTTCTAGGCACAGTAATTTCCTGTTTTGTTATTGGGTAGGACCAACCCAGTAGCACACACAAATAAACCCTAACAGCAGCTCCATATCATATGTGGAGGTTTTTAAAACTCGTTTTTTGCTTTGTTTTGTGTTGGTTTTTTTTATCTAGGTTATTGATGTACGGCTGTGTGACGCTGATAAAGCAGGTGGGCCAGCTGGACGGTGACTTTTTCTTCACCGACTGTCTCTTTTTTGGAGCCATCGTCTCAGCCACAGACCCTGGTACGCGCACTTACGTTCATTTTTAGCGGACTTAAAATAAATGATGCGATTAGTCATTCCCAATATCAGAAATTAGAAGCATGTTTGGAAGTGACATCATCTATTATGCAATTGTTATTCTGAGTCATATGCGGTCATAGGATATGAAATAAAGAGGTAGGAATGAAAACAAGTTTTGTTTTTGATTTTTTTTTCCCTAAAATTGGTCATTTTTATAACTAAGTAAGGAGAAATAAGCCTGTATCTTTCTTTGTCTGCAGTGACGGTCCTGGCCATCTTCAACGAGCTGCAGGTCGACGTGGACCTGTACGCTTTGCTCTTCGGCGAAAGTGTCCTAAACGACGCGGTGGCCGTGGTCCTGTCCTCGTAAGCATCCACCCGGAACGCTTTAAAGCATACCGATTCTACTCAGCGCCGATGAACCTTTGAACCTTGAAGCTATTCTAAAAACGAATAGAACAATGCAGCGTTTGTTCTTTGCTCCAGCTTGTTTGGGAAATTAGGAGGCTTATTTGGTCAAATCTCTGCAGATCTGCTTCAGGGCTGTGAGAGCTGTGAGGACTGGCAAACTGTTGATCTTCTCATACACCCGTGAAAGTCTGGCGTGCTTGTACCGGCTGTTTTAAAAGTGTGCTTTCATTTTCAGATCTATAGTAGCCTACCAGCCACAAGGAGACAACAGCCACACCTTTGAGGTCATGGCAATGCTCAAGTCTTTCGGAATGTTCCTGGGGGTTTTCAGCGGCTCCTTCGCTCTGGGCGTGGCCACTGGAGTCGTCACTGCTATCATATCTTTTTCCTTTATTGATTCTCATTTTAATGGTTCGATCACGAAGTCGCGTTCTTTAACCGACGTCCATACGTGACCAAGTTCACCAAGCTGAGGGATTTCCAGCTGCTGGAAACGGCTCTTTTCTTCCTCATGTCATGGAGCACTTTCCTGTTGGCGGAGGCCTGTGGATTCACAGGTAACGACACGCACGCAGGCAACTGCGCCAGGAACGGCAAAACCTTCCTGAATGACGAGCGTTTGCGTTTCAGGTGTGGTGGCAGTGCTCTTCTGCGGAATCACTCAGGCCCACTACACCTTCAACAACTTATCCGCCGAGTCCCAGGACAGAACCAAGCAGGTCAGCACTGCTGCGGTGTAAACGAGTGTGTGTGTGTGTTTCAGCGTGTGTGTCTTCTTGTACTTGTTACATAATCAGTACCAAAATCTACATTCTGCTAGCAAAGTGAGGACATTTTAGATGCTCTCACAACTTCAAAGTTCTGTTTGAGGGTTAAGATTTGGTTTTAAGGTTAGGGTTGGAATTGGGTTAGGACAGGGTCGGGGTCAGGGTCGGGGTCAGGGTCAAGAGATTGGTTGGGATGGTTAGGGTTTGGTACAGGGCTGGGTAATATATTACATCTATGAAAGAAAGATAGAATTACACAAAGATAGAATTACAGAGTATAGATTAATTATAGGAGTGTGTGTGTGTGTGCGTGCGTGTGTGAGAGAGATAATAACAAGGTCTAACAGAAACAGAATGATCACTTGTAATAGATGCACATGTGTGGCCTAATTCTTTTGTTCTTTTTTTGCAGCTGTTTGAACTTCTAAATTTCCTGGCAGAGAACTTTATTTTCTCCTACATGGGGCTGACCCTCTTCACCTTCCAGAATCACGTCTTTAACCCTATGTTCATCGTCGGAGCCTTTGTATCTTTTAATTTGAAGTTACCGAGCGTGCACACTCTCGCATGTCAGTGTTGGCACAGGATCGCAAATGATCCAGCCTTTCCTATCAGCATTAAACACATTAGTACAACACGGGAACTAATCTGAATGATCAAATTATAGCTTGAGGAATGACGCACTGTGCACTCCTCCCTGTTGGCACTTCTCTCCTTAACCTCCATCCTTTTCCAGATTGCAGTGTTTCTGGGACGAGCTGCTAACATCTACCCGCTCTCATTTCTTCTCAATCTTGGACGTCGCAACAAGATTAAGACCAATTTCCAGCACATGATGATGTTTGCAGGTTTGTTAGATGCAGATAAGCAGTCACGTACAAGTTAAAAGCTGCAAGATCTAGATTAAAGTCTTCCTGTAAGAGTTTCCAAACTTCAAAAGCTTCAAGATGAACTGGATTTTGCCTTTTAAATGTACTTCCTCCTCACAAACCTGCCCAGGCCAGTAACACCTGTGACAGGCCTTCACATTTTCCACACTTAGCCCCTCTTGAGAATCCCTCTGGACCGTGTGGAAAGGAATGATTTTCACTCCTTTCATTTCCTGGAGTCACATCTCAGAGGCCCCACATTTGTTTACTGCCACAGTCTTCAGATTCCTTTAACAGCTAAACATGTTTATCTTGAGAAATGTGTTAAATTTCTGGTCTCCGTGGAGACTTTGGAACCCTCGGAGCTCATTGGGTGCACGTGTGTTGATCAGTTTGCTTGTTGTGCTTCCCAGGCCTGCGAGGCGCCATGACCTTTGCCCTGTCCATTAGAGACACGGCCACATACGCCCGTCAAATGATGTTTTCCACCACGCTGCTCCTGGTCTTCTTCACTGTTTGGGTTTGCGGAGGCGGCACCACGCAGATGCTGTCCTGCCAGCGCATAAGGTGGAGGATAAGGAAAAGCGTTGCTGCTTTCGTTGGAACTACTGAAGATTCTGAGTTTTAAGTCTGCGGTTTCTAACTACAACTTCTTTTGTGTTTTCTTCTTTTGTGTGTTTTGCAGAGTGGGAGTGGACTCTGATCAGGATAACTCTGTGAGTGTGTCTTGTGTGTGATGCTTCTCCATCACTGCTCTGATATTGCATTCATACCAAGTGCAAACTAAACACCTAAAATGGGCCTTTTTTCAGGTGAGTATCGCTGAAGGATCGGAGAGAAGAAGCACCAAACAAGAAAGTGCCTGGTTATTCAGGATTTGGTACAACTTTGACCACAAGTATCCTTCAGCAGTTGCATCGCACTTGGAAACCCTGGGAGGAAAAGTCTTTGCTCCAAAATGTCTTGATAAAAAACTTGGTTTTCATGTGCTTTTACATGAAAAGTGGATATTGTGAAGGAGACGCCACAAATATGTAAAATTATATTTAATAATTAATAATTAATAGAAATGGTTCATTTAAAAAGCGAGTAACACAATCAGAAAAAAGCAAAGAAGCTGAGAAGCCAGGTCGTGTTTATGTAAGATGGTGTGTCAGCCACTAGATGGGGTCGCTTGTGCATGACTTAGAAATGGCACTAAACCTTTAGTCAGCGCACACATTTAGCTTCTGTGTTCTGTCCTTGACTTGCGCCCTCCCTAGCTACCTGAAGCCCATCCTGACTCACAGCGGGCCCCCACTCACGGCCACGCTGCCTCCCTGCTGTGGCCCCCTTGCTCGCTTCCTCACCAGCCCGCAGGCCTATGAGGTCAGACGCTGGTGCTCGCAGGAGCTGTGCTCAATAGTGCTCGTTACTTTTTAATTGCCTTCGTGGATGGAAAAACTTTTCCGTGTGTCTCATTAAGCACAAAAGTTTCATTCAATTTTACGTCACTGGCCACAAGTGGATGGAATAGCCACATTACCCAGAGTCTTAAACGCATATTTCACTTCCTGTTTATTATTTCTTTGCCCTCTCGCTAGAACGAGTGCCAGCTGAAAGATGACGACTCCGACCTCATCCTGTCGGACGGCCATATCAATCTGACCTACGGCGACATTACCGTCAGCACCGATGCCAGCGGCGCCCACACCAGCGGCGGCGCGGCCACGGACGACCTGGACAGAGAGCTGACCTACAGCGATCACGAGCTGGTGATGAGGGGCACGCGTCTGGTGCTGCCCATGGACGACTCCGAGCCCCCTTTCACCGACGCCCACCGCCACCTGCAGATGTGAGGGCGGCGCAGACCCAGACAGCCGCCCGCCTGCCCGCGACCCGACCAGTAGCTGACAAAACCGTCTGTTCCTACTTATCTCTTCACACTGCCTCATTCCACCCTCATTTTCTGACTTCCTATAGCGGCAAATCACTCCGTCTACCTCATTCTTATTCACGACCTCTCCACATTTTGAAAACCTGCCATAAGTGTAAAATCATATTATTTATTACCAGTTATTTTTGTTGTCATCCAGTCACTTTTGTTTAGTCACGCGTCACCTTTTTGTAGGGCTGCACAGAGGTTTTGGAGCATGTGTGTGTGTCCGTGTGTAGATGCGATTCCCAACCACTAGCTAACGTGTCGGCGTTCAGTATATCCCAGTTGTCCCGTAAATTCGATGTGCACGTTGAGAAGCTTTTGTGTGTGTGTGTGGGTGGTGGAAGGTTGGAGGTCTGAATATGAATGTCACAACCTTGTGTCTGTAGATCAGAGGCAGCGGACGACTTTACTCCACACGGGGTTGCAATTAAGTGCCTGTGAGAAGTAGGCGAAAGCCTGGTAGCTTGTGCTAAAAGGGGCAAAGTGGGTTTAGGGTTAGTTCTCGCTGGTGTAGTTTCTTTGTTAGGAAAAAGAAAGAAAAGTCAGAAAAAAAATAAAACTATTGACACCTGACCGAGGGGTAGCCATCGAGCGGGGCTGTCGTTGCTCGTCCGGGTGTCGGTGTGGGTTCACTGGTGCAGTGAAAGCGGTGGCTCCCTCCCACTGACCTTTGACTGTGACAGAGAGGCTTCACGCTTTACTTTTTGAAGACAATACCAGGCAGGGCAAAAGGAAAGGCCCGTCGCAGCGACCGGGAGGATCGGTAGAGCTGTAACGCGGAGAGTTTGGGGCCATTTCTGCTCATCTTGGTGCTCAGTCACAGCACCAAACGCAAGAGTTTTCAGACCTTGAAAGATGATTCATGACATTCTGATCGTTCAGCCGGGTCCAGTTTCCGTCGCTCTCAGAAACCAAATTTCCCGATATAAAAATATAGTCTGCGTGTAATTTCAGCGAAGCAGAGAAACCTCCGACTGGATTCTGGCTGTGATCTCGGCTGTTTTGGGGACAAAACCTGAACTCTGGGTTGGTTGGTTCTGCTAAGCCCACCAGAAGAATATCCTAGTCTTCAGCGGTGAAGCAGTCTAAACTAAACTAGGCTCAGCGGCACCGTTTCGGTGCTGGATCCCAGCGGCAGCGAGCAGGAGATGCTTCTTAGCGAGCGGCGGCTTTAGTATGGATCCTCGCCACGGCGGCTCCACATATGACGAAGCCTGTGGTTTCATCTTTACATCAGCGTGTGTGTGTTTATTCTTACTGCTAGAAAACGGCTCATTTTAGTTCCTTTTTGTTGTTGTTTTTTTTTTTCTTCTTATGTCCCAATTAATATATCCGTTGGTACTGATTCTTTTCATTGTTGAGATTATCGACAGAAAACCTAAATGAAGACGTGAGGAGGGAGGCGCAGCGAGGCTGTGCTCGCGTTTGTTTCAGTTCTGTAGTCAAGCAGCTGTTGATGTGGGTCAAACAGGAAGCTTAAACCGGAGGTCACTACGGCAACCCTTTTTGTTGATATAGATACAGAAAACAGTCAGGATTTTGGTTGTAAGCAACAGGTTTTTTTTGGTCTGTTACATTGATGAGGCGAGATTTAAAAAAAGATGTGTGTGTGTGTGTGTGTGAAAATAGTTTTAAACTTGTTACTGCGATAAAAAAAGAGAACGATTGTTTCTTTATGTTTGGGGCACAACAAGGCGGACCCGAAAGGAGCAGTGTTTTGTTTTTTTCTTCCTATGTTGTTACCTTCTGCTGTGCAGGAAAAATCTATATATTATATTTTTTAAATCAGACATGCCTTTGTATTTTTTTTTTTCATTCCACCATTTTTATATTTCTCATTTGCTGTCAGTAAGATTTTGTATAGAAACATTCCAAAAAAAAAATATATATATATGTATGATTTGCACGCATTCAGAATGATATTTGTTTTATCTAACAATTATTTGAAACTATATAAATGAGTATATGATTTAGCTTTCATGTTGCAGAAGATTGTGGGGGGAAAGTGACGTTAGAAAAAAGTGCTGCACATCGCAGCGGGAGTGTTGTTGCATTTAATTATGTTCATATCTCATGTCTGTGAGTGTGTGTGTCTGTGTGCGCGCGCAACTATTTGCTGTCTAAAGGTTGTTAACGAGCATGAAGAATCGGGCAATCCTTTAGATAACTATGACCTGGATGAATGAAGACCTACACACGCGTCGATAGAGAAAAAAATCTGAGCAGGAATCTGCACCCGCTGTTCAGATGACACAGTAAATAATATGAAATGTGCAGCAGCTGACAAACAAGTGTGTGTGTTTGTGCGTGTGTGTGTTCTCTCTATCCTCTGAATGCTAACAGGCTTTTAATCATTGGAAGTAGCTGACCAAAGAGGCCTGCTGTGCTTGGTGTTTTCAGACAGTCCATTCTATCTTTATACTGTGAGATTGTGTGTGTGTGTGTGTGTGTGTGAAAGAGACTAGGGGAGTGACTTTTTTCCCTCCTGTCTGCAGGTACTGACTGTTTACATGTGTGTACATACGCTCTAATCCGTCCATGTGCAAAGATCAATAAACAGAAGTTCGTGCTTTTCATTAAAGCCACTGTTGTGGGGTCCTCTCTTTTGCTGCCCACGTTCTTTCAGCACATTGTGCAAAATGCGGAACGATGTATCTGCAGCTGCAGAGGTGAACTCTTCTCGCAAGGGGAGAGAGAGGAGATTAGTGCCAGGAGTCATTTTTGATTTCAGTGGCATAAATCTGTAAAATTGGCTTATTTATCGGCTCGGTAAAGAATGATTATCTCCATAATTTTGAAATATGACAGCAAGCCCAACCCTGCATGCTATTAAAGAGCAGCATAATGATGAGATTAGACTGCAGCTGCATTAAGAACTGCAAAAATGGTTCCTGTTTTTCCCAGTGTGGTGAAAACAAAACACTAAATACAAATTTATCTTTATGTATCCGGTTTTTACAATCAAAATAGTCCCCAGGTAGTGCCTGACCCCCAAAAAGCAACAGTGGCAGAGAAAAACTCCCTTCTAACAGGAAGAAAAGTACCTGAAGCAAGAGCAGGCTCTACAGAAAGGTGAGAGAGTAGGTGTATGTACAAGAAATTATAATAATGATGCCAAAGTATCAATGTTGGAGCTAAGTTGGGGTTTAAAAACACAAGAAAAATGCTTAGTCTGAAATGTAGATGTGACGATTTATTTTGCAGCAACAGTGCTAACAAACAGGAAGTGAAGACGCGATATCAGGTTCCTGCACGTCCATCCGGCCCCAGAGATCAGCTGTCAGTCAGGACGTTGCGCTTTGGGTTGAAGCCTTCTGATGTTCGTGAATCCACAAGAGAGGAAGTTTGGGTTGGGGTGAACATCCGAGTTACTCTTTTTGTACAGCCAGCCTAAATGAAAAATTTACAGGCTGGTTGAGTATTTGAGAAACTGCTGATCTGCTGGGATTTTCACGCCAGACCATCTCTAGGGTTTACAGAGAATGGTCTGAAAAAGAGAAAATGTCCAGTGAGCGGCAGTTCTGTGGGCAAAAATGCCTTGTTGATGCCGGAGGTCCGAGCAGAATGGCCAGACTGCTTCGAGCTGATAGAAAGGCAACAGTCACTCAAATAACCACTTGTTTACAACCAAGATGCAAAAGAGCATCTCAACACGCACAACATGTCGAACCTTGAGGCTACAGCAGCAGAAGACCACACCGGGGTGCCACTCCGGTCATCTAAGAACAGGAAGCTGAGGCTACAATTTCACACAGGCTCACCAAAATTAGACAATAAAAGATTGGAAAAACGTTGCCTGGTCTGAATGAGTCTCAGTTTTCTGTTGCCCACATTTGGATGGTAGAGTCAGAATTTGGCATCAACAACATGAAAGTATGGGATCGATCCTGCCTTGTATGAATGCTGTAGCCGACAAATCTCAAGTCAAGTCAAGTCTGCAGCAACTGCGTGATGCTTTTATGTCAATATGGACCAAACTCTCTGAGGAATGTTTCCAGAACCTCGTTGAATCTATGCCAGGCAGTTCTAAAGGCAAAAGGGGGTCCAACTCGGTACCAGCAAGGTGCCTAAAAAAGTGGTTGCTGAGTGCAGTTGTAAGTGAGGAGCCTAAAGGAAGAGTGGCCCTCTGGTTACCTGATTTATTCATAAAAACATGCTCATAAAATGGCTGAAAGTTCTCACTATTCTGCACAAACTGACGTGATATATTACCAGTGCCCTTCATTTTGTTCATTACATCATGGATTTAAAGGCATCTTTGCACTTTTGGTTAGAAAGTGAGTCATCTTCCTGCTGTTATTACCAAAAAAGGAAACAATGAGGCTGATTCAAGAAAAAAAAGACAACTCGGGTCACGAAGGCACGTTTTAATAAAATGAAAATGTTAAAATGCAGCGAGGTGGCAAACTGAATAATTTAGGGTAGGTAGGTAAATAGTTTTGACAAATGATGAGCCAGGCTGGCCGCACACCTGATCGTGACGCAGAAAAGGTTGTGATCTCCATCGCGGCCAATCAGAGCTCCACTGCGAGAAGTTGAGAATTCCTGGTTGAGGTCATTGTTTATGAGAGTGCGCAGAGGTTTGGCTCAAGTCCTGAATTTTTTTCCCCCCTCCACTGCCTGTGTTTTAAAGCCGCCTCCGCGCATTTCAGACCTCGACTAAACCCGCTGGACGCGCTGCTGGTGCCGGCTGACCAAATATCATTCGTGCGCTTTGGAGGAAAGGTGAGTGCCGCACCGCTGGATTCACCTCAGATGAATTTGCACCTGGGGCCCGAAAAGAGGTGGCTTTTTAGTTGGTTTTTTTGTATCAGCAGGCATTTTATTGTAGTTAGTAACTGTAAATCACAAGCAGGCGCAATGTTTCCTTACTTTTACGCACAATTGCGCTTTAGTGCGTCAGTGTACCTAATGCGTAAATATTCACATTATTATTATTTTTTTTTAATCAGAAAAAGATTTGTTTTACCGTGCAAATGCAACAAACTCAGTTAAGTACTTTAAATAATAAATAATAATAATAATAATAATAATAATAATAATAATAATAATAATAATAACAATAAAATAATACATCTGAGATATTTAAATTTCCGATCATAGTTTGACTGTACGCCAAATGCGCCGAATCGAAGTTTTTTTTAAACTATTATCAATAAGAACTTGTTTTTCTCGTTTGACTAATATTTTATCATCAGTGCTTTCACTCCATTGAAGCTGTGGATGATCAGTGCGTCCTTATTACTGACCAACAGAATCGCATGTTTGCAGCATCAGTAAGACATCGGTCTCACTGATGGAGCCAAGAAAGTTTCACTTGTTCTATCAAAAGTATACATGACTATATTTATATCTGTAAAGTTCAACCTAGTGTTTGAAGAACCAGAAGGGGGGTGGGGGTGTTGGGGATGGGGGGGGGGATCAGGTGTGGTTGGAGACAGGCTCAGCGTCTGCTCCTTGATGTGGCTGCCAAACCAAATGCATGATGTCATTAAAAAGATTTGAGAGTTTTTCCAGCTTGACTTCATGCTTCAAAAGCTGAAAAAAAGAGCTCCATGTCCCCATGTTCTCTCTTGAACTTTTGCAGCAAAAACCCCTCCCCCAAAAAACAAAACTGTAACATCCTCTGGTTAATTTTTCATCTAAAAATCAACCCTGAGCAGCTCATCACGGAGCCTGCCATCTGGTATTTAATTCATATCTTCCCTCAGTAGAGCGATTGTGTGTCAGAGCCGGAGAGAGATACAGGGAGGGTGTGTCTGAGTGAAGCCTGACCGATATGATGGAGCACATGAAACAGCGCTCGCTCCAGGCAGCCACGCTAGTCCTATTTAGGCAATGCTGAGTGTTTGTCCACACAGGCTGAGTGAGAGGCAGGACACGTCTCCCGTGGCTGTCAAAGTGTGTGTCGCACTCTGTTCTTTCTCTCTGCTCATATCTTTGTGAATAAGAAAGGAGGAATGGGAATAAAAAGAAAAGAAGAAACAGGAGAACTAATAAAAGCTTGAATTCTGGTCCCGATGAAGTAAACATTTCAGGTGTGCAAAGTTCCAGTCTGACGTCAGTTCCGCCTGCAGACGTGCGTGTGTGTGCTGAGGATTTTCATATGGAAACTATGGCAAACACACTGAATGTTTTGGGCGAGTAGGATATGAGAAGGACGGGAGCAGTTTTACATTTGTCTACATTTTCAACCCGACAATCTGATATGCTGGAAAAAAATATACAAACTTTGCATCAAGCAAAATCATTTCTGAATAAATTTTATCAGAAGAAACACATACGATAATGTATTTACATGTTTGCTGTATGTCCTTCTGTCCTGCCCTGTCATCACCTCCCCGCCCTTCAGCCCATCTTCTAAACGATGCTCTAAAAATAAAATGAATTTGATAAGATACAAACTCTTGCATATTTTTACTTTCTTGTTATAGAAGAATTCAAGTAAATTTGGTGAATACTAACTGGACATTCGGGTAGAATTTGAACAACGGGACAACAACGACCACTTGAAATGTTCAACCTTATGTGTGTGTGTATGTGTGTTTGTGTGTGTGTGTGTGAGATAGAGAGAGAGAGAAAGAAATTGAGTGTTAGTTTGACCTCTCTGTGCCCCGATTGTGAAAAAGGATCTTTGTGTGACAGCTTTGCATGAGTGTCTGTGTTGTGATGTTGGTATCTCAACACTTGTGTGTGTGTGTGTGTGTGCGTGTGTGTGTATGTGTGCTTGAAAGGACCTTGTTCAGTTTACTAGATATGAAGCTTTTCTGAGGGCAAAAGGTCATGTTAAGAAATGAACCCATTGACCCCTGTCTTGTTGTTGTTGACGTTGTTGTTGCTGTTCAACAAACAACACAAATGCCCTGACTGTTGATTACACACACTGCAGGTCAGATTCTTTTGTTTCTGTGTTGCCAGACACTAAATCCTGCCCTGATCCAGCCAGAGAGGCCATCTGCAACCCCAACGGACAGTTAATGCCGTTAATATTGGGAACGATGACAGCAAGAATGTCCTTTTTGAAATCTGTCTCCTCTGTAGTAACACAATTATTGCTCGTGATTCTATTATTGGATGGCAGGCAGCTTCTATGCCAGAGAAAATACTGCATGTACAGTACCGTGGGGTTTCCAGAGCGGAAGATCCTGCGCCTCCATCCCCGTTTATTCGTCTTTGTGGTTTCCGATGAATGGAAGACAGAGTAGCGAAGGATGAGGTCCGGATGGGGTAATGGACCACATCAAACATCTGATGGCCAGCAGCTGCTCTTCCTTACGGTCACAGACATGAGCTGGTGGGCGTCCATTTGTAGGGGTGAAGACGCTGATTAATTCTAATTAATGGTCCCGGCCTTCTCGTGTCCATCCTGCTGTTCTTCCTCTCACATCTTTTTCTCTCATTTCTACTGAGAGCTTTTATTCTTTTCATCTGGACCTTAAAATGTCTAGTTTCACCAGATCTCATTCACGTTAGATCCCGGATAATACGTGATGCTATTGGTGGTTCCTTAATGTCTCGCTGAAGATAAAAATCTAGATCTTATCAAGAAAAAAAGAAAACAAAAACATGGTTTCATTACTTTTCCGTTGATCTCATTACTTTAGCAGAAACACGTCAGACTGATTAAATAGAGTGCACTTTCACGAGGATGACTCCACTTTGGAGGAGCAGGTCCGTGTGGCTTCTTTGCTCTTCTGCAGAAAAATTCAGTGCCTGCACCTTCGACATCTTCGTGCTCTGGCTCATTTTAGGTGAACCCGTCACACCATCCTCTAAAAACGCAGCTTTCCCAGGCAAAACATCTTCCAGTTGCGGCTGTTTGAGTAGCATGAGTCACCCCTCCGAGTTATGATGTGAACCGATCCAACCGATCTCCACATGTTCCAGACCTCCATTAAGCATATATTATCAGCCAGTGAGGATATTTATTGTCCTTGGTGGATGACCGGAGGAATCCTGTCTCTAATCTGTGCTCTTAGATTCTTACTCACTCTCTATTCTCTAACACATGACCTTAAAAGGAGCGGAGGGCAGAAGGATGGGTTTGGACCTGGAGTCAGGGGTGTGTGTGGGTCACAGCCAGGGTATATACACCCCTCCGCCACTCCGAGAGGTGGCTGGCCTCTGGGTTTGACCCTCGGTGGATGCTACTCTCCTCTGCCGCTTGACTCTTCTGCCCTCGCTGCATCTCCTGGTCGCTGCAACCATGGCCTACAGACACTCAGGTAACACGCTGAGCGCGAGGCCGATGCCGGCCCGACGCCGCTCACAGCTCAGGCCAACTCTGAACTTGGTAGTCAATGTTGAGCAATTTCGGGGCAATCGGTGGTGCTGCTGGTGCAAAATGTCCAAAAATGGCAGCTGGTGATCTCTGCATATTCCAAAAAAAGGGGGCTAATCCAGAGAGTTTCTCCTTAAAAAGAATCTGATTTTAGTTTTTTAGGTCTGTGTGTATCAGAAAAATGCAAACTATGTCGATAAATTGATGTTTATGTTCTTTTGTAAATAGGAAAACTAGGACTAAACATTTAAAAATATTCAGTGACTTGATGATCCAGATTAGGACTGAGATTGTTTAGAAGATACAGATTGTTTTTTTTGTGCAAACACGGTGAATATGTTGGTGGCTCGGCTTGAAGGATCTTGATTCCAACAGAAGTGTGTGTTATGGCGAAGAGTTTGTTGTTTTTTTTGCTACATCACCACGTAATGATGTCCTGGTTTCACTTAAAGTCTGTTTTCTGGGGAACATGATGTGGTAATCTGAGGTCAGGTTTTGCCGCCGGGGGCTGCGGATCAGACCGACCGAGCGCGTGAGTCACACTTTTTGCGCTGTGACTCACCCCTCAAACCGGTCCGGCCTTGACCTTTCCTGTTTCCCACAGAGACCTCTGGGATGTGAGCGCAGCTGAGTGTGTCTGACAGGAGGCAGCTGTCGGGCTGTGTGCGTGCAGAGATTAGAGCCGTGGGCACGGCTCCACCGTAGCCACAATAGTGGTCATCGTCACACCGCATCCATCTGCATTTGCTACCCCTGGAATGCCCGCGTGTGCTTTAAATAGAGAGCCAGAGAGTCGGAAATAGATCCGCGGGCTGAAATGGGAGGATGGAGTATTGTGTATGTAACATGAAAGGGTTGAATATGTTGGAATGGTCAAGATTTTTCATTTTAATAGTTGGATGAAAAAATAAAATTGTGAAAGGTGGATAGAGGAGGAGACAGAAGGAGGAGGAGGAGGACTGGGCGCCGTGATGCTTGGCCCTCAGATCAGGCTTTATCCCTGGAGCTCAGCTGCTCCCTCCGTCTATGCATCCCAGCTCACCAGGGGCACATTCCGCTCTCTAGGAGGCTCATATCTTTCCTTCTGTCTGCCATATCCCACTTGGCCTTATCTCCTTTCATAAATATTGCCTCTGTTTCCATAGTTACAAAAACAGAATGTCATACCTCTCATTGTCCCCTATCTATGTATCTATGTGTATCTATCCATCTATCTATCTATCTATCTATCTATCTATCTATCTATCTATCTATCTATCTATCTATCTATGTACCTGTCTGTCTATCAAGCTGTCTGTCATCTGTCTGTTTGTCTGTTCATCCATCCATCCATCCCTCTATCCATCCATCCATCCATCCATCCCTCTATCCATCCATCCATCCCTCTATCCATCCAGCCTCTTCAGAACAGCCGTATCAAACAAGATGTTCAGCTGTTCCTCCACGATGACCTCTGGGACAGACACAAGCCATTACGTTTTTGGTTTTTTTGGCAAATCACACACAACCTGCCCACACACTCCTCCCAGAGCAGCAACTGTTCCTGCAAAAAAAAAAAAAAAAAAAAAAAAAGAAAGGCCGCTCCCGATGGACCCAGGCCCGGAATGTTGATGAACGAGGGAGCAACGCAACTGTTTACACTGTTTATGCTGACAGCCATTTAAAAACGACGCAGAAGTAAATACAGACGAAATAGAGAGAGAAACGGACTCGAGGGGAGATCGAAACCCTCGGGGTGGGGGAGGCAGAAATGACTCACCTCGTCTAAAAATACATGATTTGCAAGTAGAGGTTGATATAAAAGTCTGCAGACCAGACAATGTACAGCAACTTTCCCTTGCTCACTTGTCTCATCAGTTTGCTATGTTGCTGTAAAAAAAAAAAAAAAAAGAAATACTTTGTGTAATTCCTGCAAAGATTTTGATTTGTTTCTTAAGCTGCAGAGACAAGTAAATACTCTTTTCTTTTTCTGGTTTTAGTTTTACTCCTCTCGCGTCTTTTTGCATTTAGAAAAGCCCTTTAGCCAACCATGTTCACTTTTATTCATTATTGATTTCATTTTGTCGGTTTCACTCATCCCTGTCAGACGCGAGAAACGGCGATGTCGGTGCAAGGCTGCACCCCTTTGGTGTCTAGAAGAAGCTCACCCTGACTCTCCCCCCTCGCAGGTCCCAGGAGCTACCTCACCTCCACCATGACCGACCGCTTCGACTGCTTCTACTGCCGCGACAACCTGCAGGGCAAGAAATATGTGAAAAAGGACGAGAAGCCCATGTGCCCCAAGTGCTTCGACAAGATCTGCGCCAACACCTGTGCAGAGTGCAAACGCCCCATAGGCGCCGACTCCAAGGTGGTCACACACACATACACACACGCACACACGCACACGGTGTGAGTGAGGAATACTTGAGTCACCCTGAGAACATCGGTTTAAAACCATAGTAACAAGACATGGAGGAATCAACACATTTACTTGAGTGAATTTTGTATCAAAAATCAAATTTTTTTGTAAACTCCCAATTTAAAAGAAGATCCCTTTTACATCAATTATCGTCGATATCGATTGCTGAGAGCGTCTGCTCGCTTTTGGTCATGTGCTGCGGCACTGAAACGGTGTGTGAACATAACCCTAACAAAATCTGATAAATAATCTGTTATTTTTAGAAATCACACACATGCACATACACACTGCGTTCCTAAGCGACAGGAAAATGGCCTTTGCCTGTTTTATTATCTCTGCTGACGTCAACATCTGCCTGAAAAGTCACTTGATTATAAAAAGAAGATAAACTTCACAAAACCGAAGGATTGACAAAAGTGTGGAATGCAATTCAAACCTAAAAGAATTAACCGCATCTTATTTTGCTACCACGGATGAGTCACCATATGCAGGTCACCATTTTCTCCCCCGGAGCCGCAGCTGCATGACGAGCAAACAGGCGCACTTCAGTGGGAGGTGCTGCAGGACGTCTCCGCTAAACCGCTGCTCTCCTGCGTGTGTTGCAGGAGCTGCACCATAAGAACCGCTACTGGCATGAGAGCTGTTTCCGCTGCGCTAAGTGCTACAAGGCTCTGGCCTCGGAGCCCTTCAACGCTCGCGATGACGGAAAGATCATGTGCGGCAAATGCGGCGCCATGCAGGACGGCAACCGTTGCCAGGGATGCTACAAGGTGGTGATGCCAGGTGAGAGAGCTTTCTACACCCGGGATGGTACAAGCAGTGGCGGTGTGAGTGTATTCACGTGTCTTGGACACACAACAACGAGACAGAGGTGGGCAAACTATGGCCCGGGGGCCACATGTGGACCGATTAATCAATAACTCCGGCCTACATAGCATTCACAATCATTTCTTCAAAAGCTAAATTAAGACTGTTGTCAGCTTGATTAGAAAAGGATTGCTCGCCACCCACCCCCACCCACCTAGCATGCTAACAAGTTCTCTCAAAGAGGTGGAGTCAAACATCATTTGAAGCCTTATCATTCTTCTCTAGTTGGACCATGATCTTCTGAATATTTTCTGTCATTAGTTCATCAAGCATGATTTTTAGTTGACCTTTGATCCTTATTTAGGCGGATTAGTTACTGTACCACCTAGCCAGCCCGTTCATCAAGATCTAAACCCAATGTGGCCCTTCAGGCAAAATAATTGCCCACCCCTGGGTTATCGTGATGGGTTAAAACATAATGCAGGAGGAGTTTCCCATCCAGCCTTGGCAGAAAATCCCTTTGATGTGTGTTTTAGGCACTCAGAGTGTGGAGTACAAGAACAAGGTGTGGCACGAGGACTGCTTCAAATGCTTCGAATGCAAGCAGCCGATCCGCACCAAAAGCTTCCTGACCAAGGGCGACGACATCTACTGCACTTCCTGCCACGACACCAAATTTTCCAAGAAGTGCTTCCACTGCAAGAAGGTAACGAGTTCCACCTCCGGCCTACGCGACGTCCACCGTCTGGGCTCAGCGTGAACTGCGATCTGTCCTCAGCCAATCAGCTCCGGAGGGATCAGCTACCAGGACCACCCCTGGCACTCCGAGTGCTTCGTGTGCCACACCTGCCGTAAACCTCTGGCGGAAAGTCGCTTCACTTCCCACGAGAACAACGTTTATTGCGTGGACTGCTTCAAGACCGATGTGGCCAAGAAGTGCCACGGATGCAAGAACCCGATCACAGGTCAGACAGAACACACACACACACACACACAGATCCTTGCACTGTCCTAAACTGTCCTTTAAAATCATGAGGACCGCCTTTAAAATGTGAATATTTCACGTGTGTGTAATCGTTCACACCCCACATGCGTCTGCAGGGTTCGGCCAAGGCACCAACGTGGTGAACTACGAGGGCTACAGCTGGCACGAGTACTGCTTCAACTGCAAGAAGTGCTCCCTGTCGCTGGCCAACAAGCGCTTTGTCATCAAAGCGGACCACATCTACTGTCCCGACTGCGCCAAGAAGGTGTGAGCGGCGCCAGGCGACCGGCTCGGCCTAGGCCAGCTTCGGCCCTTTAAGCGGCGGATGCGTTTGGGCCACGCGCTTGCTCGAATTTACCTGCATTTACGCATTTCGCTGTCGACTAACAGAATCAGACTGTGTCTGGCAGATGTCTGACACGTTCTAATCCAGGCTTTCGCGCAACCTTTTAGATGCCTTAATGGGCTGATTTAGCTTTTACTTGTTTACGCTGCAAATTATAATCACAATAAAAAGGAGCGGAGATTAGCTATCAAAGATTGAAGACTGATGCTGAATCACAAGCTGTTTGTCTAATTTGAGTGAAAATTAAACAGGTAAATGTGGTCCGACGTGTCTTTTTTTGGTTTTTCTTTTATCCCCACGGGAAAAGACAAGCATGCAGGAGCAGTTTTGAGAGACTTTATTGGTTTAACAGTTTTTTTCTTCTTTTTTTTTTAAATCAACTCAGCACAGTTTTGATAAATTTACAACACAGATCTTAGTGATGGACAGGGCTTCGTTAGGTGTGTAAATCCTCTGCAGACGAGCATATTGACAGAGTTGCCCTGGTTTGGGGTAGACCGATTGTCGAGGCCGAGGTAAGGACACGCTTTCTTAGAAAAACTGCGAAACAATAAAATCCTAAATCTCCTTCTAAGGCACTGTTCTATCCTAACGTCAGAGAGAACAGGGAGGACCGAGACGTCGGCAGGAGCCAGAACAGATCCTGCAGCTTCTATCGAGTGGATTGAGGATGCGAAAAAAACCCAAAAACATACGATCGGTCTGAACATCAGAGCTCCTCCTCAGTAACACTCATTCAAGAACAACAGGCATAATGCTTGGAGCTAAACGCATCCAGTTGTAGACAGATGTGGTACAAAAAAAAAAAAGAAACGTTGGACGGTATCTGGAGTGCGTTACATTCTTTAAGCCTTTTTAGTCAAAGCTAACACCCAAAGGCCTTGGGGGTGAACGTACAAATCCATCAGAAATAAAAAAGAAATCAATGCAAAGGTCCGAGCTAGTGAGCCGCTCAAGCCAAGGGGATAACCTCTGACGAGACGGCTGCACTTCGCCTCAAATGTAAGAGGAGTCGTCTTGTTGCCGCATCCGTGACTCCCATCACACCTAAAACACACCGCTGAAGGCTACAATATAGCCCATTAAATGAACACACTAGAGTGTGAGGCAATAATCAATAGTCAGTCTCACACCTGGTCCGTGGTTTTATCTTAAGAGTGACTGATGAAAGTTTAGCTTTCCAGGCCGCCGAGCAGAAAAGAAATTTAGAGCAGTAACGGAGACGTCTGTCCTCCACATCCATCCCAACATGGCTGCGTTTGCCTAATACTGATTATTTAAACAGTACAATAATACTTAAATACGTGTAGAAATTTCTTTTTAATTTATAAATCGCCAAATTTCACATTATAAAACACAAAATTAGCTGAAATGCATTTGCAGCGACGGGTGTGCCGTTATCCTCGTTAGTGGGGAAACACAGAGTGAACGGCCGTGACAGAAAGATGGTGCGCTTGTGTTACAACCTGATGAACAGCAAGACATTCAAGTTCAAGTCCTAAACAGTCACAAGCAGTATTAAGAAGCTCTGGAGCAGTTATTTCATAAAGGGCCTGACTTCACTTTTTATATCTTAAAGATTCTCAGTCAAGCTTTTATACTTTTGTTAGTAAACATAAATTCTATATACAGATGCAAAATTTTACAGAACCTAAATGAACTTCAAAACCAGCAATTCATTAGTTGTGATGAAACATTAACTAGATATTATATAATTGTAGAATATAATATCTATATTATATAGATATTATATTCTACAATCTAGATGTCAGATTGACCGTTTGCAGTTAGGCTATAGAGCCCCCTGGTGGGGAAGAGGGGGATCGCAGACGACAGGAACGAAACGATGGCTGAAATCTCAGCTGATACAGCAAACATGTCTGGTAAGTGCTGTTAGGAGCCTCGACGGGGGCGGCTTGGAACACGTACACTTGAAATCTGAATTTAGTGGGAAAACAGGTAACAGCCGAACCGACTCGTCGCGTCCTGCTTCATTAGTTGACGCGTGAGCGTGTGTCCTGGAATAATTTTAAACAAAAAGAGACTAAACAATGTGATGACAATAATTACAAAGGAGCCAAACTTAATAAATTACAACAACGCACCCCTCAAAAAGTACAAAAAAAAAAAAAAAAAAGAAAAAGAACAGGAAAAAGGACCTGAAGTGAGCACATTGAAGGAATATATGGAATTTCCCTGAAGCACAACATTTTTAATAGTACTACTAGAATCACATATTACTTTTTGGGGTGCAAATGAAGCACTGGGTAGTCTCTCTGCTTCACCTTGTGTTCTTCCCTCGAGAAGAGGAAGAGGAGGATGAGGAACGGAAGCTGGTCTGCTGCGGGAACCTTGACGTCGGGATCAGTGGGACAGGTTGTTTACAAGTGCAACGTTACAGAGGCGTCTCAGTGTCGGCTGGGCCGTCACATCTCTGGAAAGTCACAGACAGGCAGAGGTTATCCGCCTACCGTCAAACGACCGCCGCGGTGTGACGCTGTCCTCACCTGACAGGGCTTCTATGGGTTGTGCGGAGGAATGCAGAGTGTTCTCCTCGAAGGTCGCCCTTCCGGTCCCATCCGAACTGCCGTCGCAGTTAATGGAAACCTGGTTGCAGTCCTCTGCCTCAATCAGAGGCCGACTATTTGAATGACCGTTGATGTCGATCAGTCCCTCAAAGCTCCACTGGTTGGATTTACTGTTCAGACCTGAAACCAAGCCTAGCTTGTTAGAGTCCTCGTTCTCTTTAAACTCTGACCCTTCCACATGGCGGTCCTCAGGGCTGGAATGAAAACAGACAGAGAGGGAATGACAGCCATACCTGTTGGTGTTAGTTCATATTTTATTAATAATGCACGAAAGGATCACGTGTCTCGGATGCTCACCGCTCTGCCTGGACCTCGTCCGTGCTCTGGGCCTCGGTATCCTCCTTGTCGTCTGACTCTGGTTTTCCATTCACGCTGCCCAGAGGCTCCTCGCGCTGTTCCGCCTGGTCACCGGAGGACAGGCTGCACTCGTCTGCTTCGGCCTCCATGGTGTCATCGTTCAGCTGGTCTGTGACGTCGTTAGGAGAAAGATTTACATGAGCAATAAGTCACATGAAAATAAAAACAAATAAGCCATTTGCATCAGGTCACCGCAAACAAAAAAGGAGTGTTTGAGTTGTGTCAAAACGACATGAACTCTTGATGAAAAAAGCCACAAATCAACCCCTACAACACAATTGTGTTCATATCACATCACACCCTCCGCGTTTCTCAGAAACCTGGCATGAGCATGAAAGAGGCAGGAGAAGACTGACTGGTTTCGGAGTTGGTTTGGCTTCCTCTCTCCTCTTCGCTCTCGTGCGAGAATTTGTCCTCATCCCCTGCCTCTCTCTGCAAGAGACAGGAACATCTTCGTGACTCAAGGACAGAGCTGCTCCCACGCTCTTCTGCTGTGGCCACTCAGCCATGTTCAGGGTCAGGAACCGTGCCTCACCTTCAGGTCACCTTGGTCCCCTTTTCTGGTTCTCTTCATGATCTCTTCAATTCTCTGAAACGTGGAAATACGTTGGATTTAATGTGTCCATCAAAAAGCTGAATAAAGGAGGACTGCCACTGCCAGTCGTCTGACCACACCTTCTTTCTCTCCATTCTCTCCTGCTGGTTCTGCTGCATGATGCGGTCTCGCTCCTGCCGGACTCTCTCTGCCTCCTCCTGTGCCTTTGCTTCGGCCTCCTCCCGCTCCTTCTGGAGCTCGGCCTGTCTCACTGCCTCTTCCTCTGCCTGTCTCACGCGTTCTTCCTCTGCTCTGCGGGCCTCCTCCTCTTCTTTAATTCTCCTCTCCTCTGCTAGCTTCTTTTCCTCCTCCAGGCGTATGAGTCGAGCCTCTTCCTCTAAACGTTTCTCTTCTTCTTTTCTCAGCCTGGGAGATAAATTGAATGTAAATTGTCACCAGAATATTGACCTTTTGGGACCAACAGCATACCCAAACACTTACTTCTCTTCCTCCTCCCTCTGTATCCTGAGTTGCTCCTCTCGCTCCCTCTGCTCTCGCATCAGTCGACGGTTCTCTGCGAGAATCTTTGCGTGCTTCCGCAGCTGAATTGGTTCCAGTAGACGCTGACGTTTAAAAGACAAAAAAAGTGCAGATTCATGTTAATGTGATGCGGTTTAGCGGAGACCAGAGAAGACCACAGGTTAATACGGAATGATGCAGCATCACATTGACGGCATCTGTCTCAGACGTTTTACGGTATTCATATTTCTACACCAACAAATTTAGAGTTTTTCCCAAACAAAGCCAAAATAATTTCCTGTACAGTATGGCTGTGCCCAGCAGGTGGCGGCAACAAGACCGGGATTTGGAACGGGAAGCAACTGCAGCTAGTTAGGTATAAGTATGTAATCTATGTTAAATTATAACGCTTGACATCTAAAAAAAACATCTGCTACTGCCAAATAGAGAAGTTGAAATCACTAGAATTCTACTAAAAGTGATTTGGGCCGCTTTAGAATTTCACATTTCTGCTGCTGGGTTCATTTGTCCGTCGCAGGCGTCCAGGTTTCCAGAACAACAGTCTGTCTTGGCAAATATTGACCTTGGCAGTATAAAATTCAATCATTAACAATGATTTTAAAAATCTACATTTTTTTAAACCACCCTGCGGTTCTATGAAAACCAAAAAAATAGACATAAAATACTGATTTAATATCATGAATTGTGCTGATGGTGGGCTGCAGTGTCTGGTTCTAAAACGACTCACCGTCTTTATCCTTGCTCTTGCTGGACTCAGACAGCTGTGGAGACACAGCCTGGACGGGACAAAGGTCCTTGGACTTGGAATCCCTCTTTCGCAAGGTAGGGGGTCCTGTTGGGGTTAGAGCTGGTTTCTGTATAGGTGGGGGTTTGGTTGATGTAGACTGGGGGGATGCGGGACGCTGTTTCATAGTAGAAGGTGATGGAGGGCGTGCTTTGGAACTTTGCCTAAAGGAGAAATTCAAATTAGTGGGAGCTTGTTACTAATTCATTGAAAGATTCACTGGAGAAAAGTATAGACTTACTTGGATGCTGCAGGGGAGGGAGTTCGCTTCGGGGATGGATTTGGGGCTGGGGATGGAGAACGGTTGCGACCCAGTGAAGACGGGGTGGAGGGACTCTGGCCACGAGGAGAGCCTAACTGCTTTTCCTTCTGTGGTTGGAGAGACATTTGAAAAAATGTGACCAGTTCTTATGCACCTACTACATCCACCAAAGGCCATAAAACCTCCTATATCAGGTCAGCAGCGCAATGCTGTAATAACACTCATTCTAAAAGTGCTAATGCTTCAATTCTTTTTTCCAATAAGCTATTTTTCCAATTATCCAACAGTTGTGTCAAAATGGCACTAAAACGTAAATTCCTATTTCGGTTAGTATAACAATAAAAAAAGAAAGAACAGTAAATATACACCGTTAAAGTCTGGTCCAGAGCTGAAACATGACAGATACAGAATTCCACTAACAGAATATGCAGTACTGAATGATTTATGCTGTGAAATGCCTCAGCGGTCCCCCTTACCATCACCCCTCTCTGCAGATGGGAAAGATAATTCCATATTCCTCACTCTGGCACATCTATGCTCTCAATGCCTTTTTACTCTAAACAATGAAACGATACATTAGCACATAATATTTGGCTGCCAGGCCAGGGTGAGGTCTAATTTACATTTCATCTCGGATCCCTTATCGACGCTCTGACAGAGAGTGATTTTCACAATTGCAGATAATAACAGATCCTAACAAAGGCTCAGCGACTATGACCAATCTAATAACGTCAGAAAGCTGACGATGTTTGAATCTTATTTAAATTCTAAAAACCAGGCGAGCGTCCAGATGGGAGCACATTTGCCTGCGGTTTCAATCCCGCAGTGGCGTTTTGACAGGCAAATGTAGCTGAAAGGACGCACATAAATCGGGGACTTTGGACTGATTGTCACACAGTGAACTAAAGCAATAATGCTGTACAGTACACAAACCTACACAAACTCATCCGTGTCGCTTGTGTCAGGGGCTGTAAAATCAGCGGTTCTCACCAGAGATGGGTCGAGCGCTCCGTCGGCTGACACGGACGTAGTCATACCGCCTTTCTGCCGGTCGATGCTGCGGCTGCGCACGGGTCCACGTGGTGGATGCAGCGGAGTGGCGGAGGCTGAGCGAGGACACAGGTGACACTCTGGTAAAGGACAAAGTCATCGCAGGGGCCCAGGGAAGCATTATCGGTGGAGTGCGTGAGAAGCAGCCGGTGTGAGGAAAAATAAGCAGAAGAGCAAAGAGTTGAAGCAGGAAGGCAGGAGAAAATCAGAGAGGGATGGGTAGATGGTGGTGGACAGAGACGCAGGAAAGAAGATGGGGGGGGGACGGAGGGACGGACAAAAGCACACAAAGAAGCAATTGTTAGATTTGGCATTTTTAAGCAGGCAACAGCTTAATATGTAAGGCTTTGATTGGGACGGAGATTACTGGACATGTGAGCAAGGACAGCAACATTATGACAGAAACCCCAGAAACAAACATTAACACAGCACACCAGAAGCACACTGGTACTCTACATACACCACACATACGCACGTGTTAGTGCAGCACATGAGAAATGACAGGGTCGGTGACAGTGGGCTGACTATAATCCTGCCATCATGCAGCAACTTTTTAAAATAATGAACTACTAGAAAGCTTTTCATAGCTGCCCTTAGATATAGACAATCTAAAAAGGAACCAATCTCAGACATTTAAAAACAAGACCGGATGATTGATTTGTTTAGAAAGTTGCCTACAACTGGAAAGGCAACTATAGAAGAACAGTTTCTTTAGCATTGTGTTCGAGTGCAGCCAATATTTAGTAACAAATGTAAGTAGAGTTGTCCATCGGTCACGAGCTTGCTGTGTCAGATTGAGGGATTAGCCATGATAATCCTGGGCTTGGGGACTCTCCCTGCAGCAGCCTGCTCACAAATGGGCCGTAATTCGATCTGACTGCAGTGAGCGCCTGCAGTGGGGCAACTATGAGGCCAACCCTTCTGTGAGCTTCGGTCATCGTTGCTAATGCAGATGTGTCATGTTTCCCCTGTGGTTATATTTAGCAAAAAAAAAGATCAATTGGCACTAATGGGTGAGTAATGGAAAGTCGATAACTGTCACCTGAACCCAGCACAGGAAACACGTGCGTAGCTTTACAGTCAGTGACTTACTGTACTTCTTTCTCTGTGAACAATATTTACTGTTTTTTTAATAATAAATTGTTTATAATGAATAGATCACAGAGTATTGCTAGTGCATATGTAACTCACTTAATTTAATTAATTCAGATTCAGCCCTGTCTGCATCTTGGAAATACTACCTACTACCCTTTTTGGTACCACGCTACCAGTCTCCTGCAAGCTGGTCCAATGAGCAGGACACATGCAACACTCTGAAAACAACAGGTAAGCAGCTTAGAGCAAATCTCTCCGCATGGACTCAAGCACTCCTCAGATGCAGCTCACAGCCAAGTCGGTCTTATTCGGCTCAGCACACAACCTTCGATTGTCCCAAACCTGGGAACGCATGTGAGCCGGACCTGTGTGCATGTTTCTGTGAATATTTACCGAGGAACCACCCCTTCTAACGTGACCGAGCACTGGTGCAAATAAACACTTACTTTTTTGACATTCTATGGTTCCAGAGGCTGCGCCAGCCACCAGGGCTGTGGTTGGCGCAGTTGCATTAAGACTACATTTACAAACAGGAACACTGCTAAGAGTTTGTAAAGGTTGTTGCTATCCCTCTTCTCTGTCAGGCTCTTTTACACCAAGGTTACCTGGAGCATCTTTTCCGTCAGCTGACAGGGTGGCGGCACTCTTGCTCCTAGCTAGTGAGGCCTGGGTGGGAGTGAGCAGACGACTAAGGACCCCTCCATCCACAGTGCTGGACGGTGGCCTGCGAGCTACTCGGCCAGAATAAAATCACCCGAAAATAAGAGGACACAGAAAGCCAAGAAAAGAGGAATAGGTGAGATTGGGGATGAAAGCAAAACAAAGGGGTGGGTGTGGATTAAACACAGAAAGATCACCATACGATTTAACCAACAGTAAAAAATAGGAACCAATAACCATAAATGAGGTCTCGATAATCTCACTTTGACTGTCTTTTTCTACTCATTTCCTCTGATTATTAATAAAATTGAAATAAAAAGATGTCAAGGAAAGAGTAGCGAGACTACTTGAGGGCTTGAATTTACTGCTTGGTAAACTTTGGATTAAACAGTATTGTTTATGAAAACAGCTAAATCTATGGTTTCTTGGAGCAGAGAGAGGTGGGCTGGTGGGCAAAAACACACCATTAGTAAACTCCAGACAACAGAGGAATACTCCCGGGGAGGAAGATGTGAAATGAATTAAGCCAAAGACCAAAAGTGATTGGGGATTTAAGGGTAGCAGACAAGAGAACAGTTGCCTCTGCTGTCCTGACTTTTCTACGATTTAAAAAAATGCAAAGTACCCAATTTGGAATTTCTTTTAAGCCAAGAACAATGATCTACACAAAACAAGTGAGCTCTTATGGTTTGGCTCCGCTTGATTGCACAGCAGGGGCAAAGAAGCTCTTGCTACTATTTAACTGTGGAAGGACCAATTCTGCAATCAGGAGTCCGTCGTTACTAAAGCCCAAAAAAAAGAGAGAAAAGAAAATGACGAGTTGTTTCTTTTTTTTCCCCCCTCATTAGCCTCGTTGTCCTTGAATGCCACGTTTTAAAAAGCACAGCTCTACTTAGAGGCCCTTACAGACATCTGTTGCAGACAGAGCTTTGTTGTTATCCACACGGCAGCACTTCCTGCTGCTCTGCACTAAGGTAATGAAAACCTGCTTTGACTTAATCCCAAATTTGATTGCAGCCATTTAACATTTGAGGTTACGTTACAAGAAAAAAAAAAAAAAAAAAGAATTATGTACATCGGACAAAAGATATATATATACGGTTCCTATGCTACACACTTAAACCAACATGCGTACATTATCAACAAACAGTTTGGCTGGAACACAAACAGAAGGCTTTTGGTTAATTGTAACACACAGCGCACAGTAGGTTGCTGTGGTCGTGGGGAGGGGCTATGGTGCGATGACACGGACAAACACCACACTGAAGCACAGTCCCAGTGCCACAAATCCTGCTATGAGGTCATCTAGGGGAAGAAAACAATTAACACTTGTTGAGAACAAAACAATACGCCATGTTAGTGCAGGTTCCTGCGCTCATTGGAACCTGGAGAAACACTTAAGGAGGAGGAAACAGCAAGTGTTAGTGAGAAGCAGTACAGGCTTAAGAAGGTTAGAGCACCAGCTGAGTAAAGGATTCGAGAACCGTCAGCGAGTCGCAACCGCGCCGTAACGAAAAGCCCAGCGGTAATCCAGCAGTCATTAACCAGCATTAAGCAGAGGAGACTGAATGACATCAGTGGTTATCCTTAGAGAACTTGCTGTAAAGGTGTTTTTAAAGGCAAGCAAATTTAGAAAAAGCACGCTGTTAACACCACAGCATTGTGAGTGTTAGTCCAAAAGAAAGACCTATGCAGACCTTGGGCAAAAAAGAGAGAGGAAGAAAGACAGCTAATTGCTGATGGTTCATGCTAGCCACCTTGATCTTCTGACGTCCCCTTGTCCGACTTTGTGGGGGTCTGGGCTCTGCTCACACTGACGCGTGTGAGAGACGAACTCCTCTTCTTCATGGAATGGCCTGAGGGCACGCAAGTGGAGTTGCAGGCAGTAAGGCACTGGTACGGTTCCAGAGGAATTCCCAAAGACACTTTACACATCATGTGCTCTTCATTTGCTATGATGCAAGTCACCAGGGCAGCGGGGTGCAGATGATGTCCACGGTCAACAGACACACATTTAACTGCCCTGTTCTAACACACCTCCTAAGGCCCTAAATCAACGCTGTACGGGACCCTTTCTGTAGAGACTTAAAAGACTGTTTCAACTGTCAATGTGTAAAAATTAGGAGGCCTTTTGGCATTAGTGTCCACACAGAGTATTAGATGTTCAAAGGGTATTTTTTTACGTGTTATTGCTAGATGGAAAGGGGATTATTGGCACCTGTCTCTTCCACTTGAAGTTTTTTGCCATCTTCCTTACTGGCCTGAGCAGCACTGATATTGCTAGGCAACCGGTTACAAGAGGAACTTCTCGGTTTAATACCTGAGAGACAACGACGAAACACTAATTACTGAACTCATGCAGCAACCTCCTCTATTTAAAAAAAAAAATATATATATATATATAATATATATATATATATATATATATATACATAATATACATATATCCAATAGACTTATTAAGGAAGATATAAATAAATATGCATCACAAATCACCCAGACAGAGTAGAACATGGAGGCTATGCCAATTTAATAGTTATTTAATAACCGAAGAGAGCTATAGCTCCTTATGTAAAACTGTGAGCTAGTGTGTAAAAACCTTAAAATGGAGCTCAGAGGTTGAGGTTTTCTGCTGCCATACAATTTCGGAAAGAATCTAAATTTATTCCAGAAATTAAGTGAATAAATTTATAATCCAGTCTGACTGGTAACTTTGACACAACGCGGTCAACGTACAACACATAATGAAGGAGGGAAAAAAGGTTTAGCAACAGAAGTGGTGTGAAGGGAGGGAGGGATGCAGGTGACTTACTTTTGTCGGGAGATTTGATGAGGGTGGTAGAGGAGGATAGGCGTTTGCTGATGCTAGCCTCAGGAGGTTGTTTCAGGTTTGTAGTGGATGTGGAGCGCTTGTCTACCATAGAAGGGAGGAGGAAAAACAGACAATGGAGGAAGGATTTACACAGGAGGTGGACTAAGAGAGTGGGCATTCGGGCACAAATGCAAACAACAATCCACACTTTGTGACTCTAAGGTCAAAATATTTACAGTGACAATTTATTTCAAATACCGGACATGTACGTATACGTATAAACAAAAATCAGGGGGGGAAAAAAGGAAAGATTAGGAAACCAATGATGCACTATGCACTCCGAAATCACAGTGAGAGTTGGCTGTGTCACATAATCCAGAACTGACATTAGTCAGGTGCTTCGCCGTGCGCCTCCATGCAAAGGTGGCCACGTGTCCTCCAAGTGTTCCACTGTGCCAGTGAGTAAAAACCTAAAATTAAAAGTCCAGCTATTCACCAACTTCAGTGCACATTCAGAACACAATTAGTGAGAAACTGCCAGTTAGATTTTCAGGTGAGTGTCAGTGGGATGGTGGTAGGGGGGAGGGGGGGACTGTGGGGAGGGGGTAAAGCAGGTAACCAAGCCATGTGCCAGTGCCGCTCCATGCTGTGCTGCTACTTAGAGCAAATTAAACGCAAAACAAAACCTTGTCGGTTCCTTGGTGGCTTTTCTGGCGAGGCAGGGGAGACAACTATTGCTATTGGAGATGAGGCAGTGACATCTGCCTCTCCTGTGGGAAAAGACAGCCCTCTCAGAAACGCAAAAACACAAGCTGCTGAGGCACTTTACATACAAGAGAGAGGAAGTGGCGTCTGATTGGTATTGTGTTTTCATTGGAGAAACAGTTAGAAAAACATTAGGATGTTCAAATCATGCTTTGGGAAGCCTCCAGTTAATCCAAGATGCTACAGCTAGAGTTCTGACGGGTACTGACGAAAGAGATCACACGACTCCTGTGCTGGCTTCTCTTCATGGGCTGCCCTTGAAATCAAGAACAGTTTTTAAAATACTTTTTCTGACCAAAAAGGTCCTAAAAGGCCCAGCTCCATCCTAACTAGAGCAGCTAATAGCACCAAAGGAACCAAATAGAATGCTCCATTCTCCGAATACTGGCTAACACGTGGTAATCGGAATCTCCAAAAGTAGAATGGCTGGTCACGCGTTTAGCCCCCCTGCTGTGGAACCCTCTTCTCTCTTCTCCTGTAGGTAAGTCATTAACACATTTTCTCAGGTCATTTTGTGAGCTTTCCCCCCACTTCTCCTCATGTATCTGCAGGTATCGCTGATTCCATAGGTGTGCACTGACCTGCCACTTCACTCTAGCTTTGATTCCTCTACATAATGAATGTATTTAGACGCATTTCATTTCTCTTCTCTTTCTTTCCCCCCCCCTTTCTTCAGCGAGCGCATCAGTAGGAAGGCCCTGCCCCCGAGCCTGGTTTTGCTCAAGGTTACTTCTGTTTAAAAGAGAGTAGTCCCTACCACTGTTGCTTGTTGGGGGTCATCTGCTGGCTTTCTGTAAAGCACCTGGAGACAATGTCGATTTCAACACACTATGTAAATAAAGATGAATTAAACCAAGCCAAACACGGCCACACCCAGGGCCTAAAATACACCAACAATGTATATTCATGATTGCAGTAACAGCTGAGCAAACAATCATCAGCTGGCACCACAGAAGTCATAAGATTAAAAAAAAAAAACCTCAGTCTTACAAGTTTGTTTGCTGCAAGAGTTAAAAATAAAAAATAGAACAAATAGATCATTAAAATGACCGTTCTTTAAAAGTACTACTCTATCTAACAAGTTCAGAGCCGAGGCTAACTGATTTTTAAATATTTGCTGAAAGTTGGTGTACAGTATATCAGAGCAAAACATCTATCTGCAATCTTATAAAAAACATGTTAACTTCAAAACATGCAGGAAAGAACAAACTGGAATGTTTGGAGCTCTGTCTCAGCCCGCTTCTAAACGGGTTCTGCATCAGGGCCGACAAAAAGTAATTTTGTTCAGAGATGCACAAAAAAACCTACCGGTAATCATGTAAACTGCACAGGCCTGTACGCTTCACTAATTCAACCACTTCTTTGAGAGCAAAGCAAACGTACCCGTCCTTCCCTCGGAGTCTGTCAGTCCTCCCCACGACCATCGTTTCTGCCTCTGCTCTACTCGCTGACTGCGTTCCTGTGTCCGCCGCATGACTGCCTCGAAGTGCTCCTGCGGCGTTATAGGGAGAAATGAAAAAGATATTTACATTGCCGTCCGCCTAATCACAAAGCTTAAAACCAGATTATATAACACCGTGCATCAATAACATGTTATTGTGTGACTTAATCTGTTTAAATGACAACAGTGACATAAACTGTGCATTAGCATCGCCTGCACTGAGGCCCTTATTGCCCTACGTACCTTTTCCTCTTCCTGTTTTTGCTTCCTCTTCTCCTCGACAGCCTGTCGTTTCTGCTCCTCCTTCCTCCGCTGTTCCTCGACCTTTTTCTGACGCTCCTCAATTTGGCGCTCTACTTGAAGCTTGGCTTTACGCTCTCGTTCCATGATCTGAGACCCTCGCAAAGCTGGCCGAAAACAGAGCATATGCAGCGTGCGTGCATGGACAGAGTGTGCATGCGGGTATAAAGCCAGTCATTAGTGTGCCATGTTGTTATACATGCAAACATGCATTAGCGGTACTACTGTCATTTTTTTATTTCACGGACATATCGTCTCCAATCTAAGGCCGATACCGGACCATTTATTCGTAACTGTGGATGATTAAAAATTTTGATAGCTGTCAAACAAATACGGCATTTGTTTTGACATCTGACACAGCAATCTCGGTTATGGATTTAAAATAATCTCACAAACACAACAAAAGCCCTCCCTTACCCTGCTGTTTGTCTGCTTCCTCGCGTCTCTCCTTGGCCACTCGCAGGCGGTCGTCTATTCGTAATGAGGCACCGTCGATGACTAAAAGAGCACACATGGACACCATTAAAAACCATGTGCTGCAAAGCGTGTTCAGGAATGAAATGAGCGGATTAAATTGCAGGACAGCGTTTGCATCAGGTACTACTGTCATGTGACTGCCATTAATAAGCTTTGCCAACTGTTACAGTAATGAGATGATGATGACGAAGTTACACCTGAGGTGGTAGAAGCATTTTGCGAGGCCTGTAATTCAACTCAGAGACGACACAGCAGTGACTGCGCAGCATCCGACATTCTGTGCCGTTTACCTGGTTTACACCCCTGAGGGTTAGCCGGTGGGTTAGCTGTAGGTCCTGGACTGTTCCCCGCGAGGCTACGCCGCTCTTCGGCCTGTGCCTGTGCAGCTGCAGCTGTGTGGAAGACAAGATCAAATTAACATACAGAACTGCGTGTCTGACAAAACATTTCGAATACTGCAGAATAACTCCTCCTTTAATTCTTTTAACAAATCAATTGCAAGTGTTTTATTTTTTTTCCTCCAGAGGAATGCCGATTCGGGATCTTAAGCGACAGAACAATCCGGCTATTGAAGGCATCACGCCCCACTCACAGCCAGCACTATAGTGAGCCCTACACGGCCTTCTGTCACGGGCCCAGAAGAGCAGGCAGCTGAAGACAACATTCGAACCTTTGTGTGCGTTCTGGTGCACAATCGCTGCTGCAAAGTAGCATAACCAATAAACTAAATGATATATTTCAATAAAACAATTGCAACCCAACGTCATTGTTCAGTAGGACTGTTTTTGGAGCATGCCGATGACCACAGAGAACCCATGACTAAGAGAAACAGGAGCAGCAAGGAAGGAAAGTGAGGACATGATCCAGCTGAATGAGCATTCCAGAGGTTTTCCCCTCGCTCTTTTTACTATTCACAAATTACATTCACATCAGTGATTTGCAACGTCGCACAGCCGTAAGCAATTAATCAGACACGCAACAATTTTCACAAGGTTGCTTCCATGAACTAAAGCATTTTGACCACTTCTTTTTTCTCTCCCCATTTTTTACTTTCATCAAGACTAGTGCATATACTCTGATCTCTAAGACAGCAACAAGAAGCCTTGTGACAAAGAACTCTATTTGCAAAAGTCAACATTCAGGAGACGCCTTCGTGAATGTGAATGAAGACGTTAACAATCGTAGGTGACGTTCAGAACGACAGACGTGCTGGAGATGAAACCAAGATTCATTTGGAGTAAAATGAAATATAAAAGGAACGGCTCTGGGGAAAGAAGAGCCCACAAATGACCAGCATTTCAATCTAACAAAGCACGCTTGGCTGTAGTTCTAAAGAGTGAAAAAATGATGCTAAACGACCGCTGACCATCAATTCAATGTCAAGTACACGCGACATGGAACCTTAAAGGATCTGCCTCTCTGCCTTGGCGCTGAGTTGTCTGATGTCGGTGTCACGCGAGACATTTCAAGTACACAGCCTGATGAGATAACCGCGCACGTGCGGCTAATCTGAGGGTCATTCAATGTTAGGCAGTTTGGGTTCATTCAAAATATCCACAAGAAGGCGCCGGCTCCGGACGTAAACGATCAGAAAAGTGGATAAAAGATTTAAAACATTCAGATTCGTTAAAAAAAAAGCTGGGACACATTAAAGGAAAGTTCAGGAAACGGCCGTGCTGTCTTTAGTCTCCCTTGAGGCAGCCCTTGACTATCAGAGCATGTGTGTCGCCAACGGGGTCGTGTAGGACGCCTCAGGGATACTTCCTTCATTTGCAGCATATTTGTGATGACAAAGCTGACGCGCAAGGAAATAAAAACATACTTTTAACATTCACAACAGAGAAGATCGAGGACAAAAACCACCCCGAAATATACTAATATTACAGAGCACTGGACAAGGCTTCTGGCTTAACAGTAGAAAAATGGTAAATGGTGTCAAAATCGTACACCAAGAACAAAACAGGCCACCCAGCCAGACACAGAGAAGACTGGAGGATGTACGTAACACAGATGTTGCCTTTTACATAAGGGAAAATGGTTAGAAGAATAACATGAGCACCATGGAGAAAGACACTTTCCAGGGTTTGACAAAATCACACAAACAGATAAAAATGGCAGTAACACACAGGCAGTGCAGTATTTTTTTTTTTTAAACTACGCAACAGGGTAACGGTTGCTAAGTGACACAAGAGGGAACTCCGGGTGGATGAGCTCCTCGACCATGTTCAGGCCCGTATCAATGACGGCGCCGACTCTGAAATGAGATGAGTCAGATCATGATAATGAGAACAAAATAAAGATCTGAAGGATCTCTCTTTGGACTGAATATTGAGACACATTTTAAAAACAAAACAGTAGAGTGAATCCAAGCACAGAAACGCCCGAGCGTGGGTGCTTATTTCCTGCAACTGCAGCGCATAAATATTGATTGATTGTAGTCCACACTTTAGGGTCCCATTACCACCATCACACGTTTGCATTTCAGCTGTGGTTTGTCTGCGTTTTACGTCAATAGAAGGCAGAAAAACCTTGAATTAGGTGACGTGCGTAGTTTTTGTTGTTTTTATTTGCAGCTGGTTCTGACGGCTGTCCTGACTCGGGGCTGATGTCACGTGTGGGACGGCCCTGTAGGCGACACGGAAACAAACCCAGAAAATGACCAGGTGCAATATTAAACTGTTACCGCAGCTCACCGAGTCTTCGGAGGCAAGGTATGACTGAATAAGTGTGCTGGATTGAAGGATTTCCAAACCTATAATCTATTTTCGTGGCACGTTATCACACGAACGACATTTGAACAGAACAAATGTAACATCAAAAGTCATGTGGTGCTTTAAATAGAAAGAAATTCAAAGATGGGATGGTGAGTTCCCTTGTTCCCCCTTGGTTACCGTTAATGAACAGGTCTAGTTGGGTTACCGTGGAAAAGATCATCAGATTTTTTTTGTACTTTTGGGTGTTAGTTGTAGTTTGGCTGCACACAAACAGAAAGAACTAAGTCAGAAAAGAAAATCTGCTGTTTGAGACATCTTAAATATGCAAATGGGAGAGTAAAGGGAATGTCTGCAGCGAGAGCATTCCGGAGAGGGGCTGTGATACTGAACGCTCCATCTCCCCTAGCTGGAAGGTTAGGGGACGAGCATAAGGAACAGCGAGCAGGTCAGCGTCAGTCAGGGCAGGTGTGAAGGCACCTGCAGGTGAGCAGGAAGACTTGACTTGAGGGGATGAGGGGGGGGTGTGTTTGCTGCCAGGGTTGTGTATGGGAGAAACTACTGGGAGCGAAACTCTGGAGCTTTTAGAGTCCTTCTGGGGCTTTGACGTAGTCAAAAAAGGCCTTTTTAGCACTAAGGCTACTCAAGGATAACTTAATTCAACAGGACGGGAGGTTTCCCAGAAAGAAAACAATTAATGAACTCATTTGCTGAAGGTTTGGAGTACTTATTCCTCCTCCACATCCTCTAAAGGAATTTTAAATTCTGGTACATTTCTGCCGGTGTGTACGGTGGAAAAGCGGGGGTGGATTAAGTCTCCTTTCTGATCCTTCCTCACGGTGCCCGACTGCGCGCAGGACAATTAAGAAGATTGTTGCATGCTGACAGGAAGTGTCTGGCCAGCCAAATGAAAGGGTTAATAATCATTTCCTACTCACTAAAAGTAACTTCAGCTTCAACCAAAGGCTGATATATTCATGTCTGATAAAGTCACTAAATTAAGTGATATAGTTTAAGCATGTTTTTATCCAGCCAACAGTGACAACTTTTATGTTTTGGTACAGAAACTGAGGAAAGTAATAGCGCTTTTCACCGTACCCGGTGGCAATAAAAAGGTCAATATTCGGATAGCACCGGAGATACGTGCCCACGCGCACGTGCTCGCACATGAACAACCACAGTGAACCTTCCACGGGATTACTCCAGACCTGTTCATGCAATGGTAAGCTCCAGCTATTCGCAGTATTGGCAGGATAATGGCAACACATCCTGGTTTCCTCTGGCCCGTGTGAACCGCACCGTCATGATGGGACAGGCGCCAAAGGCTCCAACAGCACCACCAACAAAACCGAGCCAATCTGACTAACAACGTATGACCTTTATCGTTAGGAGACGCGGGTTTGATTCATTCCCTTCATTTCACTCCAATCAGTCTCCAACCGCCTGAAAGAGGATCCAAGCGTTCTCCAACCCTCTCAAGCACACTGCCACTGTTTTCATAAAACCGCAGAACTGGGTGGACGTAAATTCCAGGATCGAAGGGATAGAATAGAAAAGTGAAGGGAAACAGGAAGACGTTTACTGCTGAATATTGTCCAGTTGGTGCCAGGTGTAAAACACGCCTCCACCCACATCGGGTATGCTAAAAACCCCCCAAAAACCACTCAAACCTGTCAGCCAGCGTGATAACAAACTGTGCATTCATGCCCACAGATGCAGACGCCGCAAACATCCACGTCCTAGTCTGGATGGGGTCAGCTGAGGCTCAGAGAAGCAAGAATGGAGACTCAGCTCCAGGATGTGCAACATTAACACAAAAGCAGCGTTTAAAAGCAACTGCAGAGCTAATCCGGACCAGCCTTTGGCTAAAGGCCGTCCAAAAGAATCAGCCAGGCAGTCTCTTATCAACGCCTGACACTCCAGATTTATCTCAAATCCAGGTCAAACATTGTTGCAGTGTCCACCCTCCCTGCAAACCTGTGGATGTGGGGGGGTCGCGCCATATGTCGCCATACATGCGTAAATGTCCGCCTGGTTACGAGTTCACTGGCAGACGGTATAAAGAAGGAAGCTCCGAGCCTGCTGATGTGAACCGGCTGACAAGGAGCTGAGTGGGAGTGGGGGACATTTGTCTGAATACTTGTCTGACGTGACGACTTTTGATACACGACTGAATGAGATTACTCTTGACAAATTTTGTCGCAACCGATTAGAGTTTTACCAACACCTAAAATAACCAGGGTTAGCTTGGTTACCACTAGCATTAGGAATGCGTATGCAAAACGACACGCCGCCGAACTTATATGTTGGAAATCACGATTAAAATGAGTTAAATTAAACACCGAAGCTACGCTTGGCGTGCTAGGCGCCACAAGTCCAGAGTATGTCATCCGGCTTTAATGTACAACTTAGTTGGTAACTTTAGCTAACTGCGACCAATCTACTGAGGTTTACAACAGCACCTTTACACACAAAAGCTTTACTTTTCCAACTCAAATCAATGAAAGAAAGGAAACGCACACTTTGGGCGTCCATTGTCGGCAGGTAACAGGGGGCAGCGAGCTAGCAGTAGCTAGAAAAGCTGGTCGCGTCGCAACACGTTCGAAACACCCGGCAGTCGCCCGCACAAGTTCCAAACTATCTACAACATTACGCGGAACGACTCGAATAGGATAGCAACAGGACTGTCAACGGTTTACTTACCCATTTGGGCTCGCAAGCCTTTGAGAGTCGTAGCACCCTCCGCCATTTCTATTAAGTTTCCCTTCTCTGTGTTTTTTTCAAAAGCAGGGGCGCGTAACACATCGTTATCGGGCCGGGAGGCAGAGACGGACACCGCGGGGACGTGGACTGCACAGATAGGACGAGGGGCCAGGAGGTCCCACTCGGATAGCGCGTCAAAAAATTGAAAATTTGGTGACAACAGCAAGGTCAAGCAGGTTATTATGGTCATTTCTGCGTATTCAATTTAGTTCCAATTTCATTTATTTTATTTAAATAGCACCTTTTACAATAAAACTGTGATTTACAAAGGCCGAAAGCCAGAGCCTGAAGCCCTCGGTAAGCATAGTGGCAAGGAAAAACTCCCTTTTAACAGGAAGAAACCTTGTGCAGGTTTACAAGAAGGAACTATCCTGCCAAAGGTCGGCTGGGTAAAGGAGAAAAAGAGGGAATAAAAGCGAGAGGAAGAGAGAGAAAAACGAATATATAAACATGGCAAACATGTGCATGCATTCATAAATACATAGGCAAGTTTTTTTTAATTGAAAAAGCGAACAGCATAGGCAATATTCAATACAACAGAACTTTCTTTGGCTAAAAGAGGGGGGAAATCCCATTGTGTACAGAGATCTCTTTAATTTAGGTCCAGTGTTGTGAATGTCTTTGTCATGAGGCAAATAAAAAAAATTGCAAACCTAACATTGCTAAATTTACTGAAAATCATTGAAATAAAGACAAATGCCACACAGTGGTAAAATCTAAAATACCAGCCCCTTTGGCTTTGTGGATGACAATAATTTTAAGAAGAGATTTCCTTGGAGTAACTTGAAAATATCACATAATAGAGCAGTGAATGATAAATAAAAAATAGTAACAAAATTGGAGTATTTAAAAAAATAAATTGAGCCCAAAAACCTTGGCAACGCTTTTGGAGTGGATCATCGTCGTTAAAGACGATCTAACAACATGGC
>CAAE01015008.1:1684089-1696625 GCA_000180735.1 Tetraodon nigroviridis | reverse complement strand
CAGCTAGTTGTTGATCAAAAGCGCGCCCCCTAGCGCGCACGACACCTACTGTTTGAAATAATAACGGTACTTTAGCAAAAAAGATCTCTAAAAGAGCCTAAAAAGAAAAACACAAAATGATACTTTGCTCCACATTCATTTATGTTCACCCAACTTCCCGGGATTAAAATTATACATATTTTCTAAATGATAGTTAAAGACAGGATTGGTCTTCTAAAGCCAGTAAACTTGATCCTATTACAACTCTTCATGATTATATTTTTTAAAATTACTTTGAATAACAAAATCTTACCAAATTTGCTGGGATCTTGATCTGCAGGGCCTGCAAGTGTCAGTAGGCACACCAGGGAGAGAATGAATATTTTTCCCAGTGCACTATGTCCTCTGTCTTGCGATGAACACTGCGGCCCCTGTCCTGGTGCGTCTCACATGCTTTTGCCAGAGGGCCTCTCATCTATTTTACATGGTAAACAGGAAGTAGCACCACAGGGTTCAATTATGGCTCAGAATGAGGTGCAAGTTGGGGATCTAGTTTTACACTTTAGAAGCTTGAAAGTCAGCCTTCTGGGTAGCTGCCTTTAAGGCCGGTTTTTGTGCTGTCAGATCTTAATTGCTATAGGTCATTTCCAGCTGTGTGTATCTGTCTTTTTTCTTTTACATTTACTGCTGCTGTCTTCCCTCAGGATTAATGACTGTGTTTTGAGTTGTTTTTTGTTCTCAGGGTTACTTTTTTTTTAATCTTCTGATCTATTTGTCATGAAGTTGTCCCTGTTTTTTCTGTCTTGTTCTTGCTTGCCAAATCCCATTATCTAGAATCCCATTTGTGCTGGTATATCATTCAAAATTTTCAGATAAACTTTACAAACAATATGCAAAAGAAATACACTTGTCCAAATACACTATTTATTTTAACTTCAACAGTAATTCCCTCAAAAAAGCAGAACGGTTCAAATCTTAGTGTCCCCACAATGAACAGTCTGCTAACCTGTAACAGTGTCATGGTGCAATGTGGGTCAAAAAGGTTGCATTACACTTGCAGCCATGACAACACACCCCATCATTTGTTCACAACAGATCGTTGTACACGAGTGACAACTCTAGGACAGGGCAGGAGCACAGGAGTGCGTAGGTGGAAGTGCACCGGTACTGGAAGAGGTCCTGGAAGTTCTGGAGGTGACCCAGGACCTGAGGCAGGACACCCAGATATTCTCCTCGTCCTTTTACTGTCGCTCAAGGAGCCAAGCAGCCGGAACAAGGCCTGGACTGAGTCGTAGACTATGGTCTTCCCTGGATGCAGACATTGAGAAGTAACAGAAGAAATTAAAAATAGTGAAGGCAAACACCCATATTTTCTATACACACAGCCACTTCCTATCTTGCTTTGAGTTTCTGCTCCATCTGTAAAATATAAGTCTCTTTATTCTTACACATAATATTATCTTAATAAACCCACATATTTAATATATTATATCCTAAAATATGTCTTACCTCCTGTGTCTGTGCTTGCCTGTTTTTGTGTAAGACTCTCAAAATTTTAAAAAAGCGAATGATTATTTACATGGTAGCTGATGAATGTAAACTGAAGGCAATTGGAGTGTGTTATTTTTAAATCAATTGATGCGGTCTTAAAGTTATCAGGGGTCTTAGAGGGGTCTTCCAACTGGTTAGGCCCTCCCTCTGCCGGGTCATCAGCAAACCTGAGGATTAGGGATGCAACGGGGCATCTGGAAAAGCTGTGTAAACTCCTAATCAGGTCAGGCTCACAAAATACTGATAGTTGGGGGAAATGTCAGATGTCATGAGTCTGGCTTACTGCGCCTCTCAGCTGTCAGAAGAAAAGCCCAGAGCAGAAGAACAGCGAAGGAAATGGAAGAAGCCCGCTGAGCCAATCCGGATGACTGTGAAGGTCTCCTCTGTTACTCATCAGTGTAGAAGAGGAGACATATCGCAATCAACGCATGAGTTGAAAAAAAAGACCTGTCATGAAAATCAGTAAATTACACTGTTCTCTTTGGGTCCTCGGACATCTCCTGCGGTGCTGGTGACAAAGTTCTGCGGAAGATTTCCAGTTGTTAAAAATGTTTAAAACAACATAATAACATTATTAAACATTGTTGTTATTGTTCTGCCTTGACTAAAGAACACAGAACAGCTCCATGGATGGCTCTGAGTTCCTAATACCTGCACAAAGGCCCCCCTACCCACTACCCGCACCCTCCTCCCTAGCCGGCAAAGACCACACTGCGCGTCCCTAATGGGTGAGCCTGCAATCAGGAGATTGCGCTGGGTGCAACGCAGTCCTGAGAAAGGTGCACAATAAGTATCAGAGCCTGTAAAGAAGGGTAATAACAGACAGAGTCTAACCTCTGAGAGCTGTTCTCTTGGGTCACATACAGGACATACAACACATGATCCACCTGGGTGGAGGAACTCAGCCTGGTCGCAGCTGGACTCGGATTTAGTCAACACAGCAGATCTGAGAACGTGCGCAATAAAGGTGTTAATGTTTCATGTCTGAAACCCTAATGTATGCGTCGATTCACAACAGGAATCAATGTAAACATTTAGCTGGACTTTTTTTTTTACATTTTATTTTGAGGGAATATAATTTCAGTGCAGTTCAGTACGCGTACAATAAAAAAATAGATAAAAATGCCATCTAACCATTTTTATGTCTTAAGCCTTGGACCAATGAATGACTTTCAGGTGTCATCTATTTTTCTTTCCATCACATCATTTGCATAATTTCACAGAATGGCGAGAGAATAAAGTAAAAAACAAACAAACTAACTAAAAAAATCTGTAATTGCACAAATAACCCTTTAACATCACTCATGATGAACGTTTTTTTCCTGAGGTAGAATTTAACAGCTGTAGTACATATTTTGACCACACTAAGGGAGTATAGAGCTATTTAAAAAAGAAAAACAAACCAATCTAATCTCACTCCCTACAGGATATTGTGACTATAAAAAGGTGCACTTGATTATTTCCCTCTGTAAATGAAGCCTCTAATATATTTGCTTATGTGTGTGATACACAGGAGAGATAGAATAGAATAGAATAGAATAGAATAGAATAAAATAGAATAGAATAGAATAGATCTTTATTCGTCCCACAGTGGGGAAATTGCACTGTTCCAGCAGCAGAAACGTTGGAGAAAAAGTACGAAAGTGCAGGAAGATTTGTGACACTATGTACACCAATAAATATTATATACAGGCTTTACATGGAGTATGGGTGTGAGAGGTATGTACACGTGGTTTGTCAGTCCTTGTGGAGGACCTAGGAAGCAGCGTTGAAGAGTCTGATGGCTGTGGGGAGGAAGGACCTGCGGTAGCGCTCCTTCTTGCTCTGAGGAGGCCTCAGTCTGGCGCTGACGGCGCTCCCCAGGGTCTCCACAGTGTGGTGTCGGGGGTGGGCGGTGTTGCTTCTGATGGACGTCAGCCTGGCCGACGTCCTTCTGTCCGCCACCTCCTCGATGGAGTCCAGGTTGCAGCGCAGGACAGAGCCAGCTCTCTGAACCAGCTTGCCCCCAACACGCGATGGCGTAGAACACTGCTGAGGCTACCACAGTGTCATAGAAGGTCCTCAGCAGAGCCCTGCTCACGCCAAAGGACCTCAGTCTCCTCAGCAGGTGCAGGCCACTCTGGCCCTTCTTGATCAGGGCGTTGGTGTTGTGGGACCAATCCAGTTTATTGTTCAGGTGAACACCCAGGTATTTGACCGAGTCCACCAGCTCGATGTCTGACCCCCGGATGTTCACCGGTGTGTGGGGTGTGGAGGACCTCCGGAAGTCTATCACCAGTTCCTTTGTTTTGCTGGTGTTAAGAAGAAGGTGGTTCTTCTCACACCATTCAACGAAGTCGGTGATGACTCCTCTGTACTCCAGCTCGTCCCCCCCTGGCACACAGCCAACGATGGCGGTGTCGTCGGAGAACTTCTGGAGGTGGCACCTCTCGGAGTTGTGTCTGAAATCAGAGGTGTAGACTGAGAAGAGGAATGGAGAGAGCACTGTCCCCTGAGGAGCCCCCGTACTGCACAATACTACCACCTCTGACAGGCTGTCCTGCAGTCTGACGTACTGGGGCCTGTTGGTGAGGTAGTCTGTGGTCCAGGCCACCAGCTGCTGGTCCACGCCCGCGTCCTCCATCTTCCTTCTGAGGAGTGGAGGCCTGATGGTGTTGAAGGCGCTGGAGAAGTCAAAGAACATGACTCTCACAGCGCCTCCAGAGGCCTCCAGGTGGCCCAGGGCCCGGTGCTGCAGGTAGATCACCGCGTCGTCCACGCCGATGCCTGGACGGTAGGCGAACTGCAGCGGGTCCAGAGCGGAGTCCACCTGGTCGCGGAGGTAGCCGAGGACAATCCTCTCCAGACTCTTCATCAGGTGGGAGGTCAGGGCCACAGGTCTGTAGTGGCTCGGTTCCCTGGGGTGGGCTGTCTTGGGGACCGGAACCACACACGAGGTCTTCCACAGGGCCGGGACCTTCTCCAGACGAAGGCTCAGGTTGAACATGTACAGAACCACCTCGCTGAGTTGGTCCGCACACTCCCGGAGCAGTCTGGGGCTGATCCCGTCCGCCTTCCTGACCTTTAACCTCCTGAGTTCTCTCTTCACCTCGTTCAAGGTGAGGGAGAGGGGGGCGGTTGGTGACTGGGGAGGGGGTGGGTTCGGGGGGGGCGACTGGGGGTGGTCCAAGTATCCAGGGTCTTGGTGATGATAGAGGGAGGGGCGGAGGTGGGGTGCTTGGAGCTGAGGTGTGGACGACTGTGGGGGTGTTGTTGGCCTGGGGAGGTGTGAAGCTGGGCCTGGCTGGGTGGGGGGAGGGGGCAGGGACACTGCAGAGTCGAATCTGTTAAAAAACAGATTCAGCTCCTGTGCCCATGCTGGATCACCAGAGGCCTGGTGACCATCTCCCCCTGGGCTATGGCCTGACATCTTCTTCAGGCCCCTCCAGATGTCCCGGACGTTGTTCTCCTCCAGGCGCTGCTCCAGCTTCCTCCTATAGCCGTCCCAGGGCTTGTTGTTGGAGAAGCACCGTACGCGCTTGGATGGTACGGTGTTCTCCACGCAGAAGTTAATGTAGTCCGTGATACAGTCAGTAACACTGTCGATGTCCTCCCCGTGTGGGCTGCAGAGAGCATCCCAGTCAGTGGTGTCGAAGCAGTCCCTCAGCTGCTCCTTGGCCTCCTCAGTCCAGACTTTGACCGTCTTCCTCTGGGGAGGCTCCTTCTGCACCAGCGGTGTGTACCGAGGGAGCAGATGGACGAGGTTGTGATCGGAGCGACCGAGGGGGGGGAGGGGGGTGGAGCTGTATGCGTCCTTGATGTTTGCATACAGCAGGTCCAGAGTTTTATTGTCCCTTGTGTGGCAGCGGACATACTGTTTGAAGTTGGGCAGAGTGGCAGAGAGCGAGGCGTGGTTGAAGTCACCCGAGATGAGGATGAGGGCCTGTGGGTGCTTCGTCTGCAGCCGGGACACCGTGGCCTGAGTCTGCTCTGCTGCTGCTGCAGCGTCTGCAGAGGGGGGGATGTACACAGCCAGCATGATCACGTGACTGAGCTCACGGGGCAGGTAGTAAGGCCTCATGCTGACTGCCAACAGCTCGATGTCCCTGGTGCAAATCTGCTCCTTGACGGTGCTGTGGCCTGGGTTGCACCACCTGTTGTTAATATACACCGCCAGACCCCCTCCCTTAATTACACATGTTTGAACTGTGATTACCTACAAAGCGCAACAACAGCAAAGGCGTATTACTCTAAATATTTGCATAAAATGTTTACAGTGCAACAGGTAGACACACTACAGGACAACACACACACGACACTGTCTGTGCTCACACAGGCGAACCTGTTGTGCTACTCGAGGTAAAAAACAAACAATACGGAACGTCAAAAAGATTTAAGGTGATATTTTAACGACAAGACAAATTAGTGCTGCCGAGGAGGTTTTGTGTGTGTGTGTGTGTGTGTGTGTTTGAAAGATTTTAAGCACTGGTTTGATTGATTTCTAAGAACAGAAAAGAAAAATTCCTTCTAAGATATAATAAAAATCTGCAGCGGGGCAAATGTGTGTAAAATGAGAGTATTTCTCTAATCTTGTGTCGTCTGTGAATCTTCTTGACCTCTCTGATTCTTCTAGAGATAATCATGTGAAAAAATATCTTTAAGATCCCTACGAATAAGAGGATGGGAGTATTAGAGAATATTAACTAGACGGTGAAACTCAACTAGCTGGCGAAATATCAAGGTAAATATAATTTAATTATAAGTTGTCATTAAGTTGTGTGTTGCTCCTGCTTCAGGTTATTGCTGCTGATTAATGAGTAACTTGTGTGGAAGCAGGGAGAGCAGGGTGTAGGAGGTACTGATTGAGCAGAAGGTAAGAACTTCTTCTGATTCATTGCTGATCCTCTGAACTTCTCCCGAATGATTGCCTTCACTTCTCACTGAAAAGCTTCTGCCTTCAGGCCGGGCCATCTCAAGGAGTTTTTGCCGAGCAGGCAGGCTCAGATGCAACAATCGTCATTTCCTCGAGGTAAATATGACTGTGGCCTCTCAACTGAAGATCATTTGGTGACATCATGAGCTCCTTCGGAACGTCTCTGGCCGTTCTGCTGTGTTCACAGCTGTTAGTCTGCTACCGTTTTTCAAGTAAGTTGACTCTGGGAAACAATCTGTTTTTAAACCGATGGCTGTCCAGTTTTTTAATGGACACCTGAGTTCCAAAAACCTCCACAGGATCGAATAGTTGGCCATATGACTTGCTTGCTTGTTCTTCTAGGTGCCTCCGACAGCACCAGTCTGTGGGGTAAGAAGATAGAGCTCAGCGGTCCAACATGCTTGTGGCAGCTGCAGCGTGGCGTCATACCGGCTCTGGAGAACGCAACCGTCTGCACACTCCTACGGCTCCGCTTTGGAGCACCGTGGACTGCTTTTGTCTACAAGGCACCAGGACAGACAGCCATAGAACTGGGCCTTCAGGGCACCCTTTCTCACCTGTCCATATGGCTGTTTGGGAAGGAGCAGCGAGTGAAAGCTCACCTGAAGCTGCACGAGTGGTACTCCATCTGTTTGAGCTGGTGCAGCCGTGAGCACAGGCTTCGGGTCGTTGTCGACGCAGCCAGTCACGCTGAGCTGTCTCCAAGTTCCTTCCAACCCAGGCACCTGGCCCCGGGTGGGACCCTCACTCTTGGGGTGTCACACTATATAGATGCTTCTGGAGAAGTGAAGGCTGAGCGTGGAAACAATCTGCTTGGCGAGATTGGTGTCTTCAAGGTATGGGCGAGCGCGTGGACCGCCGAGGAGCTGGAGAAGATGAACTGTGTCGATGGTGACGTGGTGAGCTGGGACACCAAACAGTGGCGGTACAGCTGCCCCGCTGTAGCCGACAGCAGATTGAAGTGCGGTAAGTACAAAGCGAAGCCTGTTCCTTATAGCGCTGCGCAAACGCAAGTTCAAACTAGTATTCCACCTGCTTGCAGGATGCTCGAGTCAATCGTTTGAAATGTTTAATGAAAATGATCCTTTCAGAATGGCCTTTTTACAAAATCAGAGTGCAGACACTGGTTTATGAATCCTCAAGATTGGGAAAATGCTCAACGCCAAAAACAGTCGCAAACAAATGGGTAAATAAAGCGGACTAACTCAACACAATTTGACAATGATGCTAGGCAGCCTTATAATTTTTAAAATGTACTTATCTTTACCATCTTTAACCTTTTTTCCCCTTTTTTATTTATCTTTTTTTTCTAATCAGCTAAAGACCATTTTACCAAAAGAGTTTGCTGTGTACCACGTCTGGGTGTCACCCCCGAGGTAATAGTCTTTGGTCATACGCCTCCCTTAGTGTTGTAATTATTTACTTTTTTTTCCAATAAAAAAAACCTGAAAAAGGAAACTAACTGATTTTGCATTAAACAATGATTTCACAAAGGTGAATGAAGTTTTTAAGGCACAGTGGTGTTAGATTAGGACTCAATGGAAAAGGTATAAAGTAATTGTTAATTTCTAGTTGCTCTTTAAATAATAATGTATGTCCTGGTAGTAAAGGCCTCTTTTACAAGCCTCTATTGTCGCTCTAGACTGTCTTATCTCTGTTCCCTCACAGCCCTGCACACTATGCAGTTAATAATTCTGACGTGGAACCACCTCAGGTATGCCCTTTTACTATGTCAGTCTAGGTTTCCTGTCTGGCCCTAATGACATTATTTCTAATGGGCATTCTGCTTTTTCAGGGGTCGGGTGTAACAGTGCAGTCCCCGTGTGACCAGTGGTGAGACCCCCAACATAACAAACGAAAGAGAAATGATACAAGCGCAGTTAGATTAAAGCTGTCCTTTTTCCCTTCATCCCTAGTTTCAACAGTGAGGTCTACGTGAAGGTGCTTCCTGCGGCCGATGTCAGAATGGTTCAGTCGAAGACTGCAGCGTTACTAAGTTCGGATTACTTTTTTGCCCATCTCAACCTGATGCCAGACTCCAAAAGTATTGTCACCCTGCCTGTCGGTATGTATGTAATAAAATAAAATTACATTAAAAATAATAATAATAAATAAATTAAATTAAATTAAATTAAAAACAAAGATTGCCTAGCAGTGGTTCAAACACAGAGCCTTGTGGGACTTAATAATAATAAAAAAATCAAAAACTCATTCAAGTCAGAAAGGACAATACTGGTATTGCTTTATGTTTTTATTCGTTTATTTTACAATGTTGGTAATGGCACTTTTGTTTTAGCCTCACTTCCTGCGGTGACAGAAACGACGGCCAACCCTGATGAAACGGGTAAGCGTTTCTAGCCTAAAACATAGGCCTCTTTGTTCATTTTGTGCCTTAAATTTGATACAAATGTCCGGATCTTTGGTAAACTACTCACATGGAGATGCGCGCCTGCGTTACTCCTGTAGTTCTGCCTGATGTATTCTTCAGGGTCAACATAACCGTGAGGCTGTCTGGCAATGCCACAAACCCCCAGGAGTTGATTAAGAGATGGGTATGGTTTCACACAGCTGCATTTTCAGTGCCAGCTTCACATGACGCCAAAGTAAAAAAGCGAAATCCTTTCCTCCTCTTGAAAGGCGATGCAACAGCTAGAGGTGAATGACACTATGATTGTTGTGAATTTCATCGTAGAAGAGAAAATTGGAAGGTAGGTAAAGTTACATATTTGCTTTTAAATGTCTTGAGAAAGCTCAGGCTGACCTATTATCTATGGTCATACTCCAAATAGGAAGCCCAGTGATGTGTCGGTGAGTATGCCTTTTTTGTTTTGTTTTTGGAGAAATAACTTAATATAAAGGCTTTTAAAAAGTTGAGGTTTCCATCTTTCACCTCTTTGTCCCATAGATATCCAACCAGCAGCCTGAAAAGTAGGTGACTTTTTTTAAAAATTGTTTGTGTCAGGGTGTGTTCCAAATTTACCGTTTCATCTACAGGTATAAGTGTTGTTTCCACGTTCAGGAATATAACCTAAACAGCGTGGCGGAAACACAGGCAATGATCACATCAGCGTTGGCATCCCAATATGACGATGGCTTCGTTTTAATTCAAACCACAAACCTGATCGTCAGCCACATCGGTGAGAGTAAATCTGTGCCACCAATAAGTGGAGGTGCTGGTTTTTGAACTGGTTTAACCTCTTGCAGAACTGCAAAACTGCCAGGAAGAAACACTCTCGACTGTTTACGGGGAGTATATATGGTCTGAAACATTCCCCCAAGTCATCCAAGAAATGGCCTGCAAAAAGCCACGATTTGAGCGGGCCTACAGGCTGTGGTAAGACCTTGACCCACATTTAAAATGAGCATTAATTGTTATTGTGTTATTTTGACATGTGCATGGCAGTTATGAGTCCAAACCATGAGCTAATCAGAATATTTCCAAAACTCATTTAGTGCCATACAGTTATTTACTACATGGAGTTATTTACTACATTAAATATTAACACTAAAGGAGAGATTAGCTTTTTTTTTTTTACCCCTGCCTGTCCCTTAAATTCTTGCCACAGCTGAGATTTGTCATCTCTCTTTGATAAGTTACCATAGGGACAACCTTACTTGACATAAAAATTCCCCAAGGTGGGACCCTGGTTACGCAAAAACTATTGGGGAAGCGAGTTTAACCTCTGCTTTCATTGCTTTTTGGTGGAGAAGAGGTAGTCATCTTTCAGAGCAAGAGATCAAGAGTTAAGACAGCTGAGGCAACAACACAATAATTTAACCTCCTCGGGGAAAGAATTCATCAATCAAATTTGTAAAGAGTTGCTAAATCCATCACTCTTATGAGCAGTACAGTCAACTAATCATGTACTTTTTCATGAAACACATCTATACTACCTAAAAAAAACCAATGTGGTGGTGACTTTTATTGAGATTTAGATTTTTTTTTCATCATTTTCTGGCCTTTTTAGTAAATTGCACATTGAAAACGACACAACCAGCTGGGCTCCTCCGGATATGCAATACTGTCGAGTGGTCGTGTCCATTTCAGATCTGGATAATGTCACTGTTACACCTGGTAAGTGGGTCAGTTTGAGAAAAAAAAAAGGCAGATCAACAGACAAGGCAGGCACTTTCACGGCATTATCAATTTCCAGAAAACGCAGCCGAGGTTGTGGACATGATTCAAGAGTTGGTTGATCAGGAGTTGTTGAATGAGGAGCTCTCAGCCGAAGACCTGGATACGGTGGTGCACAAGCTTGTAGATGTGGTGAACGTCAGCGTCGTTACACCCCCTGTTGGTGAAAACATTGTCACCATTTTTTCCAAAATCCTGCTCTCCAGCACGGATGTAACCACCGTGGCTGGCACGTGAGTGGACGGCAAACTTCACCCATGACCATAATCGTGGATTTTTAGAAGTAGGTGTCAACCTTTTTTGTCTTTAGTGTCCTAAATTTGACAGAGGCGATGGGGAACACGATGAATTTTGAGGAGGAATCTGTCGGTATTATGGTGCCATTGCTTGCCATGTCCATGGTCAACACTGATGCGGACAAATTCAGTGGCCTTACCTTCGGGGTCTCTGTCATTTCTGCAGATTTGGCCCCACAGGTGAGACCTCAACCACAAACCTGAGGTTGTAAATTTGCCTTCACCGCTCACTGACTGTTTTTTTTTTTTTTGCCTGACTGTAATAATGATAATAACATCAGCAGCAACATGGCTTTATATGCATTTGCTTCCTGCAACCAATACTCAAATGACCCTGGAGAATAACTGGAATTGCTTCACACCCACAAGTGTGTGTCGTTGTTTTTTTTCTCTCAGATTTTTCTCAACCAGAGCTTTGTGAGTGAACCTGTTCCGGAGACGGATGTGACAATCTCTCTGCCCTCGGAACTCAACAGCTACTTTGCTCCTGGGGAGGGAAACAAAACCCGGATCCAGTTTCACTTTTATGGAAGCCAAAAGCTCTTTCAGGTGCACAAACACTCTTTTGTGTTCAGTATCTTTGCTGGGATTTACCAGAAAAAAACATCACTTTCAAATCTGTAGATGAACCCTCATCTAGGAAATAGCTTAGCATTAGCATTTCATGCTTCCACACAGTGATATACCTTATCAAAAAAAAATATTAAAGTTGATACAGTCGGTTAAACTTTACATTAATAAAATAGTAGCCATTAAAGAAAACATTTTTATGGGATAAAGTGAGATGTCCCTGTGAGGACACATATTGATACTTGATCAGGGATTCCAAAACACCCAGAAGTATAATTTTTTGGGTATTCTTTAACAGGACCCTCTCATAACCAATGTAACTAACACCAACTTGATGGTAAATTCCCACATTGTGTCTGCCAGCATTCATGGCAGTGACGTCAACAACCTGAAGGAACGAGTTTCAGTAACCTTCAGGCATCTAACATTCAAACAGGTGAGAAACTGATGCTTTTACCTAAGAATGACCTGGGGTTTTGATTTTTTCTGACCCCTAAACCTCAACATTTTCGGGGGTTTTGCAGGAAGAAGACAAAGTGCGCTGCGTGTTCTGGGATTTTTATCAAAACAGTGAGTTGGTTCGTGTGTTTCAGATGTGCGTAGTTCAGCGTGTTGTTCTTTAGAGAGGAGGTAAAACGATCAGAAGCTCATGCGCTGAGATGTCTTATCTCTCTCTCTCTTTCTGTTAGATGGTCACGGGGGCTGGAATGGCGAAGGCTGCGAAACCCACAGTGTTTCTCCTTCACAAACAAGCTGCCGCTGTGACCACCTTACACATTTCGGTGTCCTCCTGGTGAGTGCTGGACCGACAGACAGGCAGACCAGACAGCAAGTAGAGGACTGCATGAGAACGTCATGTCATTCTGTCTCCATCTCTAATTTCAGGATGTATCCAGAGAACCAATAAGTGACACCGACAGTAGAATCTTGACGCTGCTCTCCTTTCTGGGTTGTGGTATTTCCTCTGTTTTTTTGGGCATCACGCTGATCACGTATCTTGGCTTTAAGTAAGTCACTTTCAAATAAACATCGATAATTATCTCATTATAAAAGCCGTCTGCTCTCCAGTGCAGTTATCTGCACTGCAAACACC